>JARBJD010000272.1:0-101952 GCA_033064195.1 Blattamonas nauphoetae | reverse complement strand
AAACAGTTGAAGTGGTTGATTTCAGCCGCTTCCCCATCAGTACCCAGTGTGGATGGTTGAGTATGATGGACAGCTCTATCGTATTGCAACACTGGATTTCCCAATTCAGTGAATTTGCGTCAGAGTTGATATTTATTCTCTGCCATGTTTAGCATTCTAGCTTGACCTGCAATAGTTGTCATTGATTTGTCTGGAAATCGATCTCGAATCATCTCAAGAGTTTTTAAAATAACAGTTGAAACACGAATGGGACAATACAAAAACCATGAATCAGTTGTCAAATGAAATCTCAAACGTAAATTACCGAAGATCGAATTCGGATACTGATCAAAGGTACTCAGAGGAAGTAGATTCACAAACGGAATAACCAGTGGAATCGTAGCAGTGTATGGTCCTTTATGCATGCAATATTGGAACAAAATAGAATCCACACACACTTGGATCCATTCTCTGGAACATTTTCCCAAAGACTGTAGCAATTTCATATTGTTTTTCTCATGGGGACTTGAAAGTGTGATACAGAAATGATTCGTGAACATGATTGTTCTGAAGTGAATTGTCAATGATGTTTCCTTTACTATCGACGAGTCTCATATCTCGAATTGCATCTGATGATTTGTAACCGTAGAACATTCCGTACCTTCCAGCGGTCTCTGAACCATCTCCCATTGTTGGTTGGTAATACGGAACGGAAATCGTGAGATCAATACGCAAATGACTCTTCGTAAATTCAGTCACATCATGTCCGTCATAGCACAATGGAACTTCAATCTCATCTCCGATTCTGGCATGGAGGATTTGTTGGATGCACTTCTTGGATTGAATACATGAGGTTCTGAATCCCACTGTTTTGGCAGATATGATTGCACTTCGATTTGCTCAATTAATGTCGATGTTGGTTTGGATTGATTTGATCTGAAACTTCTCATTTATTGAAAATAAAAATACAATATCATGATTTTCCTGTTTTAAGACGATTCCGTCTTTGTGTAACGCTTTCAGTGTGTGATTAGGATAGTACTCAACTTTGGTTCACCATTGCTGTATCGTAGGACCCACCACGTGGTAGCAGTTGTGGCTAGAATCGGTGCTGGAGGATGTGTAAATGTTGTCATATCACCTCACTTTGACTTGGGTTGTATACATTGTAGTATGTGTCAAGATTGCCTTGATAGATTGGATGTGATCGTAAAGTGACAGCAGTATTTCCTTTGAACTGATCGAATCATTGCAGTTCGTTGGACAACCACTACGTTGAGTTGGGAAGCACAGAAGGAAGTCAGTGTTGTCATGAACTGGACGAACTCTTGTCATTGTTTCATTGGGATATGTTCCGTCACCAGTGAGTTTCTCTTCAACGAGAGAATCCGTTAGTGACCGCTCCAAATCATCTGGAACAGCAAGGTACGAATCGAGATTGAGAGTTGATAATGCAAACTGATAGAAGCGAGCTCCAATAGTTGTTGTCGGTTGTTCTGGATAGTACCTGTTTTGTAAAGTCACTTGGATGTTCTTCTGCATTGGATTGTGGAAACAAGTGACTTCATTGTCGTAGTGACGGAAGAGAAGCATGATATCCTTTGCATTCACAACAACCATTTGCTGAGTACAATCAATTCCTGTTGCCGTTGGCGTCTTCTGAAATGGATAGAATGAGATCTTTCTGCCGGAATTGTTCCAGGACGATTAGTGTACATCTCCATGAGTTTCTTTATCGCACCATCTTTCATTTTTGCATCCAGCACTCATGCAATACATCATCAATCCGATAGTTTGTGACGTTCAATGAGATGTACTGATCCACAAATTCTGGTTCTGTTGTCACGACATTGGCTGTTGAACAAACAATGTCTTTGCAACTGTTGGTTGCTGAAATGATTGACCTATTTGAACGAAGTTCTTTGTGCATGAGGTGACAAGATTGGTTAGAAATATGGACGATGTTGAATGCAATTGAGAATTGCTGCTTTAATCGTTGGTGCTGCTGCTGTTCCAGTTACGAGTGATGATAGCGTATCTTCAAAGTGAGTTCAGGATTAACAGAACAACAAACAAACGCATCCTCATTCATGTGCACACTCAATTTCAAATCACCAAAGAGACATTTTGGATAGTCAGTCATCCCTGAGAATAGAAGATCTTCAAGATTAATCGACACACGAATAGGCACATCAATAGTGTCTTGAAACACTCCCTGTTCCTGACGTCGTTGTAAAATCCGAAAGTGGAATATAAACACCAGCAACCGATTCATCATGATTCCAAGCATTCTGCCAAGGTGTGTGACAATGTTTTCGATTCTCCAATTGACTCTTTGGTTTGATCATATTGTAGATGTGTGATTCCATTGAGACATCATTGTTTGTTGTGCTTATGATTCTCTGATTGTTGTGAAGAACAGTAAGGTCACGAAAGATTGATGCTGAATGCTTGAGTCCAACGAAGATGAATATCCTCTCATTCATGTACGATCCAACCTTACCAGCTGTTGTTTTGCCAATTATTAACTTTCAGGAGTCGCAGTCATGGTGAACGTTATGAATGAATCAATTTGACAAATGTCCTGATTACCAGTCAGTGGAATGATTATCTCTTGTCCTGTGTAGAATCGTGCATTCTCTGATGGTTTCAATTCCTGAATCGAAGTACTGTGTGCCCCATCATTCATGAGGTAATTGATGTGATGCTCAGACATGAGTTGCTGTTGTATTTGACCCATGTCATCTCTTGTGTATTCTATCCTTCCAGTGGTATTTCCAGTCAAAGATGATGCTCCAGTTCTTTGTTTGTCAGATGTGTTATATGCGAGTTCATTTTATCAAAAATAAAAAATTACATTTATGCTTTAACTCTAGTTACTTTTTCTTTTTGGTTTCTTCACCTTAACCTTCGGCTTCAGTTTCTCCAGTCTCAGTATTTCTCCTCTGAGCTTGTTCGCTACTGCTATGTTTCCCTTCATTGATCGCTTGCTCGTATTGTGCCATCTTTCTGCATGGATTTGCTGATCCGATTTCACATCTGGTATCATTTCAATTCCTGTCTGCGCTACCTTCGAAATCAGTGGTCCAACAAGGGGATGAGATTCAGAAATGGAGCTCCAACTCTGAGTATATTTTTGCCAACTGCTGCTAATTTTGATAACCAACCTGGTGCCATTTTAATAAAATAAAAATATTCGAATACGAGTGAATGTTTATCCTTTGAATTGAATTTTGGAATTTGACGAGAGTGGCATATCATCATTGAGTATTCCCATTTCGAGGTGGTTCATATTCAATCATCTGCGGTTTTGTTGACGATTGATCGCTTTATTTTGTTGATAAACGTCCATCATTCCTCCTAATCCGTTGAGTATTCCTCCTGCTGTTTGTCCAAATTTACTGTTCGTTTGTGAGAGCAATCCACCACCAACTTGGAAGGAATGTTGGAGCTAGAGGTTTGATGAATTGAAAGAATTGTTTGCCGATATTTTTGAGTTTGTTGAAACTTCCTGGTGCCATTTATAGAAAAATAAAAATACAATTCATTTATAATTTTAGCGAGGAATTGCTTTCGTCAGAGAAATGCCATAATTGAGAATGGTGTTGTATGCTTCATTGAAGGCAATACTCATGTCTTTCCACCAACAAGGATCTTGAAAATGGTTCTAAACACTGGGAGTTTATTCAGACATAGGCACTTGTCAGACAAATCATCCAGTTCGATCACCACATCATTAATCCCAGTGAGTGTAGCAATCAGTGCACATAAATCACTTTGGTTCGTGATCAGTTTCTTCGATGGTTCAATGAGATTATTCAATAGTTTCTTTTCACAAGCGAATGCATTCTTGTAGACGAGTAATAACTGATCTTTGAATGCCGAAATATTAGAAATATATTCTCGAAGTGGAATAGAACGACTTTGAATGGGGGCTGATGGATATGTCTCTAGTGGTGGATCATAAACACCTGGAACATTATCGAGTTCGACATTAGCGCTTTGTTCATTACGATCTTCGAGCTTAGATCTTCCAGAATTCGAACCTTTATTGTCGATGATGACATTGTTGGTGATTGATGTTGGGACTGAAGAAGAACTTGTGTGTTTCGTAAATTGACAACTGAGAATTGGTTGCATCACTTTCTATAAAAATAAAAATATATATTAATGTTTTAATCAGACATTTCTTTCTGTTACTGAACATATTGAGAGTAAGCTGGCATATTCGAAGATTGGTATTGACCGATATCTTCATCTGTTCTTGTTGCATATGCTTTGCGTGTCAGAGTACTAATCTCTGATGCTATGGTAGCATTATGTCTACCAAGGAATGTTTGCAAATTTTCTTGATTTGTGATGAATTCTAGAAACTGTGGATACACCTGCTCCTTGAAATCCTTTCTTTCTTCATTCTCTGATGTCCTTCGTTGGTACTGTCGAATCCTGAAAGATGTTCTTCAAGCCATCTGTCCCACATTTGTGATGCTACTTTCGATTGAATTGAATTGAACACCATATTGTCTATTACTCTTTTCCCAGTATCTGCTGGATTATCTCGACTGGCACGAGTTATTCCCAATTCATTTGTCATGAAGTCACCAACAGCTTTCTTCATTATTGCATAAGGTTGTTGTGATCTTTGTGCTTGCATGTCTCCATAGCTGATGTCTCGAAAACTGGATGGTAGATCGTATGATCCATTCTTGAGGAAATTAGAGTGTGAAGCTTTGATTCTCCTTCCGAATTGGCGATTAAATGCCGTATATGATGTCTGTTTTCGCTAGTCTGGTGTTGGATTCATTGCGTAGTATGTCTCTTTGACCGGTCTACTGTTGTATGGTGCGAGCATGGCTCCATTGACTGCAATCAAATCTTTCGTCTCATTATCGTAGACCATCACATCTGGGATTTTTCCATGTTGTTCCATTAGAACAGTCCAATTCTGTCCAGTTCTCTTGATGTACTCAAGCGCTGATGGATAACTACTGAGGGCATCGTTCCATCTGGTTTGAATATCATCGTCAGCATAGATTCTTTCATCGCTGCTTGAGTTTCGCTGCGTATCTCATTTTTGGTTTCTTCTCTCTTGTTTTTCTTGTTGGTTGGTTGTACACAATCTGTGGTATCATTGACATTTCATACAAAACAAAAACCAAAACTATATTTTAATTAGAGTTAAATCACAAATGAACAAATCGAATCAATCATTAACAGCATACGTGAATGCAAAATTGAGTGAAGCTTCTAATAGGAATGTTTCTCATGAAGTGCAATCACAGATTCATCCAGACTTGAATTTCAATCGCAATAGTGTCAATGTCCTTGTTGGAAATAGAGGAAGTGGGAAAACATTTAATGCACTTCGAGAAGTTGCCAAGCTACAGAATGTTCAAGTTAGGAATGAACTATTCCATCTGTTTGTCTTCGTCACTGATAAGAACATAGATCCGACATTCGACAAATTCAAACCAATACTGAATGTTCCTTATGTGAAAGTCAAATACGATGATGCACTTCCATTTCTGTTGGAACTCTCCGAATCGAAAGCTGCATATGAAGAAATTATTGACAATCAGTGGCAAAACAGAATCACAGATGAATGCAGAGAGAATCTCTTTGACTCACTTTACATTGATGACTTCTCAGTTAAGAATCTCCAAACGATTATCCTTCTTGATGACTGTCGTAGGATCCTAGGTGAACGTAGAACATCCAAAAATAGAATGACAATGATGGACTTACTACTGGAGAATCGACAACCGAAGTTCACATTCTTTCTGACGATGCATGAGCTCTTCAGTTTGTCAGCAGACATGAAGTCAAACATTGATTCAATGTGGTTCTTTGGAGGATTCAACAAAGAACGAATCAGTCGAGTCTATCCTCAGTTGAACTCACCAATTGATATTCGACATTTTTGGAATATCTATCAACGAAAACAGAAATGTGAAGCAATCATTCTTCGATACAATACTGATGGAGTAGCACTGAATGAGATCAACAAAGAAGGGTTAAACCGGACTGTCCGTTAAGTCTTGAATAAGGTTGTTGATGGTCTCGTCAAGACTTCGATGCCTCATGCTGAGAGTATCTGTCAGTGTTCGAATTGATTCTTCAATGTCTGACAATCTTTGATCAATCGATAGTGAATTAGGAGGAGTGGAAGCATCGACATATCGTTTCCTCAGTGCAATCTCACCTCTTATTTTTGTGATTCTGTATCCATCGATTTGAATCATCCTATTCAGTTTCTGAGTTGTGTACTCATTCAGTTCTTTTCTATTCTTCTCCAAGTATCTCTGAAAGTCGTGGATGTTTGTGAACTCCTTTTGTTCTGGATCAAACGGTTCTAATATTTTCAGTGATGACATTTAAATGAAATAAAAATATCTGAAACATTTTTGAGATTAGATTAAATTAAATTCAGCAATGAATTGTGGAGTTAAGTCGTCAATTGACTCAGCATGAAACTTCGTGTGTTGGATCGGAACGTAGACAACTTTTGACAGACAAGTGAGACCATTCAGTAGAGTAGCTACGACATTACCGTGTTTGTATTCGATGAATTTCCCCACGAATTGAAACTGTCTTCGCTTCTTCTGAAACTTGGCAACAGTCTTGTCTAAATCAAGGTGAATTAGTAGAATGTTTCCTGGCTTGTACTTCCATAGCATCTGTGTAATCTGTTGCTTTTGGATGTTCTTTAATTGTTCTTCACAACTGGAGATATACAGAGCTTCGATTTCACGATTGTTTTGCGCTTGCTCTGGAGTGAACTTATTCCAGTACGCTCGATGTGGAGTCATGTTGTAGAATTCCACCATCTGATTCATCAGTGAATGATTGGCCGTTTGTGTTGCATTGTCTTGGAATCCATCTCTGATTGTTCTGATCACTCGATCGACAATTCGATTGTGATTTGTGAATGGTGAACTTGTGAAATATGTGCTGACATTCTGATCCTTGAAAAACTCTGATGCTTCTCCACTTGTCCATGCTGCTTCACCATCACCTCGAATGTTGTTCACGTGAACGCCACGATAATTAATCAGGTCATTGATTGCAGTCTTGACTTTGCTCCATGATTTATCCAGAACAGGAATGACAACCAGGTATTTGGTGTTGATGTTAATGGCAAAGAGAAAAATCTGCAACACTGTTTTCGACGTTGGTGATTGAATGAAAACGAGATCAATTTCCCATGATCCGAACTTGGGAGAGAAGTATGGTCGATCACAATTCTGAGGAACCTTTCTGTCTGATGTCTTCTGTGGATCACCTGTTATTGCTTTGGACATGAACTGCATTTTTGATCGAAAAGGATACACAATTTTTTCCGTTGTTTTAGGAATCATTGGTGGATCAATTCTCATTCTGTCACCTCCTTTTTCTCTCCGAATTTTCCTCGGATGTGCTACACTCCATCTGTGATCATATTCCTCATACCAATCCTGAAATGATCTTCCTCCGAATGGGATTTGTTTTGTGTGAGTCAGAATGAAGTCAAGATCTTCGTTCGCAATCTTTCTGTTTATTGAGGCTCGAACAAATGTGTCTCTATTCATTTTATTTGCATCCAGAATGTGTGAGGTAATAAAGTGTTCCATTTGCTTTTGATTATTCAATAGTGAATTCTCAGCTTTGATCTGTTCATCTTCTGAATCGTTTCTCTGTTGATGATCAAACAATCCTTTCATATGTTCCAACTTTTTGAGCACTTGCTGTGTCGTCGGTTCGTAGTGTCTGATCTCTCTCACAGGGTGTTTGGACGCAGTTGTTCTGATTGACATTGGTGGATTGGGAATAATGACATCATCATCCTCCTCTTCAAATCTCCTCTCCTTCATTGGATATTCATATTCAAACCCCATTGATTTCAAGTTTCTCATCTGTCCAGGAAGAACTAGGTCTTCAGGTGATTGAATTGCTATTGGTCTTTGCACTGGAATTGGTATTGGTCTTGCCTCTGCAGGCCTTCGAATCCGTGGTGAAGAATTCACTCCCTGATTCACCTCGTGATGATAAAATTGATATGCTTCGAATGCAAGTTTAGCAGTGCTATCCCGAATACGAACTCCTTGGAAGTTGCTAACAAATTGTTGAACTACTCTTCTTCCATCAGGTAGTGATAATTCAGGAGATAAACCTCCATTGAACCAATCCTCGAAGTATGTTTCATCATTTCCATCAAATGGTCCATTAGAATCAGCGCCATGATAGACAGGTAAAACGTTAGTTAAAGTCCATTTCTTTCGACAATTTCGTTTTGGAATGCTGTGTGCACCGAAGAAGTCTATTCACTAAAGCATTCATCTGTCGTGTGTTCATTTATACAAAAATAAAGTTTGTGTTTATTCTATAATATAATCAGTTGCTTTCAGTCCATGAATGAATGGAGGACACGATTCATTTTCAAGTACGATTGCCTTCAGATGAATTCCACTGAGACTGAGTTTCTGTTGTTGTATTTTCGCTATCTCAAATCCATTGGTGTCCCGTTCGCTCACGATTCTTCTCGTCTGAAAGTTCAGTGTTGTGGTCACAGTTTTCTCTCCATTCAGACACTTCACATAATCGTCGCTTGTGATATTTGTTTTCTTCAGAGACACTCCTTTGATCTTGCATTTCTCATCGAGAGAGTAACACTTGGGTGCAAGACAGATCATCTGTTCACCTTCCTTTTCAATAGCTAGTCCCAACAGTTTCTTCTCATCATCAACTCCTTTTTCAGGATTGGGAAACCATTCATATTTGTGAGCATCATAGAATTCCTTGTCAGCAATAACATGTTCAAATTGTTGATGGATTCCAGCACTTGGATCTCCACTAATCGCCCAATAAGCAGAGTCAGTGTCTCCCTCACAGAAGTGAATCTTGTTCATGTCTAGACATTTGTACATGAAGTTGTAGATGAAATTTAGATACCAGAACTTGGCATTGTCGAGTGTGAATACTGCTTCTTGCAGACAAGTTTTACACGATGCTTTCTCTCTGTCTTCAATCACGATGTAGTTGTCCTCATTGATCTCTCTTGTTGCTACAAATCCTTTCATCATTTGCTTCAAGTAGGTTCTCTTCTCATTGCAGATTGTGATTGAGTTGTACTTCTCAGTGTTCATGCCATCATATCCGTAACTTCCATTCAGGTTGGTCTTACAGAATTGTTCTTTTCCTTTGTTTCCAACCTTCATTGCTTCTATTCTGTCTTTCATAAATGAAGTCACAAATGGTTCAAATCCAGCATGTCTCGAAAAGACCATCACACTCTTTACGTCATCAATAATGAAGTGGCAATAGTCGATGAGGAACCACAGATAGTATGTCGAAAAGAACATATACTGATCGTGTGTGCTCAAGAGTTGGGTCAGCTTCCGTTGTTTGTCATCAGTCTTCAATCCATGTTTCTTCCTCAACGAATAGGTCTTCTCTCCAATGTTCTCTTCTGTCGTATTGACCACAATGTTTCTAAAGATTGGTGGGAAGTTAATGAAATCGTTGATGTACTTCTCGTCTATGTGTCCCTTCAGTTCTGCTACGAATAGTGTCTTCTGATTCTTGTCATCAATAATCTTTCGACATTCTTAATCTCCTGTTGCTGTGTACAAACATCTTCCTGGCATGTACATTCTGTGATTAGTGTATGGATTGTTTTTGTTCTTGATTGAGGAGAAAGCACTTGGGTAGAGAGAATTAAAATCAACACCACAGACATGAGTCATTTTATGTTCTGTATCTTTTGAGATAACTCTTCCGTCTTCATAAGTGAAGTGATTGATTGGAGTCACGTCTTTGATGTTCTGTCGATGTTGAACATTCGATAATCCACCAGTCACTGCTGCTCTCAGTTTGTGATAGGTTTGCTCATGTGTCAGAGTCATAGGTAATGATTTCCAGATGCAATACTTCTTAAGTTGAATTCTCAATCGAGTGAGATGTTCATCTTTGTCTGACTTGTATGTGTTGCAGTAATCACAGCAGATCTTCACGTTCTCTTTAGAATGTCCTTTCGAATTGTCGATTCGATCCAACGTTGGTCGTACTGCTTGTGTGAAGTGACACTTGCATATATAGCACACTCTCTTGCACTGTTGAACAAACCAGTCGTAATCCGCTTCAGTGACATTTTTGTCAGTACTGCGATGAGCTTTCTGGTCTTGATAGATGTACGAAGCAACTTTGTACTTCCAGTATTGCTTGGTGATTTTTATTTCTCCAGATTGATCCACTCCATTGAAATCATCGTCGATATCAAAGTCTTTGTAGGCACACGCATATTTGATTGCAGAAGCGTTGGCTGACAATGAGAGATTGTGCAACATATCCACTTTGTATTGGAAGTTCAGATCAATCAGATTGTCCAGAGGTGCAATCATACATTCGACATCTCTGATGTTGTAGAATTTCAGATATTCCCAACGGTTCTTGAATCCTTGTTTGTTCCAATCATCAAGGTACATTTGGTAGTCACTGTCGGACATTTCACTGTTGTTCAGACTCGAATAGAATTCATATTTGGAGAATGGTTCTTGTTTGCTCAGCACTGTATCGTAGTCTGATGAGTCGAATGATTCGTAAGCAAAGAATGATTTCTGGAGTGTAGTGTTTCCTCCAAAGGCTTTGACTGCATTATCCAAAGTCATTGGTCCGGTATACGACATCATGTCAATAAAGCGAAGAACCTGTTGTGTTTTCTCGTGTCTGATCAATACTTGTTTGTACTTTGTTGTTGATCCAAGGAAGCTCACCACTTTCCAATCTTTGTCTACGAGATCACGAAAGATGAGATTGATGTCGAATCTGGAACTGTTGAATCCAATCACACTGACTTCATTTTGTGAGGGTATTTCCAGGTCTTCGTAGTAGTTGTCATCTCGTACTGTCTCAGCATATCTGAAGAGTTCTCTGATCCATTGCTTCACAAAGTCCGTTCCATCTCGAAGATCAAAGTAGATTGACTTCACACCTGATTTTGTTTTGATTGCAGATGCAACGGAGAGAGGCTTCAAGTGTGAGATCAGTTGTGTGTTGTCATCAGAGAATAAATTGTCAAGAATGAGATCTTCCATGGTTTCGAAATCGTATGTGATGTAGTATTGTGTTGGTTTGAATTCGTCTTGTCTCTTGTGTGCCATCAGAAATTCAAACGTTCTGTTGTTGAGAATGTGCGGAACATACGGTCTTGGAGTTTTATCGAGTGAGATCTTCTTCACATGTTTTCCATCAAGTTCTTTGCACTCTCTGAGATGCTTCTCAAAATCTCTGCTATAGTTTTTATTCTTCACTTGGAATCCTCTAGACTGACAATATGGACAAAGCTTGTATCCAGTGATTTTCTCAGGGTCAACAATAAACATCACATGAACGAGAGTAGCGGTAAGAGGAATCATTAGAAGTGGGAGGACACGAGCGTCATCATTTTCGTTGACATACGACTGACTGAGGAAGTATCGTTTCTTGTCTTCGTCAAATTCATAAATGTGAACTGTGATGTTGAATTGAATCATTGCTTTCTCAATGTCTGATGCAATATCAAACCCAGGATAATTCTGAAGATGTGGGGTCAATTGTCGAGATTGGAGATGAGTGAGATTCATCCATTGTGCGAACAATCTGTAGGCTTCACTGTTCCTCATATTGATTGATATTTTCTTACCTTGAACTTCAGGAAGTGTGAGGAATGAAAGAGCTTGAAAGAAGCAGATATTGTACTCAGAATCGATGTACCGAACATTCCTCGTTTTGATGTGTTCAGTGAGAATTGCATTTGCTTTTCCTGCAACTGGGAATCGATAGACTGCAACTAGAATGGAGTGGAATGCGATGTACATTGTCTTCGTATCCATCAGTGTTCTCTCTTGAGATTCTTTGATCAGATTGATGGCATATTTTGAATACTCATTGATGTCGCCTGAACTTCTGATCACAGTTGGGAAGCTCTTCGATGTGTTCTCCAGTTCTGGTCTGAAGTCATTGTATGTTGTCTCATCTTTGTCTTTTCTCTCGATGATCTTTCCAAAGTCAATACTAATCTTGAATGGATGATCTTTCTCTTTGTCGAACACTGCTTTAATGAAGGTTGTGATTTCCTCGACATTCTTCAGATGATTGTGAAAGTACAACTGATATGGTTTTCCATTATCCTCAACCTTCTCGACCTCATTCTTTTTGAACTTCCTTCGTGCATTCATGAGACAAGAATTGAATGCTGCTTTGTCGCGTGGTTCGGCTAGTAATATGCATTCTTCAAATCCCTCAAATGTCTGCACTTCTCTCTTTTCCATTTGTTCATTTTTCTTCTGAATGATTAACAGATTCTTCATCCAATGATCCATCAGCTTCTCTTCAATTGATTTCAGTTTCCACGTCATTTTGAACACTTGCTTTTTCAGTTCATCTTTGTTCACTCTTGGATTTTCTTTCATGATTTGCATTCTTGCTTTGCTGTCTTCTTCATTCATCATTGCATTGTTATTGTGCTCTTCCAGTTTGTGAATAAAATCATCAATCTGATAGTTGGAAATATTCCTTATCTCTCCTTCAAAATGGAGATCTGGATTCTTGAGCATTGACAGGAGATATGCACGATGATGTTGGTAGTTTCTAATGTTTGGATTCTATGTTCGATCATAGCCATGTTCATCCTTGAATTCAAAGGTGGTGTTTGGAAATAGTGCTCTTATTTTCGTGATGCTGTCTGTGACAAATTTCAGTGTCGCCGCCATTTACTACAAATTAAAAAATCCGAAAATAAAAAAAGTTGAGCGTTTATTTCTGTTTTCTCTGATGGGGCTTTATCGTTGCCTTTAGCCAGGAATCAAGTCTAATTCTGAACACTTCACTTCCGCCAATCTCTCGATATGTGAATGGAACCAGAACTTTGGTGTACTCACCGACGAGCTCACAATTATATTTCTTCAGTTCATTTTCGACGAATGATTGAGGGTAGTGTCGACGTTTTGAGAAGTGAGGTCTGTTTCCTTGATTCCACAACTTTGGTTTTATTCTCCATTCAACTCCCTCATGAACATACGTCACCGGCACAGTATTTCTGACATACCCAGAGACTAGCGAACAGTTCACTTCTCTCATTGATTCAATTAATGCTTGTTCTGAATATACTCGACGTCTTTCGTTGTACATCTCAGTTGGATTCATTTAATACAAATTAAAAAATTCAAAAATAAATTTTCAATCGTTGTTTAATCATTAGGGATCTTCCGAGACTTCGATCCTCTCATCGATGGGTTCGATCAGTCTTGTTTGATCAGAGAAAGTACTTCAATGGGACTCGATCATCCCTTCTCGTTCCTGATGGTTCTTTACCGTTTGATTTAGGTGTGTTTCACTTTCTACTTTCACATTTGTTCTCTTTTCTTTTCGCCAACTCATTCTCGTTCTCGATCATTCACTTTTTTCTTCTCCTCCTCGTTCAGGTACACTATCGTTTTATCTTCTGGAATTTCGTTTCCGACTTATTCTTAAATGGTTTGTTCTCTTTTGATAAATCTCTTCATAAAACTCTTTTTGTACTTGATCGGACCAAACTTGACCTCGAAGATCTGATCAACCGTCGCGTCTTATCGTTTCGAATGTTGTTTCACTACCGAAAAATAACTTGTTTGCTCTTCTCTTTCTTTCATCTCTTTTAAATTTCTTTTCTGACCTCTCACCAACTGATCCTCTCGACGTCGATGAACTATCGCGTCTTACTCTTCGAAAGTGACTTTCACCGAAGAATTAAAACTTGTTTGTTCTCTTTTTGTTTAATCTTTCCTAAGACTCATTCTTGTACCGTCATTTTCACATCACCTTTGTCTTCTCTTTTCTCTCCACTTCACTCTTGGATTTTCATTGTCACTTCATTCTCATTATCTCTTCATTGTCTCTCACTTTTTCAAAAATTAAAGTTGAACATGAGTTCTAAAATTTTGATCAACTTTTGGTGCTCGAAATTTCTCGATCGATCGTCGATTTTGATTCAGAAGGTACGCCGCTTTGTTTTACTTTCTATTGACCTTGAATTCATGTTCTCCCTCTTTGACTTTCTCATTTCTACTCTCTTTGATAAAACTCATTCTCGGACTCAATTTGGCTCTTTTTCAGTCTTCTTCATTCAGGTACAGTACAATGTTTTATGTTCTAACGAAGGTGGATCCAAGTCGAGATTAACCGGTTTGTTCACTTTTTCACTGAATTCTTTGATAAAACCATTGTTGTACCAGATACAATCGATCACAAAAGGCACCTTCGAATTGGGTACACGATCGCGGTTTATCGTTCACAGAATGTGGCATTACCGAAGTGAAACCGGTATGATCACGTTTTATTATTCGTTCACTTTTAAAACCCATAGTTAACTCGATGTCAATGATCCTCACATCTGAGGTACAGTATGGTGTTTTAGACTTCTGTGAAAGATTGAAACTGGTCCTTGCCTGACCATCCAATCGAGTGAAGCGTTGCTGTTTATGGTCGCAAAGGATGTCTCACAACTGGAACCAAACTGGTATTCTCTTGTTTTTATTTATCTAATTCTAAAATTCAATTATGAACACAATAGAAACAATCCACAGTGCCCGCTCAATATCAATTTCCAATTATGTTTTAAAGTTCAACAGTATGTTTTTCTAAACTCAGTTCACATGGATTAGACTACATTGGTTTCTGTTCGCGCATAAAAATCATTTTGTAACCCTTGATCTCGTCGTTTTTACTCTCCTCGTTTCTTTCTGTCCCTCACTTCACTTTATTGTTTGATTGCCACTTCATTCACTTTGTTTGCTCTTTTATGCGAATTTCGATGAACGCGTTCATAAAACACATTAGTAAAATTCCTCACTCACTTCATCCACTTCACCATTCACTATTGTACTTGCTCACTTCATTGTACCTTGTTTCAATCTCTTTTGTCAAATTAAGCAAAAGTCAAAACAATGAAGACATAATGATGCGCGTGAGGTGTGAACGACGGAAAAAGGGTTGTGAAATGAGGTAAATGAGAGTGTCTTATGAACGGATAAGTGGTGAAATGGAACAAAGAAGATGAGGATACAATATGCTGAAATGAGTTTTGTTAAGACAAACGTGAAGTCAAGATATGAGGAAAAGACGTAAAATCAACTTTATAGAAAAGTACCGAACAAAGTGTTAAAATTCAGCCACTCCTCCTCAGAACGTGAGAAAGGGAGGATGATATGTGAAAACACATAAAAATGACGGTGACTGAAAGTGAGGTGAAATGTGGTGAATCAAAGGTGTGCAAAAAAAAGAGGACTAATGAAGTGGGAAAACAGGAAATCTCAAAAAGCGTCGCTAGGACGCGAATGCGAAGAATTTAGAAGATCTAACGTTAAAACGAAAATTGGCAAAAAGTGTCCGAAGGATCGTGACGTGAAAAGGTTCATACCTAAAGTCGCCAGAAGGCGTTCTTATCCAATCTAACACAAAAGGCGTCATAAGAGGACGATTCCTGAGCGAAAGATGATGGAAGACAGGGTCCATACCGTATCTCGAAAAATTCGACTCGTAAAATCCTCAATGGGTCGGATCAAACTTTTTCCAAAAGTGTTTTTATCGCGAATTTCACCTTTCGAAATCGATTTTGTAATTTTAGAAGATGTTTGAGGTGAATGTGAGACATAAAGTAGTTGTTTGCGAAATCTGAAAATCGACTTTTTGTCACTTTTGATCACAGTTCGGTACGTAGCTCCACGAATTCTCAACCGATTTTCATCGGGATTGTTTTGATCGATGACTCACATCGTCCTCGACATTTTAGAATTTTTTCGATTTTTTCGAAGTGGTTCTCAAGTTGGATTCACTTTGTTCGAGTTCAAAAGTGAAAATCATCGAAAAAGTGACAGCATTGTTGGAATATGGCAAAAATTTGCTTCAAAATTGACGCTTAAAATGATCAAAATATTGAACATATTTCTGGAATTTAGGTCAAATATTGGCATTGAAATGGCCTAAATTCCTTTTAATACAAGATTTAGAAATGGTCAATCGGAATTGACTTTCAACTTTGGTTTTCAATGACTATTTCAATCTGGTTCCCAAATCGTCTACTATACTACTTACATAGCGAGAAAAGTGATACGTGGTCCATACGTTTTCACTTACTATAAAGGATGATCTGATGAAAATTTTAGCAGGCGGTTTTTTCTCTCAGTATTTTGGACAAAACGATCTTCAGTCTCGATGGTTTGATCCCTCATCTCGTTCCTGACTGCTTCTTTCCGTTTCTTTTGGAGTGTTACGCTTTGCTCTTTCTCATTTGTCCTCTTATCTTTTCATCTCTTCATTCTCGTCTTTGATCATTGACTTTTTCTCTCCTCCTCGTTCAGGTACACTATTGTGTTTTATGATCAGACCTTTCTTTCCCACTTCATTTCGACAGGTTTGTTCTCTTCTTGTCTATTCCATTCATAAAACTTACTCTTGTACCAGATCCGATCGGGTCTGTGATTACCTTGGATTTTGGGAACACTGTGATGTTTTATCGCATGAAAGTGTTGTTCACTGAACATTTGAAACTGGTTTACTCTCTTTTTTCTGAATCTCTTCATAAGACTCATTAGTGTACCAGACTTTTCACTTCACTTTTGTCTCTAACGTGATTGTATTGCGTCTGGGCATGTTTGTAGAAAGGACGATCTAGCGGATACAACTCTCCTTGCTTGTTACGATTAGGTTGACGAAGAAAATTCCTATCAATGCCAAATTTGTACTTTGAGAAATCATTGAAACGAGAAATGTGGACCAGCGCATTTAGGAGATGTACTTTGCTATGTTTATTCATCGAGGCGTACACTTTCGCCAAGCGTGTCATTAGGAGATTAAACACCTCTGAATGCATAATTGTTGAGTATTCGAGATAGATGAACAGACCTTGATGATTCTGGCGGATTGTTTCCTCCACAATCTGTCTATCTTCGAATGATAGATCACGATCAAGTTACAACCTAATAGTTCGAGCGACAGAACAATACAAAATCAGTCTAAGAAACTGGACAGTGGGACATTCAGCCTTCCCTTTCAAAACCACCTGGCAGCCATCCAAACATGGCGATACCGAAAGTTGACAACACTGCAGTCCAACAATTCCAGAAAGTTCTGTTTAAAAGCACGTTCTGCGTCGACTCGCGAACTAGAATGTTCGAGGGTTGCACTATACTCCTGACATCCCCGACGATGACGAGCCAGACGAAGAGGATGTCGACGCCATCGACATCCAAGCTGTAATGACTCACTTCTCTGTTTCATTTCTGTGACATTCCATGACCTGAATCAAGTACAGATGACGAAAATTGTGATTTGCGTTCAGCCACGATCATGATGGATTCGGTATGGATATTGTCAATCCGCATTGAAAATAATAGTCCTTAAAATCAGAACAGAGTCAAATTACTGTCTGAAACACCAAACAACCATCAGAAACTCATGTCGAGTTTGGCATTTTCCATTCATGAGCCTTCGATTTTTGAAAACAGAGAAAATCTAGTGAGCTTGAGGAGTCCTGAGTGAGGTGATCGTGCGAATGAGCGAGTATGGGAGGTGAGTGTGCGACTGGGCGAGTATGGAAGGTGAGTGCGCGACGAGGCGAGTATGGGAGGAAGCGATGACTTGTGTTCGACATATATCGTTGCAATTGTTCTTGTTCCATTCCCTGGTATGTAATGGTCTCAGTTTACGTGAATGTCTTTGTCGGTTTTGTATCCGTTAAAGCACCATCCTGACCATTTTCGTGTAGTTAGTTCTATTTCTATTGAATTGATGGTTATCATTCGTCTTCCCATCTTCGGTACGACCTCCACTGACAAACAGAGAACTTGCTGTCTATGCAAAATGGACAGCTTAGCGAACTGTCGGAAATACTCAGATATGTGCATGCTTCGATGACAATTGGTGTTTCCTTCATGCTATTCACGACAGTCGAAAACAAATTCTGAATCTTTATGTTGAAGATAAACATGTCTTTGAAAAGAATCCCAGTCGTCAGTAACATGACCAATTTCGCAATACCCACAACGAGTGAGTGTAAGATTTGTGGAGATTTGAAGGAAGAGTCACACAATTGCGCTTCTCCCCGTCTGGGCAAAATTAATGTTGCTCATTTCAAGCTTCCAACCACTTTTGGTCGTCGTTCGCAGCTTTTCTGAATTTTTGGTTGTCGTCCCCAGCCTCCCTCAATGTTTGGTTGTCGTTCGCAGCTTCACTGAATTTTTAGTCGTCGTTCGCAGCTTCTTTCAATTTTGGTTGTCGTTCGCAGCCTCCCTCAATGTTTGGATGTCGTTCGCAGCCTCCCTCAATGTTTGGTTGTCGAACAGTGATGCCACATCCGCCATATAGTCAGGATGTGACACCGTACGACTTCTCATTATTCGGATCACTGAAGCGTAAGCTGAAAGGAAAAACCTTCAAAAGTCACAACGATGCTCTAAAAGCGGTTCAACAGGTCTTAGACTCACTCACAACTCAAGACAGAATCAACATCTTCAGAAATAGGGAGGAGTGTTTGGAGAGACTTTCTGATTCCGATGGAGTATCTCTAACCTTTTCATTCATGATCATTTCATTTCTACTGTTCCTTTTATTCCAATATTTTTCATAGATACTGTCTTTGGACCTTTTCCAGACTCAGTATCAAACTCAAGAGATGATGATGGGCTCTGAACTGGAAGAAAGAATAGAAATCCGAAAGAAGCAAATATCAGGTTTGTTCATGTTCAGTCCGTCAAACCTTTGTAGGATCATCGATATTGTTGAATAGAACAAGATTTGTCATAACGAGAATGAGCGCTTGCTGAATTTGGCAACATTTCTCTGGATGTGGTGGGAAAATACGAATGGAATTGGATCGTATGCGAAGCAGACACAAAATCATTATCGAAACTGGAAAGTGAATCCGGATTTATGCACTGGTGTGATTGACTGATCGATTCGTATGCTGGGTCAACCACCCTGTACTTACTTCGTCGCAATATCGCTTTATCAATCAAAACATCAACTCCAATAGTAGTGATTGAGACAAGAGTAACTTTCTCCGAGCCGATTGAACCATTGTTCAATCTTATACTATAAGTCCTCTATGCTTTTTCGATGTGTCAAATTTTGGATATATATTCGAACTTTGTTACAAAAAAATAACCTCCTTCGAAAGTGTCAATTTTGAAGCAAGTTTTTTGACTATTTCAACCATTAAGGTCATTTATTGACTTCATCAGAATACAATCAAAACACTCTATTTTTAGAGTTTTTTTCTGGAATAAAAACATATCGTCAAACTAAGACCACACATTTTTGTGCATTTTTGTCCCACACGATCCCGAGAAAACCTCAAAATCCGTTTGAGACAGAAGAAAATTCATTCTTTTCGAAACTAAATGGATTAAAGACACTCAAAAAATAAAATATTTTGTCCCAAAAAGTTTTGCTGGGCGAAAAACAGCCATTTTTCATATCTTCCCAGATACCCATAATTCTTTGTCCATATTTTTATCAACTGTTCGTTTCTCAAACAAACGTTTCTGTGGAAAATTACATCAAAATCTGTTCATAGGTTGTTTTGGGATCACGCCCGAGTAAACTTCAAAAATTTTCTTTTTCTTTGATGGATAAAAGTAATTCTTCCAGAAAAAGCACACATTGTTGTCATTGAACTCATTTGTGATGTCACGAAAAGCCCACACTGGTCACACCAGCAGATTCGATATGAATTCGACAGCTCATCATCATTCAGCGAATCGATTCGCATCTGAATCGCAGTCATGGACAACAGTTCCCGGCATACCTGTCCGGGAACAATTAACTGTCATTTTTGTTTTCATGTCATGAATCACTTCGCGATCTGAAAAGAAAGTTGTTGAGAGAAAAACACAGTAAACTGACTTATTGGGAAGGAGAGAGAACAATATGAAAAGGTCAAACAAAAACGCGAAAAAATGAAGAGTCTTTCCAACCTCTCAGTTTGTGCAATATGATCAAACTACCCGCTGAGAAAACAGAACAATATATGATAGCACCAAGTGAATGAATTTTCATTACATTTTACGCCAGATCATTGTTGTGATGTTCAACATATTCTTGGAAAAAAGCGCCATCACAACCTCTCAGTCGATGAAGGAAATAATTTTCAAGTTATTCAAGAAAATTAGGCATGGGCAACAGACAGTCGAGAATGACCGAGTCCAGTCACCAAAAAAAATCGAGTCAGTGGCTCACCCCCATAAGTCCAAAACATGATGAATCCAGACCCAGAATGCACCTATTCCAATCGAACATCGCAGCAGTATTGATAATCACATCAATATCCTGGTTTTTTCCTCTCAAAAACTCGTTCACAATCTCCATCCTCTTTCAATCGCTTTTCTTAGTGTTTCTTTCACATTTCACACTATTTTTGAGAGATAAACTCATATTCCGATAAATCAGTTGTGTTCGTGCACAAATCTTCGGCACACCCCATACTTTTATGGAGAGTCACTTTGAGTCACTGATCCGCCCATGTAATCATGCAAATAGTCACCAGACTGACTGGACCGACCGATCTCCGTTTCAACTGTAACTCAGCGGGTGAATTTACATGGGTTGGAATTCGTTATTTATCACATTTTTCTCGCTATTTGACAAAAGGAAACTGATTTTGACCAGCAGGAATCACTCACCCCCACAATAGATCCATGTAGAAAATAAGGGCAAAACCATCGTACGGCACCTCTGTTTACTGAAAGGTTTGATACAATAGTTCTTAATTCTCATCACATCGCCAGATACTCTTCACGACACTCAAAACGGAACTTCGTGTCTCCAGCGACAGCCGACAGCAACATGAAACATATCATCAAATATATCCTCAAAAAACATCAATATAAATCATCTAGAATGTTTAAACCAGTTTCATTCAATCACTCAGTCAAACGGAAATGGCAAGCCTTCGATCACCAAACTTGACCGCTCAGAATAGCTTATCTCGACTCGTGACCTCGTTTCATCGCCACTCACACTACCATTCAGTATTCTCCAATCAACATTTGACGCATCAACGACCATTCGAATCAAATCACCCACTCATTGAAACCAACAATCTCTCATCCTCGTTCCGCCCTATGAGATCCTTCAAACACCACCATTTCACTTGAAACCGTCGCAAGTTATAAATCACAAGGATTGATGTTGATTATCTGAACGCCTCCCTCGTTCACTGACAACTCGCATCCGACATCGATTGACACGCTCATCACATTCCAACTCTCCGCTTCTCCCTACGAAACCCTCCCCGCCAACATATGCCTGCCTTCTCATGATCACAATATTCTCCATCGCTTGTAAAATCAGATCTCAACAGGTTGTCATGAACGGAAGCATAAATCCCCCACGCAGACTGAACAATATGCATCGACTGCCTCCACAGAAGCCTCAAGAGATCCATTCAACACAATATCATCCACAAAACATCATAAGTATTTCTCTCGGTTGTCTGCGAACAGGAGTGATTCCATCGTCAGCTCTTATCCGCGCGGAATGGGATTTGGGTGAGACGAAAGAAACAGAAGAGTTGAACATACTTTAAGAATGACTCCTGCCTGGTGGGAAGTCATTCTCCATCACGCTGTTCAAACTGGAATCGAATGTTCGAACAGGCGATGCCTTCACGCTGACTGGAACGATTGCACCAACAGAAATCCAAGCATCGACTCTGCTGACCAAAACACCGAATCCACCCACGACACGCTCTCGTTCGGGACTGATTGCGAGATCACAGTTCGAAAGATTGCAAAAATAAAGACGATTGTGGACGAGACAAGAAGACTTTTAGATTCCAGCTGAACCGTTATTTATTGATATTGGGAGAAGGATCGTTCACAATTTCATTCGAAAGGACGATGAGACAAGCGGGAGTTTATTTAAATGGATTGTGATGAAGCTGGATGAATCAGTTTAGAAAGGAGCAGCAGTTTTGTTTCCTTCTGACATCGCAACATTGACATATCGTGATTCATCTCCGAATCATTCCTTCCGAGAACAAGGAACAACCATTGCACAACTCGTCTCGTCTCCAACTCGGCTGAGCCAGCGACTGGTCCCAACACGACCACTCTCACATTCAGGAAGTAGAAACACTGTCAAGTGTGATTCAATAAGATGCCTTCTCGTGTACAACACCATCTCCACCATTCCGAGTGGAACACGCCGACGACAAGTTGTCAGTTTCGTGAAACGAAGTGAAGATTCTTCTGACAGACACAACGTTCACCACTCCCTCCGAGCTGTTGCAAGTGGTCGTAGTGACACCGACACATGGCACACTGGAAACTCCTCTGACAGTCTCAGTCGAGTTCAAGGAGGATGAATGGATTCGGCCAAAAAGCTGGATGGAAACAGACCCCTCACACAACTTGGATTTCGGAGAATGGTATTCCGTCTCGGCAGTGCCTTTCGCTCCTCTTTCTGCCCTCGTGAACAACCCGTCCTTCATCAGTTGAAATCCTCAGACCCACACTTCGCATGAAACTCGCAAAGGGAGTCGATTCGAACGACGGTGCATGTGATGAAGTGCCAAGGTGAGAATGCAACGAGGACAGTTCTGGAGACAGACTTCTACCTTTTCAACAGCTTGTACAAGGATTTGCTATGACGTGACAATAGAACACGACAGACAAAATTCTGATACAAGTGTCACCACACAAGATTGTATTGATCGACGGCAATGAAGTGTTTCTGTTGATGGCCGACACTGTCCCAACGTATTCTCAGTCGTACCAGTCAATCTTCGTTGCCTCTCAGAACGAGAATGGACAGGTGGCACAGGAAGACCAGATAGAACAGAATGACAGCTCCGTCAAACTAAAGCCAAAACAACATCTTCCCGCTCGCACAGCAAACACAGCCAAACCAGAATCAAACCCAGCTTCGTTTGGACAGTAGTCGTACGAAGGGAACCAGCTTGCTCAGCTGCCTCAGAACGACGTTTTTTTGGCTGCCACAGTCTGCCGGGACTGATGACGGGAGATCGACACTGACATCGTCGTCCATGATGATGAAGGCGAACGAGAACGTGCGCTGGACCTCACTTGAAGTGACTGGTCGGAAGAGCGGAGTGGACAAGGAGAAGGCAGCGGTGTTCAGTCTGGGGCTGATTCTGTGGGAAATGGAGACCTGAACAGTGCCGTTTGGGGAGTTGCACGCGAAGAACGCGCATCGTCAGATTGGAGTGGGTGGAGAGATGCTGATGCGGAAGGTGTGTTCGGAGACCGCGTCGCTTGTTCGGCAGTGCATCTCGCTGGATCCAACATCGGCCGTGTCACTGGATCATATCGTAAACTCGAAACCTCAATATTAGCAGCAACACGCTCGAATTGGTTGATGTGCTGCCGCCAGCCTCGTCTCTCAGACACGACTATTTCTGTGTCACCCACTTCGACCACCGAACTGTAGAATGACTATCTCACTTCACCTTTGTATTGCACCAGATCCAATACTTCCTTTTCATTATTGATCATTCTGTTTTCTAATGTCCTCATCAGTCAGAATGATGTATTTGGGGGAAAGACCGATGTGATCAGACCACAACTCGTGTTGTTGCCTGAAGGAGTCTCAATAGCTTTTCACGAAGAGAAATTGTGACCGAATGAACCTTCTGGAGCATATTTCAATCAGTACTCCTCACAAAATCGATGATTTCTATTGTCCTCCGATCTTTTCAAGAAAAAATGGGTAAAAATGAGTCAGTCCAAAAAATCTGAGTCAGGTGACTGGTGCCCATGCCTACAAGAAATCTCTCCAAATACAGTTTTCACATTTGAAGATGACCTGGAACTTATTCTTTCACATCAACAATTCTCACCCTGGTGTCCAACCCTTTGAATGACAGATGTTAATGGAAGTTCTGTCGCGGATCCGAATGGATTCTTACGACATTCCGACATGGGTTCCGTCCAAAATAATGGGGTATTTCCGCTGGCCATCACCTCAATCGATGGATGGAGCTTCGCACTTCACTCTCCTTCGTATTTTTAACTCTTTTTTCTTTCTTTTATACTGGACTGACCGGGGTGACCGGTCACTTTTTCCCAAAAAGTACTGACGGTCAGTGACCGGGTGTTTTTAAAATATGGGTCAGATCTCAGAGGTGGCAAAAAGAAATTCAAAGGAAATACTTCATCCTCTTTAAAGAAACGATAGTTAATCGAGTTCTTAGGACAAATCTGCACTATTTCGGCTAATAGAGATCAAAGATCAAAGCAGAAGGAGAAAGTTTATAGACATGGGACATAATTCTTTTTCGGGACATAATTCCCTCTTTGAGCGATCTATAGACAATTAAGATCTCATATTTGTGAAAATGATTCGTGAACTAATCGGTTTACACTACAAAAGTCAACGGAAAGGTAAAATGGTCTTGAAGTGGAGAAAGGAGGATCAAGGTCTGATCATCCCGCAATCAATGTGACAAGATATCCGTTTTCCGGAAAAAGTCATATCACAATCCGTTTCGCCTTCCATGTCTCAGATGACATGGCGAAAACCTAATCAGAAGAATCCGAAAAATTGAGAAACCCAATAATGGATGTGATCAAAAGCCGAAATCCCCTCTTGCCCGCCCAAAAATCCCCGTTCAAGGATCCTGTGTTCAAGATTAACCCACTCACGGACAATGACCTGATGTTCGCTGAAATGCGATTCGGGTGTGTTTTCCATCATACAAAACTCAATTGTTCAATTTTTATCCACAACAATTGTTTCATCACTTTTCTTGCCAATATCTCCCTATTTCCTTCATCACTCAATTTCCTTCTCGTTTTCACATTTTTCAGTGTTTATCCATCCAACTTTGTTGATTCAACAAATTAGACGAACAGGTTCGTCACTCCACAAATCCGAACCGATCCAGCCTCTTTTCTGTGTTTTGCACGTTTGCTCTCTTTCTCATTCCTTATTTTTCATTCTCTTCACAAATTTAGGCAAGCACAGAGATAACATGTCGTCCTACTCCGATTATGGACGCAGAAAGAGATCTCTCCAATTGAAGGACGGATCACGTTCATGTCGACTTCATCCATTTCACACGTGTTTTCATTCAGTTTTTATTGATGATTTTTTCGATACCGTGTGGAAATCGTCAATTTGAGAATCGAGATCAACCCATAACAAATGAGAAAAGAAATGAGATTCCCGAGCATCTCCAATTGAGTTCACACTCCTTTAGGTGGTGTAATAAGCTTCCTGCAATCTCTCCTTCACTCTACAACTGTCCTTGTTACGTATTTATGATGAAATGTGAAATATGTCTCCAAAATCTTTTGTGTCCCACATCTATTATAGTGAATGGGCTGATCAAAACTGTTTTTAATCATTTCTCTATTAATCCTTAATTTAATGAATTAATTTTGACAATAACGACATCTTACAAACATTAAATGAATTTGAGATATGTTTAGAGAAATGAGGGAACAAACAGTGAATCTGGACTGATCTCCCTTCACCTCCTCATTTTTGTTCTAAGTAAGAGTGAATCCAAAAAGAGAGAGGTAAAAACGGGGTCAGGACATGCGATCAGCGCATATCATCATCAGATTGTCCGATCTGGATGGGCGGTTGATCCTTCTCATTTTTCATCATATCAATAATCGACTGTGCTATAAATAGGAGAAAAAACAAAAAAAGAGATGTTATTTGAGAGTGAGATAAACCGTGACAGCATTTTGGCAATGTCTCGTCTGATCATGACGGGTGGAATGATAATATCCATTTCAGATGGTTTCCATCATTAATTAAGTCCTAAATAAGAGAAAATCAATAAAGAGAGAGGTTAATCGAGAGAGAAACAAACTGTACGAACAGTTGTGCGGTTCGTTATCCGATCAGAACAGCCCGTTTGATCCATCTCACTTCACATCTCGAATCTTGCATACTATGTCTTAAAAATAGATAAAAACAAAAAGGAGAGAGGTAACAAGAGAGAGAAACATACCGTGTGAACAGTTCAGCCCTT
This sequence comes from Blattamonas nauphoetae, assembly GCA_033064195.1. NCBI lineage: Eukaryota > Preaxostyla > Oxymonadida > Blattamonas > Blattamonas nauphoetae. The sequence continues at coordinate 75,977 of JARBJD010000272.1, read as the reverse complement.
CACTGTCCGATCAGGACAGACGGTGGGATCATTCTCATTTCACAAAGTATCTATCGTGAATGAAGTCCTGAATCATTGATAAAACGAAAAAGAGAGAGGTTAAACGAGAGGGAGACAAACTGTGACAACACTTCGCATCAGATTTCTTGATCAATCCGGACGGTTTGATCATAGTCATGTCACATTCGATCTATCTAGAATTGAGTCAAAAAAATGAGAAAAAGTCAACAAAGAGAGAAAGGATAAAAGAGAGGAAGACACACGGTGACGGCATATCAGAAGCACAGTGTCCCAACAGAGCTGGTGGTTAGATCCTTCTCGTTTCTCCATTCTATTTATCATCGTTTCTATTCTAAAGAAGAGAAACAACAAAAAGAGAGTGATTAAAAGAGAGGACTATACACGATGACAGCGTTTCAGCTTGATATTGCCCCAGCAGAGCTGGTGGTTTGATCCTTCTCATTTTATCATACTATCGTCCTTAAATTGCTTTCTAAATAAGAGTAACAACAAAGAGAGAGAGGTTAAAGAGAGCAAGACATACGATGACAGCGTTTCACCAACTCATTGACCCAAGAAGAGAGGCTGTTTGATATTTCTGATTTCATCATTCTATCATTCTAAAATTGAGTTCGAAATAAGATAAACAACAAAAAGAGATAGGTTAAAGAGAGGAAGACACACAACGATGGCATTTCAGCATCTCATCACCTGATCTGACCCTTAGAAGAAAAGAGCACTGACACTGACCGAGCTTTTGGGCTCGGTCAGTCCAGTATACTTTCTTTTCTTAAAGTGAAATGAATCACGCAAATTTGACGGATGAAGATATCGATCGAGCTCTTCGGAGAACTTAAGTCAGATCCCACCCATATTTTTTAATTGATCTCAACCGTGATCAGTTTCTCTGAGAGACATTTCTTTTGGACGTCCCACAGAATTCTATCACCGATGCCATTGGTTCTCTTTCTGCATGCACCTTCAAATAGTTCACGAATTCTTACTTCAAGACTGTTCTGATTTTCGACGCTGCTTCACAAATTATGAGTGAATTCCTCGTTATATCTCGCTATTCCACAATGAGATGTTGTTTTGTTCCTCTATGTCCTCTTTTCCATCCTATCATGTCATCTCCCAATCAAACACTAATCTATTCATCCATATGACCATCAAATGGATCCTGTGGAACTCTATCTGACCCACCAAGATTGAAACACTCGTACTTCATCCTCCTCGTCCTCTTTACCCTCCAGATCTCCTCAACCCACCGAATCTTCTTTCGATCTTCTTCTCGACTTGCCCTGAATTGAAGAAGATCTATCTCGTCCTCAACCCACAACTTTGTTCTGACTACTGTTGTTTAGTGGCCTTTTCATGCGATCTCTTCGAGCTCAGCTCAAGAAAAACACGTCCTGAATCCAAAGGTGTGTCCACCCCCTCTGATTGACAGTGTTTCGTCTTTCTTGCCCTTCTATTTTTCTTCTTTCTAGCAAGTGAAGTCATTTTCTCTTTTGTATCACATTATCTCGAACCGTAAAGGAATCTCCACACAGAAACATATCATCAGAATCTATCCACTTTATGTATTCTGTGTCATGCCCCTTCTATCGAAATGGTCATTTAAACGTTTTCAACCAGATTCAGACTGTTTTTGCTTCACGTATCGACGTGTTGCATCATTCCTATCAACACACGGATTTCTCCCTCTCCAAGAGCAAAAAATCAAAAAATTAGAAAGTCACATCCAACCACGGAACACCCTGTGACCCCGACTTCAGTTGATGTCTCCATCATTCGTACAGAGTGCACACGCAGGAATGACCTCCCCATAGCAAAATATTATTTGTGCCATGTTCTACGAGTATGTTCCTCTCCTCACTTTTGATTGCCCTGGGCTCGTCTTTCACACCTTTTATTTCCATTTCTGTGTTTCTAGCTTCGACGACGAAGAGGATAGAAGTTTGTATGAGTTCAGAGATCAGCCATCTCGAAGACCAAGCAGAGATGAATTATTGGAGCTGAGGTTTGCCTAGTGAGTTAATTTTTGCAATGTTAGATATTCTTCTCCAATTTAAGATCATATTATGTTTTCTATACTCATCCCCATGTCTCCATCTTCTCTCCCACTTAGACTCTCGTCCTCGTCTCCATTCTTCTTTCAGTCCACTTCCCCTCATGCATGTACATTGTCGGATGAGATCGACACCACTCCTGTTTCCCTCACAGAAAGGACAATAGTCGGGGAACCAGTCGACCACAACCAAGTCACCCCCGAAGCATGGCGGGAACCAAACACCCTGGAAATGGATGGGGGAGACACAGACAGATCAGAACTTGAGTTATCGCTCAGCGAGGAAGACGACACAACGGACAGGAGAGCACTGAATCGGTGGCAAACCACACCGCAACTTCTCCCATCTGCCTGGTCGCCAAGAATGAGAAAGCACGAACTGACATTTGGGAGAGAGAGTGCGGACAGAGGGACGAAGGGGGGAATAATGAAGGAGAGGAGGGGGAGCGAGATGGGCAGGGAGTGGGAGGACACAGTTCGAAGCAGCATCGATGTGAGCTGGTCGAAAAGGAGGTCATACTCGGAACGCTTGGTTGGAGGAAGGGAAGAGAAGAAGAAGGTGGGGAAGGGAAGGAAAAGAAGAAGAGACGACAGCTGGCTTCGAAGGAGTGTGTCGCGAGAGGAGAAGGAAGAGCATGAGAAGCTGTTGATTTCACTCTCCACACGAAACCTAGTGGAAATGAACAGGACAGAGGAAGAGGACGACAGGATGGAGTGGAGAGAGGAGAACAGAATGAACGGGGCAGAGGAGAAGGAGAGAGAGAAGGAGGAAGTGGAGAGAGTGATGCGCGAGGTGGCTGTGTGGAGAGAGAAGAGGAAGGAGGAGGAGAGGAAGACAAGGAAGATTGAAGAAGAGTTGAGAGAGCGAGACAGTGAGGAAGATTCGACATCAACAGACAACAAGCCATCCATCCCCAGCACGATCGACCATCCCCCAGGCAAGGATCTTGGCTCTCTCCCCACTGCGGAGGACACCTCTCCGAGCACAAATCCAAACACCACCACCAAGAAGACGACATCACAATTCGTGCTCGTCCCACCCGCAACAGTCACTCCCAGCGAGCACATTGACGAGGAAAAGGAAGGCGACGATGGGGACAACCTGTCCTCCGAGGCAGCCCACGATCAGAATCCTGGAAGAGAGGCTGATAGTCCAGGCGGAGAGGAGAGCAACCGAGATGCTGACGAAGTGTGTGATGATTGCGGAAACGATGATACCAGCAAACGTGATTCTATTGACTCTGGACTTCCAGAATCGAGTGCAAGGATGACATTCGTGCCTGAACGCAACAAAATGAAGGAACGGAGAACAATACCGTGGAAGAAATACAGTGGAAGTGTTCTTCGACTGTGTGTATGTGCTGGGGCGATTGCGGGCGAGTTGTGGTTCCTCATCCGATGAGAAGGGGAAACTATTAAGACTCGTTTTCTTCATTTCACCTCACTCATCCTCATTAATGACCATTACCAAACTCTGTTTGGGTAATAGTCGCGCGATCGACGGAGAAATGCGAAGAATCTGTGAAATCGGAACGGCAGCGGGAGATTTTCGGAAAATGCGTCGTCCATCAGTCAGTATTTTTGAGAATTGTCGAATGACCATGGGGAGAGAAGAAAAGCCCAGACTAAATTGCCCAAACTGGATGATTCGCTCCCAAATGGTTGGCCAATCGCTTTCCGATCTGGACACTTTCCCGGCCATTCTCAGCAATGAAATGAGCGTGCACAAACTGTTCGATGATGTCGGCACATCCTTCTTCCAACTGGCTCTTCAGAAGACAGGCAGCTCTGCCTCTCTCTTCTGCTGTTGCTGCTGTCGGCCAGGGAATCAGGAGACATTGCACCAACGAATCAAGAATGACATCGAAACTGAAGAAGTCCATCGCACTGGAGATGGTCAGTGTGATTGGGAGTGTCTGAATGGCGAGGAGGGTGTGGTCATGGAAAAGAGCATTTTGTTGGAGAAAGTGGAGCATCGTTGTGAAGGCCACAGAATTCTCGTCATCTGAGAGATATCGCCAGTGACGACAGAGTGAGTTGAAGAAAGGGTGCAGTGGGTCTATAACTTGTTTGAGAATCGTGTGATGCATCGCATCAGCCGTCATTCCAAAGTGGTTGGCGAGAGAATCGATCCGAGTTGAAGAAGTTGTCATCAAGCAATCAGAGATAACGCGCATGAGATGCTTCCCGCGAGAAACGATGTGCAGCGGACTTTCTTGGAACGAGACGGGAAGGAGGCAGAAAAAGCTGGACTCGATGAAAGCCCATTGGGACTCGCTTGTGGCCAGGTAGAGAGTGCGAAAGAGGAGGTTCAGCGAGACGATCATCAATGTCTTGATTGGGCTGTTAAGAAGCAGCAAAATGCTTTCGGTAAAACTTCGACAGTTGTGATCGATGTTTGGGACCAGTTCGAAGAGGATTTGGTCCGATTCAAACAGATCCCCAGTTTGGAATGTAACTTCATCAATGAATGATGCCGCTTTCTCAATTGTTTCTTCATCGAATGCTATTCCACTTTTGACAAATTCCAGAAGAGAGAGATAAACTTCAGATGCTGACTGTACGGTTTGGATCGATTTCGGATCGACAGTCACGAACAACGGCTCAGTTGGTCGTGATCTGTCAGGAGAAGCAAACTGATGGACAGAAGGGAGAGAAACTGCAGATTGGATGTGATCGTGATGAATAAGTGGAGTGGACATCTCCAGTTGTTTTCTGATTCAGAAAATAATGGGTTCGACATCAGATCGATCATTGTGTCGCTCGATTTCACCAACACTGTTCCTCACCAAACATAGAGTGTCATTCGATATCAGATCTGTGAAGGTCAGAATCTAAAAGAGGGATCCATGGGCTAGATCCGTCGCCATCTCTCACTTTTCTTCTTTCAACTCTTCAAAATGAGTTTTCATCCATGTTTGCATCCTATACCAACAATCTTACCTCCTTTTGTTTGCAGAGATCCTTTCCTCATCTCATTTTTTTCTCCTAGAAACATTCCACTCGCCAAAACCGAAATATTCTTCCGTTATTCCGACACTTTCCTCAAAAATCATTGAAGAGGGAATGTGCCTTATGTGGCTTGAAGAATGATGCTCCACTCGTCCAAACAGCCTGCCATCACAGCGCTCACATCGAATGGTCTGTTCGTCCCCCCACTCATTGTCCTGTTCAGCTTGTTGCCTGCTCTGCACTTGGGGAATGTTAGCTGGTACTAATTTTCTTTCGTTACACCATGGTTCATCAGCAACCACTGCCATCATTCAGTCATCCCCAGCTCGCTGAACCTCTTCCATTGGATTGTTGAGACGAGAGCAGATCCATCTGGTCCGTCGCACCTTGCTCAAACCCGCCGAGACCATAGTTGGTTCAACGTGACTGTGTGACTCCCATCTGTCCCCCATTTCGCTCCCATCATTCTATCCATTAACCTCCCTCCCTCATCTTACCGTCCTCCCTTCTCCTTCAGATCTCTCTCGTCCCTCCGCCTGGCCTTAAGATCACACTCCTGCGGATCCTGTTCCACCCAGCGTTCAGCTTCTCTTACATCGATTTCCTCCATCCACCCTTCAAACTGGTCGTCAAGATCTTCACGGAGCATGTACCACTCCTGTATGACATCTGGTACACTAAAGAAGGGCTGAACGAGCGAAGTTACCGATTTACTCTCCTCCACGACATCCAGTTCCGGAACACGGTCTCTCATTACTACCACTCTGTTTATAATGGATTGCCAACGAGCCTCCTGCACTTTCAATCCCAGGTATGCGTTTTTCTTGAGTTCGTCCAGCGAATCATCTGTGTTGGTTGTTTGTGCCTCTCTTTTGTAGAACTTTGATCCGCAGTTGTATTTCACTCCTCTCCTGTCGGAATATCACCGCCCACCGTCGTTTTACCAGGCCAGCTTCCACCAAACTGAACCGCTCCCTGCCCACCTCATTCCCAACGTTGTGGACGATTCAGAGGAGGCAGAAAACACAAATCGTCGTCCATCGCCGGATCTTCACCAAAATGGGAGTGAGTCTGTGCACATGTCGTCTCCGAGTCGTGAGGTGATCAACCCTCTCTTCTCCCCGAAGGAGCTGGAGGAACAAAAGGAGAATTCTTATTTCTGATTTAGCTTGCGATGTTTTTCGGCCTTTCGGTATTCCATTCTTTCCTGAGGCCTTTCGCATGTCTTATCGTTTATTACGACTTAAGTCGCTTACCTCTTTTTCAGAGTCCTCTCATGCCATTTGTTTTGGAACACATACCTTTTCGACATGTTGGGACATTATTTTTCATGCTATCCTGCTCTGTTTTCGAGTGAATCCTTGGTGAACCTGATGAATCATGTGGGTCGGATCATAATCATGGAACTGTCTCAACCAACAAGAATACACTACAACCACATCCGTATTTTGCCACCGGTAGAAGTCGAGGAGAAAGAGTCTGTCATAGGGACAAGAATTTTGGATGACATTGACATTGCCAATGGAGGAACTTACCGCTATACATACCAAGATTTTGAAACGGGGACTCCAGTTCTCAAACTGGGAACAACTGACCGAGAAAGTTTTCGTCGCATAGCCCTGTTCTTTCCACCGAAACTATTCGATCTCGAGTGGCTGATTAAAGAGCAGGGAAAAATGAGCCAAGATCCCTCCGGAGAACTCCACGGGCTTCAAATAGAAATCTACCATGAAGGTGAAAAAGCGCCTCAAACCTGCCAGTTCGTGTGGGACATGGGGAAAGATCTTTCACATTTGCCGGCCCCATTTTTGACACTATTGACTGGAATAAGTGGTCCACTTAGAGCAATAAAAATGCATTCATCGCTGCAGGAGAAATAGAATCGTCAGACCGATCCCAGCAACAATGATCAGTGTTTTCACGGATGCGAGCGTAAAGGCGTAACTGCAAGCGATCCGTATCCCACTTGAGACTCTCTCGCTCTTTGACGAGAGGGGTACCATGGACTCTCCCCGTGTTGATCATCACCCGAGCGATCTCATTTAATTCCCTCCTCACCTGGGAGATGCGCACGCGCGTTTACGCCAACGAGTGGACATCCTCTCATATCTTTTGTTTCTATACCTGTGTGACAGAGTTTTTTTCGATGTCAAAATGTCAATAATTTTTGTCTATGGGAATTGATCACAAAATGATCTTGTCAAGCTCTCGGATTGTACCCTGGGTTGTTGGAAACATGTTAAAATCTCATTTTCCTTCGATTTGGAAAGCTGTTCCGGTAGAAACAGATGTGATTGTGCATGATGTGAAATTCAAAGCAATAATGTAACGAGGATGGAATGTGATTTTACAACTCCTGAAGTTGAACAAGCAATGTTAAAAAAGACATAATAAGACCGTTTGTCGAGATATATCTCAAAGAAGATGCCGAAAAGCAGGTTGATGATTCAATCGTGTGAAAGTCGGATCAAGACTGTTGGGACAAGAGAGATGGTATGATTGGATCACAACTATCACTTATACATCATTGAAGAGTCTAAGTCGGTTCACTGAACCATGTGAAGCAAAAATCAACGTCGACATGGTGAGGAGGGGAGATGTGGACTCTCAACATGATAAACGATGAAAAAAGCGAGATACCACTGAAAAAGCAGGAACATGGTTTGAATCCCTGGTTTCCTGCAGATATCACTGGTTTTTGGTATGATAGTGAAACTCGTTGTACTGTAAAAGAACAGGGTGATCAACGGGAAAATAATGAAGAAAAGTAGTCAAGAGAGCATACATATCTTGAGAATGTCGGTTGAATGAACATTCAGACGAATTAACTCGCAAATTCAAGAATCGAGGATGATGTGTAGACGAAGGCGCATGTGGAATGGGGATTGAACTAATCTAGGTCTGCTTTGACAAAGAAATGGTGTCGAGTCTGTGTGCATTTGTGAAAAAAAGCAAATTTGTGGCGTGTGGTTTTGTTCTTTGTAGGTAAATGATAGCGTTCAGATGACCGGGATCCGACTTGCGATCGGTGTGAGAGCGATGACCAAAATCTGGGCGGTTTCCATGATTATGCTGTGAACAGGAAAATAGCAAACAGAATCATTCAAATCTTGTCGTAGAGGCACAGTGAGTCATCAAAAGATCGATTGTCTAAACCAGGATGAGATTTGGTTAAGTTCTAATTCACAATTCGCTGACGGACAACGGATTAGCGAAGAAATTCGACAGAAGAACATAAATTGCCTTTTCAGCATGTGGATCAGGATCATCCCATGAAACTCACAGACTGATTTTCAATCGCGCTAGTAGGCAGCAAGTTCCAACACTTACCACATTAAACAGGATTAAGGACACAGAACTGTCGGTTTACTTTCGAATTGGCCTCATTATCGACTTAGTCAAAGCAATGAGAAAAGATCTCGAACCCACAAACAAAAAGTCCAATGTCATGGCAGTCAACGCTTTTTCTAAAAAACAGGTCTGTCATGTCAAGTCAGACAGGTATATTTGTTTCGGAACAGATACCTTTTCGACATGTCGGGACAAAATTTTTCATGCTATCATGCTCTTTTTTCGGATGAAACCTTGAGCAACCTCGTGAATCCTGTGGGTCGGATCATACCTTCCTCTCTATTCTAGAGGCTACCGCATTTCTTCCACATCACGCGTCCCCGATTCCATGAGTTCGAGCTGTCAGCTTGATGGTTGGTTCTCATGGGTGATACAAACAGTGATGGGCGCAGTGGCACTCTCATCGCTGATCAGTCTGTCATTTCGACTTGTATTATAAAATTTTATCCTATCTTCCTCTTTTGCCATTCTTTTCCATGCCATAGTCAAATGGAGACGAGAAATTCCTCGCCGGCGAACGACAGTATTCATTTTTGACACCACCAAACAAGCATCAGGTTTTCCTTTTTCTTCGATGACTCTCTCTGACCTATTGCGGTCATTTCATGATTCATGTTCCGTTTTTCCTAGTTTTTCTCTTGTATTCATCTTCATTCTCCACCGTTCTCTTTTCTTCAGGAATGCTACTCCAGCACTTTGGAAATCTCTTCTTCTCCATCATTGCTGGAAACCTTGACGAGACGGACCAATGCTCCTGGTATATCTTTCTTCATATTCGTATAACCATCGCTGTTCTTCACTTGTCACTTCTCCATCTTCATTCTCTTCCCATTCTTGCTCTTCTTCTCCAGGTATCTCGGGACTCTTCTCATTGATTCCCTTGTGGGCACTTTGACCTGTTGGCTTCTCACAAAACTCCATTCTTGGCTTCTGACGTTCTGTCGAGGGAAATGCCGAATTCTCTCCTTTGGCGATTATTCGAATCCCCCACAATGCCTTCCCTTCATTGCCCAGATGGGAATCTGGTGGCTCTACATCTTGTTAGTATGGCTTTCGTCTTTCGATCTAAATTCATCGATTGGACCCCCCATGCCTCGTTATATTCCTTCTATCTGACATTCATCTGACCCTTTCCTCACACTTTCCTTCATTTCCTCCGTCTCTCCAGTCCAAATGCATTGTATTCCCCACAATCCTCCTCATCCGCGTCCCAATCACTGTCTCCTGCTCGTTCATCCTCAAACCCCTCCAGTCATACCCGGAGCTCAAAATCCTCGTTGTTGTCTTTCTGATTCCGTTCATTGTCAACACGACCATCTTCTGGATTCAAGATTCTTTCCTCAAAAAGAAAGACACTGGAAACCGACGAAGACGCAGAAGGAAAGGGAATCGAGACGAGGATGACGGAAATGCAGCGCGATTGGGCCTGTTGGAAGACGAAGAAGACGATCCAAAAGAATCAGACGGCGAATGGATGGATGCTGACAACGTGTTCTCGCTCCCCGAAAATGGGGGCACATTTGGGGATCTGAAGGGACACACTGATGAATTGATTGATTTGTCTGATCTTCGACCTCGCCTTATTGTTGCTGCACCTGAAATTGAGAAAGAAACTGAGAATCTTAAGAATCTATCCTCAGCGACTATTTCTGAACAGGAAGACCAAACAGAGGCTTCCATTCGCGTTAATACTTCCAGAGGGAAAGGGGAAGAGGAACACTTTCAAGCTGATCTCGGTGACATCACTGCTGAAGAAACACCCAACCAGGACACTTGACGAGCACAAAATTCTCATCCCCATCACAATTTCTTCTTTTTTTTCCTCAGTACTTCTGTTTTTGAGTCTTATCTCTGTCATTAACGTCTTATTTCTGTCATTTCACCCACTTTTTGATTTTTGCACCAGAATGCCTGAACATCAAAAGGACGGGCGTATTAATGACATAAATTGGTTTCAACAAAGATTGGATTGCCATTTGGTATGGGCGGAGGCGAGTATATTTGGAATGATGATGAGTGAAGTGTTGGCCAAGAAAGAGTAAAGTAGCAGAAATGAAGAGGGTATCATCCAGAATCTGCAGTCGTCGTCCACGGAACATGCCCGATAGTGGAGTCGAGATCTTGGTCTGCCTTTTTCCGTTTGATTTGTGGAGATGCAATTTGGACTGTCCGATTGAGTTTGTTAATCTTTTGTGCACCTCCTCCGACTGTAATAGTGCTTGGAGACGGCCCTGAATGCATTTGGAAGGGAAATTGAGATGGATAAAGTGTGGAAATCTGGGTTGTGTTTGTGACAGGAGGCATCGAGGCTGAGAGATCTATCTGATTCCTACTCGGCCCAACATCGTTGTCATTAGTTGTCTGAGCCTGCCTGACTTTCATTCCTTGTGTGTACGTCATGGAAAGCAGAGGGCCATCCACGGCGGAATTGGGTCGTGTCCTGGCCCTTGCTTTCGTCCGGTCGGTGAGAATGGCAGCTTGGAAATGATCAATTGAAGTGACTGTGTTTGAGAGTGCTTCGTTGAAGATATTACTTCCTCTGGAAGCAGCAGAGTTCTTTCGGTTGGATCGGGATGTGAGGGAACTGAATTGCTGGATATTTTCAACTTCTCCCTCCTTGCGAATAAACGTCATCGCGAGCGTTGTCATATTTGAATTTTGCCTTTCATCCTTATCTGCTCTGCTTCCATCTGCGCTCAGTTCCCATTCATGGTCGTCAGCATCAGACTCCGTGGCAACCGTTGGCGATCCCGCCATCGGCTGCTCATTCTCGTCATACTCATTTGCGAAAGGCTGAGAGGCAATCCCAGACATAGTTGTCGATCGTGATGTTTTGGTTGATGGTTGGACATCGGGTTCTGTGATTATTTGGGTGAGCTCAGTTTCCGAAACAGTGGGAACGATTTGTTTTGCTCCGACTTTCGCTCTTTTCCTCTCTTCTTCTCGCTTGAGCTTGAGTTCCTTGTTCTTTTTCTTCTCTTCAGTTTCTGCCTTCTTTCTCATAATGTACTGAAATGTTGTCTCTCGCCGGATCTGAAGCATAATGTGAAAGCGAAGAAGGTCTCCAATGATGTACAGCCCAGCGATATCGATCACAATCATGACAATATCCATAATCGTGAGAAGTATTTGTTGATTCCTGAAAAATGAAAGAGCAGGCGATAGAAGATGCTGCACCCAGACATATATGACGTTATAAATACACATTCCAGCAGAGAAGAGGAATTGGAGCACAACCATGACGAGGAGTGTGAAGAACGGCTTGTAGTTCGATTTTCCAATGCAATTATTGACCCATGGACAGTGGTGATCAAATCCGGATATACATTTGTTGCATCGTCGACAGTGACGGCTGGATTGAAGGCTGGGAAGGGAGAAAGATGAGAGAGTGTGAGATAAGGTGATAAACGAAGAAAAAGAGGTCTGGAATATGAGCAGGAGGAAAACAAACAAATATCAAGCAACAAATCGAATAACTAGGTTGGATCGTCTCCTCAGACAAACACTACTTTCGAACACATTCCACAGAAACTTTTTGGAAGATCTTTGAGTTCCTGTGGGGTCGAATCGTCTTCAGAGTCCGGAAGATGAAGGAAGGGATCAGCTGGATTTGTCCGCGCAACATAAAAAAGGAGGAAGAACGCAATCAAGAAGACAATCGCTGTAGCCTTGGATAACAAGATGAATAGCAAGAAAAACAGACCGAAGTTGAAATGATGAAAGAAAGAATCGGTGTTCCACCATAAATGAAGACACACGAAAGGATGAACTGGACAGGGAGGAGGATCCAGGCAAAAATCTGAGGACCAGCGAGTGGAGCAGTGAAACCGTTGTCTCGATGCCTATTCATCGGCATAGTGGGCACATCGCAGCACCCAGCAAGACATGGGGCCATTTCTGGGCAAGTTGCCACAGAATGTTGTTGAGAGTTGGATCTGTGAACCCACAATAGAAATGATGGTTCAAAAAATAAAAAAAAATGAAAAATACAGCATTGGAGAAATTGAACAGCACTCAAAAACTGTGAGTATAAACAAATAAGCCAGAAAGAAAATAAGAAGTATCATTGCATCCCCTCCAGTTCAATGATGGTCTCGATCAGGTCCTTCTCAAGCAGAGACAAAGCGTGTGGCGAAGCATTGACTGCCGTCCTTCCCCTCCCTCGCCCACCTCTTCCCCGATTCTCTCTTCGCTCCTTTCTGTCTCTTCTTTGGGATTGTTTGGGGGTCGTCTGCGGCTGATGCGTATTTGTGTTCGCATTCTCCCCTTCTTCCATTTGTGAGACACGAGAGGCTGAGCATCGCTGTTCATCCTCATTCGGCGTGATTTCATCGCCTCGTGGAGTGTCCTCGTCCGAGAACAAGAGAGGGGAAGAATTCGAGTGATGTGATGGTTGGGAGAGAGGGGCCAAGGGAGGTAATGGATGTTGAGTGAACACAAACGTCACGGAAGGGTGGGAGTGACTGGAGATGGAATGAGCAGAGAGATGGAACACACTTGGAGAACATTGGCTGGTCATCGGAGTCGTCGCTGAGGGAGTACGGCTGGCGAGAATAAACAGGAGACATCGCCAGACTCATCTCGCCATCGTCGGACGAGGGAGAGGGTGTGGGGGAGAGGGAAGGGGAGGGACTGAAGCGAGATGGAGAAAGAGAAATGAATCAAGTGAAATGTGATGTCGAAAGGAGAAGAAACGGACAACGCTCTCTCCACACCTCAGAATTGACGGTGATGGGCTCATCGCAACCTGATCCTCGTCTGTGTCGGCAGTGTCAGTCGCATTCCTTGGTCGCGGATGAGTGAGCGAGAGCGCGTTCGTCCCCTTCGCCCGACTCCTCCTGGTTCTGCCCTGCCTTCGCGACAGACTCAGGTTGACATCGAAAGCATGCCCAGCTCGCCCGATGAAGCTTCCCAATCGTTCCATCAGCGGTTCGCGCACCACTCTCTCTCGGCCAGTTGCATTCCTCTTCTTATCCTGTCGTTTTGTCTTCCAGACAACGTAGTGTGTCAGGAGTCTGCCCACACTCACTGCAATGAAGATGGCAACAAGGTCGAGCTTGCTCTCGGTTTTGCTGCCAGACAAGCTGGAGAGAGGGATGGGGGCAGAGAAGGAGGAGTTGCCAGGGAAGACATCAGTTTTCGATGCTTTGAGGAGCTGACGCTCTCGCTGCCATCTTTTGGCGAGTTGCACGCAGACGACACTCCAGTGCTTCAGAATAAGGAAAAGAACGCGGCAGGACTTGTCAATCCACCAGACGAGCGCGACAGCCACGCAGAGGACAACAACGATCGAGTCGATCATGGCCATCTTGCCAGACATCCGGCGGACGATGAGATAAACCGAAAAAGCGGAGATGAAAGGGAAGGCCCACGTTGAGATCGGGAAGAACAAAAAAGAGAGGATGGAGAAGAGGCGGCAGGTGGTGTCGGTGAAGAAGGGGGAATTGCGATGCTGGGCCTTGAGGAGCATCGTTGAACTCCGAATCTGGTGGAGAGGACGAGAAAGGTGAGAGAATCAAGGAGAATGAAGTAAAACGTGGAATGATCGAATGTCAGGAAGAAGGGGAGAGTTGCGAATTGAAAGGAGAAGCATACTCGATATTCCACTTGCGGTGTTCGCAGTGAGATCACTGACGAGATTATTCTCGTTGTAAACGCAAAGGCAACGAACACGAAAAACTCCATCTGCAGGAGGGAGAGCTGAATGAGAAAAGGCGAAAATGATCCAAGATATCTGAGAAAGAACGTATGGAGATACTCTCTTTCCAAAGATGTCGCTTGATGGCATCCACAGCGATGGAAGAGGAGCTCCCTCGGGTTGATCACTCCCATGAGATGATTCGGAAGTTCCAGAGAATGAAGACTCCGAAAAAGGGTGAGTAACTGGGCATGAGAGCGGCCAGTCAGAGTTCAGCCAATCAATTCGAAGAGGGGGTGTGGATTCGAGAGAATTTGGATCGATGCTGAAGAGTGGTTGGTTGAGCCAGGAAGGAATGGGAGGGATCGACCTATGCAAGAGACGAGTGTAAATAACATAATGGAAGATGTGAAAGAAGAACAGACTTGTAATGTGAAGATGGACACGTGTCCTCGAGGGGTCGAGGGCAGCAGAACTTCAAACGAGAAAGAAACGACGCTGGAGATTGTTGGGATGTGCAGTTGTCGAAAGAAAGGCGAGGGTCAGCAAAAGAGAACGAGGCTCTGTCGAAAACTGTCTCGTGAAGATCGGTTGTCAGACTTGAAAAGCGGAAATATGAAGAACGGCGAAGCGAAAAAGTTGGGAGAAGGGCCGCAGGAAGGTCTCCTCGGCAGTGCGGAGGGAAAAAATAGTGAAGTTTGGTTTCCGTTAATTTGATGAAAGAATGGTAGATGGGCACAGCTTGGGAAAGGATGACAATGAGCCCGACAAACAGAATGAGAGGAGAGAAATCAATGTCTGTGGAGATTTGACGTCTGTAGGACATGATTGTTTGGTAGAGCAGGAGGATGAGGAGAGAGATGACCATCAGGAAAAGGAAGGAGAGGGGGAGATCGGCTGTCCAAGGGTGTGTGAGCAGGAGGTGCGGAAAGTCGATAAGGAACTTGATGGATGTTGATGTCAGCGAAATCAGGAACAGAACCAGACGGAAGATGGGATGAAAATCAGACGACGCTTTGCGGTGGAAAGAAGAGAAAAAAGTGAGGAAATTTCGTGACAACGATGAAATAAGGGAGTAAGTATGTGAAATACAAATGTAAAGTGAAGAGCGACGACATACATTTCGAGAAGGTGAGAAGTAGAGAGGAGAGGCCCAGGACGAGAAAAACACCAGAAAAGCCAATCTGAAGGTTGAGTGTTGTTGGGAGAACGAAAAACTTGAGAAGGAGTGTTGAGAGTGACACAGCGACGCTTCCCCAGAGGAGAAGGAGTTGGAGCTGAAGATTGCGACATATTAAGTTAATATTGGAAGAAAGAGAAAAATATCGATCAAAAAAGGTATTGTACAATGAGAGAGAACGGATTTATCTCTTTCAGACCTGAACTAACAGTTTTCGAAGTCGACCGAGTTCTCTCCTGATTTGTTTTTCCTCTATTTTACGAGAGAGAGTCAGAGTCATATTCCGATACGTGAATCTCTCATGTTCATGATCTTTCCCAGGGAGAAGGAAGTCCTTTCGGAGGAATGTCGCCCAAACACGTCGTTGTTGAGAGGCAGCCCGCCATTTGTGTGAAACCTGGCTAATCGTATGAACATCCCGGATTGTTGGAAGATACGTAAAGATCGATGAGAGTACATCTTCTGGAAGGTCCATAAGCTTCCGAGAAGTGACAGAAAATTGAAATAGTTTATCATGGTTTGATCAATTTACCTATCTCAGGCGTCTCCCCACTCGAATCAATATTTTCGTCCATCGTTTCGATTTGTCATAATTCAAGTGAAGGGGGCGTGGCCGAGAGGTTAAGGCGCTGAAATCAAGACTCAGTCAATTCATTGGCGTTGGTTCGAATCCAACCGTCTCCATTTTGTTGCGTTCAAAAATTTCGAAGCTACTATTTTTTTGAAGTGGGGAAAACGATATGAAAGGAAGGTGTGGTGACTTTGTGAGATCTGACCATCGAACCATTTTCAATTGGTGATCGACGAATTCAAAAGGGATTGCTCTGAAAGAGAGAAGACAGTGACAAAAACGTCCATCGATCTCCTTTTGATAAGTCGCTCAACAAGAGTAAAGCTGTAAGTTGGTTTCCCATCGAAATTTCGTTTGGTAGAAATGTGTTTCTTCTGAGATGATGGACCCCTTTTGAGAAGAGCAATCAACTTCTTAATTCGTGATACAGTCGCTTGATAACAGCTAATTCAGAAATAGAGGCTTCAATATTGATTTCCAAAAAGGGTTGAATTCGAGACTGAAAACAGCTCAAGACCTGCTTGGAATAGATAGTCATTGTCGGTCATGCCGTTTTGCTGTACAAGCTTCATTCAGCTCTTTTAGATGAATTTGAAAGTCCGTAGATATTGATGTGGTCTGAATTTATTTTTATGGGAAATATATTAAGGGTTGGATTTTGCGTTTGAAAGAATACTCACAGAATAGCGATGGGAAATACATCACCAGAAGTATACTTTGAGCCGTATGCACATATCTTTTTCTCACAGTCCACACTCTTCCCCTCTTCGAACACAGGAAGCCTCTTCTCAAAGGCTCAGCAAAGGGAGCCGAGGGCTACAAAGCCTTCAAGGCGAGAGAAAAGGTCGATGCGGAAACAATGCAGAAAGAACGACTCGAACACGGCCAGATTGTCGGCGATTTTGCGAATATGATGATCCCTATACTCGAAAACGCGGAAGGAAAAAGCACCTTTTTCGCTCCCGGCATGCTCCACACAGCCCTCACAAACTTGGCTTTCGGGGCAGGTGCCGACACTGAAAAAGAATTCTTGAAGATTCTGAAGTTGGATAGTGTTCTTGGGGGACGATCCGTTTGAATTTATATTTTGGTTTTGATTGCTCTCTTCCCTTCTTTCCCTCGCAGATCCTCGAATTCCAAGGCAACCACGAGATCAACCGCTCCAACGACGGCACAATTCTTGATTACCGTGCAAGAAACGGCATATTCGTCCCAAAAGGCACCAAACTGCACGCACCCTTCATCGATGACAGCTGGCGCACCAGCAACTCGTATTTCGATCTCGTCAACTACAAGACAGAGAGAGGCCGAGCGTGGCTTGCTGCATACCTGTTCCGAAACGGAGGTCTGAGATTGAGTCGAGGCGTTCCCACTGTCCCTGAAACATCGTCGATTGTCGTGCTCAGTGGCATCGACACTGAACTGTCGTGGCAGAACGAGTTCAAGATCGGCAAGCCAGCGTCTGGGCTGATCTCCAAAGTGACCACAATCGAAGACTGCATCGGAACAGCTGAAGACGAGGGTGATCGAATCCTCGTCGCCCGCGCAGGCAATCTGGAGAAGCTCCTGATCATCTCGCCGGCCGACAAAAGCGAGAAGGGACTGCTGGCAGCCGCCGCCAAGTATTGTGTTCCCTCCAAGGCACTCGAAGTGGCCGACAAGGCACACCCGAGGGCGGGTCTGAATGTGGTGCTTCCCATCGTTGCTCAGACATCCACGCTGTCAGCAACAGAACACCTGAAGAAACAGGGTCTGTCGGGAGCGTTCGGCGACACAGCCAACTTCTCGAAAGCTGCAGCGAGTCCAGTCCATCTCACCGACGTGCACTGCGTGTCCAACTTCACGCTCGACCACTGCGGGCTCATCACCGCTCGCAACTTCGGCACCAACCTCCGCGATTCCTCACGCCCAGGCCCGCGTGTCAAGGCCGCTTACAAATCAAAGCGATCAGACAAGGCGCCACCAGCTGAGACAGGACCGAACTCGTTCGATGTTCGAGAAAACTTTGTTGTGATTGCCATCCGAAGGAAGACAGGCGAGCCAATCGTGGTCGGAGTTGTCCGCAAGCCGCAGGACGTGTACACAGACGCCACAGTGCCACATCCCGAAAAGGAGGGCAGCACAATCGAAGCGTGGATGGCCGAGAAGGCGATGCTCCTGGCAGCGATGAAGGCGAAGCAGAACGTCAACCCGATCGTCAAGATCGCCAGGCAGCAGGCACTTGGAGCGATCAAGGACGCGATCATGCAAGTGATGAATCCAGCGATTGAGGGGATCTTCGAAGGGCTGAAGGCCAACGCCTCTCAGCCACCTCTCGACACCATCGTCTCGTCTGCTGAGGCGGGTGTGAAGGAGGGAGTCGAGGTGTCGATTGTGGAGTTCCTGAAGTGCTACGGGTTCGACGACAACAAACCCTTCCTCTCTTTCGACGATGTTCAGAACTTGTCCTCGCTCGCGTCGGGAGAGGCGAACATCGACACAGCCATTGCCGTTGTCGACCGAATTGACGAACTGGGCGACATGGCTGTCCAGATGGCCAAGATCAAGCCGCGAGAGGAGGCACCAGGCGACGAAGAGGAGATCAACCCAGACGACATTGTCGAAGAGGAAAAGCTTCCATATGCCCCAGGAGTCCTCGATATCATGAAACAGAATGCAATGACAGCAGGAATCGAGGGATTGAAGGCCGGGCTGAAGAAGATGATGGTTGAGATGATCATGGCTGTGGATCAGGCCGACCCACTCATCTTCGGCATTCTGACTGTGCTGACAGAGATGAACAAGCGTGTTCCAGGTGAGGTCTCGCCTTATGTCCACCTCCGCACTGTCGGCACACCCAGCTCCAACCCCGAAGCATGGGAGCTCACCGAGGATGATAACTTGGCTGTTTATGACACGCTGTACAACGTGCTGTTGATTATCAACGATCCCCGAATCTCCGATCCAAAGACAAAGAAACTGAAGATGGCTGAGGCAGTCGTCGAGGCCCTCGTCGACGGAGTGTTCGCAAAGATCGCCGGAGCTGTCGAAGCGAGACGTAAGAACAAGGTTATGGCCAGACTGAATGAGAGAAACGGCCGAAGAGAGGCAACCATCAAATCCGAGCTGGAAGAGGAGGAGGCGTGGATCAAACAGTCGGCGACTTCCGATGCTCCTCCCACTGCTGTTCAGGACGCAAATATCCCAGAATCAACATCGGATGGGCCCAGTGAGCCTGTTCCAACGGAAAGCGAGGAAAAACCTGCTGAGGAACAACCTGCTACGGAACAGCCCGCTGAAGAACAGCCAGCTGAGCCGGAAGCGTAGGCTCACGTACAATGGCTGAGTTGGAACACTCCTTCGATCATCCAAATTCGCCTAATTCAGGAAATATTTTTTCGTTTTGAGCTAGAATCCTCGATTGAACGATTCTTTTCACATCACGCTTCTGTTACGTTTCAAGAACGAGGGCCATCGGCTATTGCGTTGATTACGTGTTGTTGTTTCGAAAACCGGTGTTTGATTGTTGTCTGGGCCAGTATTTCTGAAGATTTGAGGTGAAGTGCCCCATTATTTTTGATTTCAGAAACTCCAAACAAAAAAAGTGATCAAAGCCTGAAAAAAATCTCTTCGATCATGTAAGAATTGTGATTCGAGGCCTTCGAAGACACTCCGATATTCTGTTTTTGTTTCTTGGAGGATCACTCTGAATCTTGGGTTGATCAAGTTGTTTAGACAGACTTTTGGTCCTTTTCTTGCGTTCTGATGTCATTCGTTGTGTTCGTTGTCAAAGCATGAACGAACTTTAAAGAGATATTCCTCTCAACTCGAGGAAGCACAACCCTGAATGATTTCGGCGGATCTCAGTTGCAATACGTTATTGTGGCTCGCCATTGCTAAAACTGATGAAACTTGATGTTTCAGACTATCATAGATCTCAGATGTGAACTAACTGAATCTTCCCATTCTGACCAAGCGAAGGATCTGATCTGAACACAAAGAGAAATATTGAAAGAGTCTCTTTGTCATCGATGGTCAGATAGTGGGCATGAGATCGAGAATCGTTGATAAGTTTGAATGATGAACATTTTCGTTCTCATCCCCATCGCCATTTCCACCCAAAATCTTCATCCAACAACGCCCTCATCATTCGTCTCCAATTTTCTATCTCCACCCAAACAGCATCTGGAAACAAGATTTTCGAAGCGGAGGACGGTGAACCTAGACAATGACGTGACAATCTCATCGACAATTGAAATTGGATCCGACGATATTTTGTTGATGGGGACTAATGCAGCCTTGTTATTCGCATGTGACCACGATCAAACGGTCAAGCCTCACCAATCATCTCAAATTCCACACACTCAGACTCATCTCGAGACAAATCGACAAGAAACCAACACATCTCGAAATATTGTCCCAAAAGTGATATTTGAGGTTTCGAATTGCACTTTTGGGGTGGCCGGTGTTCATACCGTTTTGAATTCGAACAACGTTGGTGTGTGCTCGATTTCTGGATCGTCAGTGAGTTTCTCGTCAAGTTCAATCACATCGAATGGCTTTTTGTCTCCATTTCTGATTGTGATGTCTCCAAATGATGAAATGCTTTTGGGATCAAGCGTGATCCTGACCGATGTGATCCATCTCTCTCGATCCGAGTGTCTTCATCCATTTGTTGGCATGATTCATCCGGAAAAGACCGATGCGCCAACAGCCCACTCTAAATCCATCACTGTGGTTGGAAATGGCCTCCACCTCGAATCGAAGCATCTGGTTGCAGGAACAGGCCCTCTCTTCTCGTTTGGCCTGACAGAACAGGATTTCTCTCTGTTTGGCATTGACTCTGCCCTCACAGTGGAAGCGAGTCTCCTCCAAAGCACTCTTATGAACATGACATCTTCATCTCCCTTCTCACCGAGCAAGGAACAGTTCGGGAGTGAAGTGTGTCAACGAGTGGTCGGGAGTTGTGTTCAGAAATGCACAAACCACGACAGCGGGACAGGAATGATGTCGCCGAACTTGGGAGGGAATGTGATGTGCCTGAACACCTCCTTCTCATCCTGCATCCGTGAACGAAACACTCCACTCGGCTTCTCTCTCGAAAACCGAACTCAAGTACACATTGGTCGATTCATGATTGACAGCACATCGACCTTGACCTCCGTCACCTTCACACTCTGCACTTTCAACGAGATGACCATCTCAGTCTCGGGTGGAACTGTCGGCGGGGCAGCGATTCTCCTGTTCAAATCATCGTCGACTCTCCAAGTCGAGAGCTGCTTCTTCCACAAATGCACGTGCACTGCCAACGGTCTCAACGGAGGTGCCGTCAATTTGTATTACACTTCTTATGACTACGCGTCCTCGGTGATTAACTCATCGTTCACTGAGTGTTCGGCCGGAGCGACGGCAGGCAGTCTTCACTTTTTCAACTCGCTCTCAGCAACAGTTCAGAACTGTTTCTTCGAGCAGAGCTCAGCAATGACTGGAGGAACCATTCATTTCGCTGGTCAAACAGCGGAGTGTGTGAACTGTACTTTTGTTGCCTGCACTGCGACGATGAAATCAGGTGCTCTTTTCTATTCATCTCTCTTGCATCTGTCCCTCTCATCTGTCCGGTTCAGAGAATGCTCGTCATCGACTCAGGAAAACGGGCAAGATATTCATTTTGACCGCACCTCACAATCCTCAGTGGCTCAATTTCCGATCCAGTTCTGTGACTCTACTTCAGGTGCCGACAATGTCTATCTCGCACTCGGCAAGATCACTGACAATGATCTCGTCCCCCAGCTCGACGTCTCTTCATCAATCCTCGCTGTTGATCTCTCTTTCGAGGAGACTCAAGCGACTGTGACGATCTACACAGACAAAGCAGTGGATGGGACAATGGGAGTTGTCCTCGACGGATCAAACGTCCCTCGACTCGTCCATGTCGTGTTCGGAAGCGAGACAGACTCATCCAGAATCGGAATGGGAGTTATCCCGTCGGGAGCGAATGGGGTTCTTCCGAAAGCAACGTACACGCTCAGAGCTGCTGCCGTCACAGGCTCAGCACTCGTCAATTCCGTCGGTCCGTTGGCTTTCGAGGCTTCTTCAACGCTGAAAGGATGGGACGATACGGAGATTGTTCTGAGGGGAGTCAGTTTGAAGGAAGGGAGTTATTGGATGATGGTGGAGAATGGAGGGAAGGAATGGAACGTCACACTCACTCACTACAACTCAACAACTCTGACAGGAATTGCACCTCTTTGTCCAGCGGCAACTGAGGGAAGGCTGGAATGGGCGACAAAATTCGAAGTGATGAAAGTGATATGGCTGCCGAAAGAAACTAATTCCGAGAAAGAAGTTGCACTTTTCGACACAATCACATTCACCACACCAGATCCTCCTCCCAGAATCACCAAAATCACACCTCCAAGCGAGGTCAGATCATCCACCTTCGTTCTTTCCGTTTCTGGTGAGTATCTTCCCTCTGGTGAGACATTCACAGTGACACTCACATCTGGTCACACATTCGAGATTTCCTTCAGTTCGACGATTGCTGGAACATCGACAGTGTTAATTGGACGGCTTTCCCTTCGGTCAAGCCATACACAACTGGGCTCGTCTCCCAGTCTCTAGTGAGATGTCCGGACCGACCCGTATGGAAATAGTGGTGGGTGGTCCGATCGAAGCGTTTAATTTCATAAAATTGCATAGTTTACAAGATTACCAGGATTTTACTCGTTTTCAGGAAAGCTTTGGGGTACAACCATCAAAATCAAGAATAATTCCAGAACAATAGGGCTTTTGGCTGAAGAAGAATCACCCCACGAATTCGCCCAAAGCAACAGCACATAGACAAGGAGATGGAGACTGATTGTTTATATCGCTCCAAACAGTCGAGGAACGACCGCTGTTAGCAAAAGCATCGACGAATATTACATGTTCGCCGGAACCAAAATCTTTCCTTTCAAGAAGAGTAATCCAAACCGTCAATTACACAGATTGCACCAGAATTGACCAAAAGCAGAATCACACAATAACACAAGTCAGCCTGGACAGTAAATACGATCCTTTATTCGAACGGTTGAGCTCGCCAGAACGGAGCAGCGCCACGAATCGTGTGACCCGAGTAATCCTGGCTAATCAATTGAAATCAAGACCAAGAACATCTTTGCAGTGATTGTCGTTGTCATGAATATGGAGAAATCGAATATTCATGATCAGTTAGACCAGCCTCCAATCATGATGGCAAACAACATTCTTTCGGGAGTCTGGAACGGAGCCGACACATTCAACCTCGGATGTGAGATTGGGGTCGTCGACTACCCTCAACAAAACTGCCAATATTTTCTGCGCTGAGAAAGACTCCACGAATCGGATAATTCGCCGGATAGTACCAGGAATTCAACAAAACACGTACATGATGGCAGAATTACCCCGCATTCATCGTCCACTCGATGAATCAACCTCAATGACTATCTTTAATCGATCCCAAAGGAACCGATTGAGGACAACAGGAGAACTCACCAGTTCATGTTCCGACAGGAGGACATCATCAAAAAACCAAAGAAGTGACTTGCATTCATGAATCATGTTACAAAGATCCACCATTTAACTCGCAATTCATGACTCACAGCTTCAACCATGTGAGAACACCACCGCTCCCATGGGGAAGGCTTTTAACTTCGGTCTATTGAGTTCAGCGGGGTAGAAGGACGCTTGTGCGTCAAGTCACATAGAGTGGAAGTTAGCAAGACCAGTCGGAAGAACATAGTCAGAACGAACGACACAGGGGAGTGCTCACAAATCCTAAACGAACCAGAGGAAACGACAGGAAAAAGAAAGGGAAAGACAGGATCTCTTGACAACTGGCCCAGTGGTGGCATACTGTTCCCCAATTCATTTCATCCATCGCACTCTCTCGAATCACGAGCAGAGCCCACAATTGTCCACAGTCACCGTTTATCTTCTCGAGACACTCCAACACCCCACACGCCTTTATCACGTTCTTCAGCCCAAACAATTGGGGCAGATTGTTGAACACAGAAAAGAACTCCTACCAGATTTGCAGAGGAGCAAGCAGCGTACCCAATGTCAGTGTCGACGTTCACTTGTCTTCACGTCAGCTCACCACCATTTCCGAGGCAGGACTGGAACAAAACACACTCAAAGCATGAAGCGACACAGCTCGTCGAATTGTATCAGTAGGAAGGACGCCATGTTTGTCCTCAAAACGAGTCCCATCCTGTACGCCTTCACACATGTCACAACCGAGGGCACAACAACGAGCACACATCCAGCACTCGTCTCGAGAGGGAACGAGCCGGAAACGAGACACGACGAGAACTCATCACAATTCCCACGCAAGCACGGTTAAGATCAATCAATACGACACCGGGTGAGTCGTCATGGTCCGCATGGTCAGGTGAGGGAGAACCTCAGGAGCAAACACTGAATCAAGCCTCATGGAGAGAGAGATCGAGCGGATTTGAGACGCGGGAATGACCGCTAAAAACAACCAGCTGTTTCGCCAATCTGCATAGTGCGGGAGCGCACACTTATCAACTCACACTGGTTCACCAAGATGTTAATCGCCAGCCCACCAAAGAGGAAAGCATACACAGGGGAAGAGGCTGTAGCAGTGAGTCAGGGAATGGCCACACTCATTCACTCCGACTCTTGTTCAACATCTGCACAGTTTAGGGCCAACATACACAGTGGTGAAGATTGACAAGGGGACAGATTCAACCTCGGGCTCATTGGAGGAGAGTAGCACAGAAGCGACTGTTCATTTTGAAGGAACAGACTGTGAAGATGAAGAAGCTAATATATCGCTCCAAGATGGATCATGGTTCGACGGGGAGTTAAGCAAATGGCATGGTGGAGAATAGAGAGGAAAGAAGGATTTGGGACTGTCGGGATCTGATAAGGAATGGATCGAAGGGAAAAGCCATGGAATGTGAAAGAAGTGAAGAGCTCGCCAGAAAGGACACGGTCCATCGATTTCGACGGTCCTGTCTCGTTCACGATACCGACATGGGCTCATTGAAGTGAGTGACCTTGATTCCTCAAAGAAAGGAAAAGTGTCACAGTCTTGCGATAAGGAGTTGGAGAGTAGGAAGGGATCCACGCTAACACATGATATTCAAGATGCAATCGGAGACACTGAGTCAAAACAAAAAAAAATGACAACAACATCATTTGGAGATCTTGGGGAGTTGAAAGAAGTGTTGTCTCAATTAGGAGACCGATTCAGCTCAACGAGAAAGACAGACAACATCTGGAGTGCTCTTCAAAATAGCATCGCTGAAAGCGACAAGCCGATCGAATTCAGGTCTCGTTGGACCAGTTGGATTTCAGATGTCTTTAGAACCAGTCCGCTTGACGAAGATCGAAGTGATTGACGAAACGAAGACATCATACAGACTTGTTGTGACAGGCTCAGGATTCGTTCACACAGAAACATACACTGTTAAAGTGTCTGGAGTTTCATCAGGAAGTAGGTCAGAGGACGCTCACAACGAAGTGCGATCCAGAATCGACAGCTCAAGATGTGAAAGTGGTGATCGGCCTTATGGGAGAGTTTAGACAGTACTGAACCACGCTCGTCAGCATTGGGAGAAATGTTCTTGGAACAGATCGTGTAGGCATTTAGATACCATCAAATAGGAGAGGAGAAGAAGCGATATTTACTCTTTGGGGAGACGAGGGTAGGAAGGAACCCTCCAGATCAAGTGGATGAGTGAGCTTGAGTTGGATAGATGGAAGGGGGCAGTCACGGACAAAAGTAAGTGGCCACCCCTTCCTGCATTTATGAACAGATGATTTTTCACACTTTTTTCGTAAACACTTCACATTCATGAAAGACGGTAATTTTTCAAATATAAAACAAGAATAGTGTGGTGAAGTGGAAATCAAGAGATTTGACTGATGTGCCCTGGGAGGCACTTTTGATTGCGGATGTCACAATATGTCTCCTCTTCCAAGAAGAGGAGATGTGACCTGTATAGTCTGTTCCTCCACTGAGAGCTCTCAACTTCCACTCCTCTCAGAGATACTGGAGGATCCGCGACGAAAAAGTGTGTTTTCTCTCTTCTTCATCCCTCTTCTGACATCCGTGCAACTCTTCCAACCTCTTTAACTTGTCGTCAGAATGCTTATTCTGTCCTTGTTCGATTGAAAGCTGACAGTTTTGGTGTGAAAAAATGTGGGAGAAAATGTGCGAATCTCATGTTCTCTACAGCAGGTCATTACAATTGAGAGAAAGTGAGAATACTTAATAACATCGTCAGAGAGAGAGTTTGATGTCTTTACAAAGCTGGCTGAAGAGGGATGAAGAAGAGAGAAAACACACTTTTTCGTCGCGGATCCTCCAGTATCTCTGAGAGGAGTGGAAGTTGAGAGCTCTCAGTGGAGGAACAGACTATACAGGTCACATCTCCTCTTCTTGGAAGAGGAGACATATTGTGACATCCGCAATCAAAAGTGCCTCCCAGGGCACATCAGTCAAATCTCTTGATTTCCACTTCACCACACTATTCTTGTTTTATATTTGAAAAATTACCGTCTTTCATGAATGTGAAGTGTTTACGAAAAAAGTGTGAAAAATCATCTGTTCATAAATGCAGGAAGGGGTGGCCACTTACTTTTGTCCGTGACTGGGGAGTGTGGGGGATGAACTCCAACCGATTTGATCGGCAAGACAAAGACATCAATGGATCAATATTTTGTCAAGGGACGGGAGTTCCGATTGTGAAATTGGAGAGAAAGTGTGAGGTGGAGTGAGTTGGAAGAAGGAATGTGGGGATGAGGAAGATGATCGAAAGATGATTCATTTCCAGAGAGCACCGGGGGCGAGGAAGTGCGTCATGAAGGGGTCGATGATGAGGGATGTTGGGCGCAGTTGGAAGGGAAGACAAACCTGAGGATAGTTCACCTTGAGTTATATGAGGGGAATAGTCAGTTCTAGATGAATCTGACAGAGCTATCAATCAGGGTTTGCAGTTCAAGATGGTTTTCGAACCAAAGTGATGAGGTTGGGAGAAAGATTGATGGACAGTTGTCCCATGCGAGGTGAAGGAGGGAATTGCAATGAGGGTGTAGCCCTCACCGCGGTCCACGGACACTTTGTGAAACAGTCCAGAACCAACAATTTTCAGGATAAATGAAAGTAGGGACGGGAGTAAAGAAACAACTTCGAAGAAGGAAGTCGAGTGATGATTATGAAAAGAGTCGAATGAATCTCTCTGAGGAGGAGAGTCGAGTGATGACGCTGAGAAGAGGTGAAGGCGATAGATTTGATCGGGCAGCTTGAGGCGAGGAAGAGACGGAATCAAGTGAAGTTATCATCATGAAAGGGAGAGAGGATATGACGGGGCAAGATACTCGCAGCCAATCCTCAAGGAGAGGGGCAGGTTCGACTCCGCGAAGAATCAGGTGGCAGTCGCTCCGGGACAGTTCCCTTCGCGAGTCACGGTCTTGGGGGAGAATATTCTGAACAGCTGATGACAGCACTCACAAAGGAACATTGCAGAGTCACTTGGGCATGATCCAAATAGGAGAATGTTAGATCAAAGACTGAAGGAAATGGGAGTTTGCTGAGGGGAGAGACAAGAATTCAAACGGGAATAGAATGAGAGTGATCGAGAGTGGGATGCGAGTCTCGCTGAGGCTAGAGACACCGCACTGCTCATCGTTGGATTTCAGAGGGAGCGAGTGAGAATGGTCAAGAGTGGGATGCGAGTCTCGCTGAGGCTAGAGACACCGCACTGCTCATCGTTGGATTTCAGAGGGAGCGAGTGAGAGTGATCGAGAGTGGGATGCGAGTCTCGCCAAGGCTAGAGACACCGCACTGCTCATCGTTGGATTTCAGAGGGAGCGAGTGAGAGTGATCGAGAGTGGGATGCGAGTCTCGCTGAGGCTAGAGACACCGCACTGCTCATCGTTGGATTTCAGAGGGAGCGAGTGAAAGTGATCGAGAGTGGGATGCGAATCTCGCTGAGGCTAGAGACACCGCACTGCTCATCGTTGGATTTCAGAGGGAGCGAGTGAGAGTGATCGAGAGTGGGATGCGAGTCTCGCTGAGGCTAGAGACACCGCACTGCTCATCGTTGGATTTCAGAGGGAGCGAGTGAAAGTGATCGAGAGTGGGATGCGAATCTCGTCGTTGCCGACGACTCATCTTGGCCTCCTCTCGTACTTTCCATCAGCCGTTCGGGACGAAGTCTCTTAAAGTCTCACTAGAGACTGGGAGACGAGCCCAGTTGTGTATGGCTTGACCGAAGGGAAAGCCTTTATAACAACAGGCTCGTCTCCCAGTCGACAAGCGTTGCTGCCACACTTCAGCGGCGCGCGAAACGTCTCCGCGTGCGAAAGCCCGGAGACGGATGAAGAAGGAGCGATTGGCGCTCGTAATTTTACTTTATTTACGCTTCTCACAGACCACCCACCACTATTTCCATACGGGTCGGTCCGGACATCTCACTAGAGACTGGGAGACGAGCCTGTTGTTATAAAGAAGTGGAGAAGTTGAATACGACACGTCGTACACGATCCAATCGATAATTC
Organism: Blattamonas nauphoetae; assembly: GCA_033064195.1. NCBI lineage: Eukaryota > Preaxostyla > Oxymonadida > Blattamonas > Blattamonas nauphoetae. The sequence goes on along the minus strand of JARBJD010000272.1, from coordinate 47,683 downwards.
GAAGTGAGAGTGGGAAGGACGACGAACACATCCTGTTCCCATCAACACCGTTCAGAACGCCGCTCGGGCCGACTCTTTCATCAATTTCATGTGGCTTCCACTCGTCGAATCCGAACATCTTGAACATGACATTCGCAAGTGCTCGAATGCCATCAGAAGATCTGACTCTGACGCTGGAAACGACTGAGTTGCCGATTGAAACAGTTCCCCTTGTCGTCTCTTCTGCTGACGTCTCCACTGGGTTCATTCTGGTGGAAGTGTACAAAAAGACGAACACACTGAAATATGGAAGGGAATATTCGATTGCTGGAATGAAGAGTTCATCGGTGACCGCTGTTGTGTTGGCATCGCCATTCAGGACTCCTTCAGAGCCGATCCGAATCACGTCAGCAGAATGCTCGCTGGGAGGAGAGCAACAGAAATCAGCGGTTGTGTTATTGAAGGGAGTGAAGCTGGGAGGAGATAAAGACTTCAATCTGAGAGTTCAGAAGATGGAAGGGTCGACACCAACTGGTGGTGAGATTGTGCTGTCTGGGAAACTGTCTGGTGGATCGTCATCGACGACACACACCCACTCTGAACTCATCTTCGGGATTTCCAACCCGCAACTGTCCTTCGATACGATGTATCTGATCACGCAGTTCAAAGTTGATGGAGAAGTCTCTGCAGTTGATTCCGATGTCACTTTCTTCGTTCCCGATGAACCACCTAAAATCACAGGAGCTGGATGTTCGCTGAATGGAAAGAAAGATGTATTGATTGTGGAGCTGACTGGTACAAAACTCATCTCCTCAGACCATGCCGTTGTCATTTCAGGATCATTTGGGCAGATCTCTTCGAGTGGAGGGCTGTTCAACGTGTCGTCGACGAAGTGTTTTGTGAACTTTTCGATTGGGTCGAGTGAGGACAGCACGCATGTTGTGTTTGGGGGACGATACGAATTGTTGTCAGTTGGATCAGACTCGTCATCGTTTGTTGTGAACACTGGCCTCTTCATCGACGCTCCTCGTGCTCCTCGAATCACCAAAATCACGACTCCAAGCGATGTGTCCTCATCCTCGTTCGTTCTTTCCGTTTCGGGTGAGTATCTTCCCTCTGGTGAGACATTCACAGTGACACTCATAGTCCCCGGATAAACCCGGTAAGTCGGATAAACCCGTTCCCAACATACCACACTTCACATTGAAACTTTTATTATGACGACTGATATGTTGCGCTTGAAAGAAAGTTATTGTTCGAATTCTGAAATGATTTGTCCCCTGTTCAGATGTTTGATCGAGGTCTATGGGTCATTTCAAATCGATGAATGACCAGCCACGACACCCTGTATGTGATGCTGAGTACAAAGAGGTTGTATCTCAATGTACCATCCCTTGGACGCCTGGGAAGACATTGGCTAAGTTCCGAGCACATTTCGACTTTCACTTTTCTCATTCCATTTCACAATCATTCTTTCAACAGTGACTCCTGTTTTAAAAATAATGAAAAGAGTAATGGACGGGAAGTGGAAGGATAATTTTAGTGAAGAGGGGGGACTGCTATGCTCATGTGGAATGGTTAACGGGTATATCCGCTCTAACGGGTTTGTCCGGGTACTATCACATCTGGTCACACTTTCGAGATTTCATTTAGTTCAGACATGTCTGGAACATCAAGCGCGATCCCAATCGGCGGAAGTGAAGATGTTGAATACGACAGCTCGTACACGATCCAGTCGATCATTCGAAAATTGAATGAAAATGAGAACGAACACATCCTGTTCCCATCAACGCCATTCAAAACACCGCTCGGGCCGACACTTTCGTTCGTTTCGTGTGTGTTCCACTCGTCGAATCCGAACATCTTGAACTTGACGCTAACGAGTGCGCGAATGCCATCAGAAGATTTTACTCTCACTCTGAAAACGACAGAGTTGCCAGTTGAAACAGTTCACCTTGTCGTCTCTTCTGCTGTCGTCTCCACTGGGTTCATTCTGGTGGAAGTGTACAAAAAGACGAACACACTGAAATATGGAAGGGAATATTCGATTGCTGGAATGAAGAGTTCATCGGTGACCGCTGTTGTGTTGGCATCGCCATTCAGGACTCCTTCAGAGCCGATCCGAATCACGTCAGCAGAATGCTCGCTGGGAGGAGAGCAGCAGAAATCGGCTGTGGTGACACTGACCGGAGTGAAGTTGGGAGGGGGCAATGCCTTCAACGTGACAGTTCAGAAGATGGTTGAATCGACACTTATTGGTGATGGAATTGTACTGAGTGGGATACTCGCAATCGATTCCTCATCTCCCACCCACACCGGGTAGGTCTAGGCTCAGATCTAGAAAAGTCTAGACGCAGATCTGCAGATCGGTCTAGACGCAGATCTGAAAGTCTACACGCAGATCTCATTTGTTTCGTTGATAGAACACCTTATTGAACAGATTGAGAAGAATAAATGATGTGAAATGATGAAATAATAGTTTCAGGTCAAAAGAAGAGAGTAATTGATGGGACGGGATTCTGGTCGAGTTGAAGAATGGAAAAAGGGGTATGATCACAACGAGAAATGTGATTGACTCAATAGTATGTGGGATGAAATGTGTGGATCGTCTTCACAGTTCCGACAGGCTGATAGCTCCTCTTTCCGCTTCGTTAGACCTTGTCGTTTGATCATTGTGCATATCACTCTTCTTCGTGTCTTTCTGGTGTTCTCACCTACTTGACGAGAATGTTGGAGTGATCATCAAATGCTGCGACGGAGTGAAGTGCGAGGAGAGTGCGAATGAACGAGATGAGAAGACGATACCCCCGTTTTTGTTTCGGCTGTGTACCATTTCCGTCGGAACTCGAGTGGTTTCGGAAATCGTTTTGCGAAGTCTTCGAGTCGGCCTGGTCCGAGTGTTTCTTCCAACTTTCCGGTGAGGATATTCCACATCGAGACAATCCCATCCTCGTCCTGACAGAGCACGTGAATCTGGTCAGGAAGGGAGTGGAAGGCGACGAGGCCAGCTGACGACGGGATGGTGAAGGCAGGTGCAGTGAATCCCCCATCGAGAGGATCACGCATCATCGGCTGGAAAGAGTGAGGAGAGAAGAGAAAGGGATACCCACAACTCGACGTCCATGTATTGCCCTTTCAGGAGGCCGTTTGGCTCCTCGTCGCTGATCAGTTGAGTTGTGTCTGTCCCAGACGAACTCTTCTGCCGCTCAGGCTGTCGCATCTTCTCAGCTGGCTGTTGTGAAATGAATTGAGGTTGGAATTGAACCTCACGCTGCTTCTTCTGCTGTGGAGGGAGTTGCGGCGGCGGAGATGGTTCGGCATTGTTTGGAATTGGTTGGGCAGCCTTCGGGGATGGTTCAGGTCCCTTCTCGCTGTGCTTGTGGAAGAGAGAGTACGACGGGAAGCGACACCGTGCTTTTCGATAAGAACAAAACGACCGAGAGGTCTTTCGCGAGATGTTCTCGTGAAGGATGACGGACTTGATATCACTCTGTGCGGAAGAGAGAAGACCCCGTGCAAAAGTGTGGTGGACTCGCTGGTGAAAATTGTGGGAGACGGGAATGTCATGCTGCATGACGATCATATTCTGGGAGACACAGTCATCGAAGCGAAGGAGAGTGCAAGCGGTCTGAAGGGAAGGATGATGTAGTTTTTGGCGTCTACAACCTGATTCGGGGCGTTTTGGACGGAACGATCACATCGTTTGTGCTCTTACCTCGCTCCCCTTCTTCCACTTTTTCCTCTTCATCTTCTTGAATCACAACTTCTTTGCCGTTTTCTTGTTCGATTTCGTCTTTTTCGCCTGATTCTTTCTTTGTGGCTTCGGATTTTGATTCGATGTCTGTTTCACGCACCGATCCTTCTTCTCCACCTTCTGTCTCCCTAAAATGCTCTTTCTTCACAATTTCGTCGTCATTGTCATTTGTTTCCGAGTGATGCTCTGGTTCCTTGTCCGGCTGAGAATCGAAGCTGTTTCCTTCCTCCTTTCCATATTCTTGTTGGTCTTCAAACACTTCCTCCTGTCCATCTTGTTCTTCAGGTTTGTTTCTTCTAGGAAATCCAATTTTTCTGCTGAAGAGCGTGATTTCCGAGATTCGGAGTTTGATCTTTTTGATGTCCGATTGGACTTCGAACTCCGCGACGATTAGTCTGCTTTGACAGTCTCCAGTGACTTGACTGAATAGATGCTGCTTTCTTCTTTTTCGGCTTCTAATTCTGTCCCTTCCGCTTGTTCATCGTCTTCAAATTGATCGTCGGCTTCTGCTTGTTCATCCGCTGCTTTGCAAACTCCTCATCAAATTCATAGTTTAGCTCATTTTCTTCCATCTCGTTTTCTTCATCGTTTGATTCTTTTTTGCGCTGGTGCACCAAACGAGTGCGTTTTGACTTCATCTTCGATTTCTTCGTCTTTAACTTGGTGTTATTTGACATCTTCCAGTTCATCAGCTTTTCAATCATCTTTCTCCTGCAAATATTCATGTTTCGATTCAGCTTGCTTCTTTTCAGGACCTGTCGCGTCAGGATCCTCATCGTCGAGATGGTTGTTTTCGACAACTTCATCATTCTTGGTTTCTTCCCCTGGGGTATTCTGTTAAGAACCGAGATCTTCGTCCATTTCTTCTTACTGTTCCTCTGCATCTCTGTCTTCACGTTCTGATTGCACAATTTCTTGTAGGTTGCGATCGGCATCTCCATTGTCTTGTTCACACTCATCTTCAGCTGCCTCTTCCTGTTTGTCTTCAACATTGTCGTTTTCTTCATCTTTTTCCATTTCGCCAGTTTGTTCATGTTCGTTTTCTTCAACTTTCTCATTCTCTCCCATGCTTCGTGTTCCGTCCTCCTCGTTTTCTGCTTGTTCATATTCTCCTTCGATGTCCTCATTAACCTCAATTTTTTGGTCTTCATCCCCTTCCCTTTTGCTTCCTTCGCTTCGTCGCCTTTCTATGTTGTTCTCACAATGTCGAACTGTTTTCGCTATTTTTGACGTTCTGCATCAATTCTTTTTCTTTTCTGCAAGGAGAAATTCTCAGTTGTGAGCTGATTCGATGTCTGGGTGACCACCGTCCGTCGAGGTTGTCGATTGGAGATGGAACTGACCTTTCAGACGGGACATAGTGGAGGGTGGGCTCGGATCTCAAGGAAGGTGAACTTGAATATCAGGGAAGAGAAGTGAAACGATCAAATGGAATGCATACTTCCGGCTGGGCAGTGGAAAATGAAATGGTGGCGGTGTAGAGAAGACGGAGAGTCGGAAGGGCTACCTGTTCGTGAATCCGACGACAAAGTTCCGGACGAATGTCTGGAAGGGTCTCGAATTGAAAGAACCTTTAATTGGATGGAACTGAACGAGATCAACCCAGGATCTCTTCATCAACTTTGGACCCCGATTGGAGGAATGTCATAAAGGAAGAAGTAAATCCAAAAAATAGGAAGTGATGTGGATATTTAGGTATTTGTTGAATAAAAAGTGGTCAAGAATCGAAATGAACCAGAAAAAGACGGATCTGCGTGTAGACCTGCAGATCTGCGCCTAGACGGATCTGTAGATCTGCGTCTAGACTTTTCTAGATCTGAGTCTAGACCTACCCACCCACACCCACTCTGAACTCATCTTCGGGATTTCCAACCCTCTGCTGTCGTTCGGAACGAAGTATTCTATCACTGCATTCGAAGTTTCTGGGTCAATTTCCACTGTGGATGCCGGTGTGACTTTCGCCGTTCCAGCTGAACTACCTCGAATTGTGCGGCTCGAAACGAGACACCTGACCAAGGATCGAACAACGATGATTGTATCACTGGAAGGTCATTCTCTCCTACTTGGTGCAGGAAAAGTGAATCTTTCGAATGGAACACACACATGGGAATCGTTGTCGGATGTGATTGTTGTGGACAATACGAACTGCACAGCGGAGTTCGCAGTTGCAGAGGAAGAAACCGTGGTTTTGATGAAATATGGAAATACGTACACTCTGAAAGGGAGCTGGACAGAGTCGAGTGGATTTCATGTTGAAGATGGAATCACCTTGGTTGTTCCGTTCCCTCCGATGATCACGACCATCTCATTCGTCTTCTCGAACACTCTTCACACTGGCTGTTTTATGATACTGAATGGAACTGATCTGATTGTTGGAAGCTCTCTGAATGTCACGCTGAACGACTCATTCTCCTTCGTCGCAACGATAACCTCAGAAACTGAAGCGAAGTCGGAAGAACAGCAAATTGGATGGCCAACATCACTCAAACACAACACGACTTACGAAGTGACATCTGTGAAAGCAACGAACGAAAGTGATGGGGAGACACTGGTCGATGGTCGGATCTCCAACACAACTGGCTTCCCAGTGGATCCTTTCGTCGTTTGTGTCGATTCTGGGTCGTCTTCGGAATCGACGTTGTTTTGTGGAGATCGAGTCCGACCGTGCCCTTCGATTGAGGATGGATGGAAGATTGTGGAAGGAGTTGGGATGTCATCATTCTCGATTTCGATTCTCCACAACACGACTCAGACCGAGCAAGTGAAGATCTTGTCTGATCATGAAGTTGTGATTGAATCCGGACCTTCGACAAAACCCGAATTGTTTGTGTCTCCTTCGTCATCGTCAGAAAAGGGAGGAGAAGGAATGATTGAAGTTTGTGGAGGTCGCCTTTGGATGCATCAAGTTGATATTGCTCTTTCTGACTCGCCTTCGCTGATCTTTATTCGAATGGTGGATGGACACTTGACGATCGAGACGTGTTCGCTCACTGGACCATCCTCACTCGAAAAGAACGAGGTCGACGCGAATTCTGATGTCTGTCTGTGGGAGAGTGGGATTCTGACATTGGTGGACTCGACCACAACCATCACATCAGCTCAACTGACACATCTGCCACAAGGAGCGATCGGGTTAAGTATAGGCGCAGATCCGATTTTCGCTACGCGCAGATCTAAAAATTTGGATACGCGCAGATCCAAATGGATACACGCAGATCTAAACTTTTGTTGTTTCTGTTTGAATTTATGGCTGATTGTTGTCTCAGAAAACTTCAATATGGACTGATTTACTCTCAAACATCTTTCAGAATAACAAATCGATCGAAAAAAGTTGATTCATTATGCAAGGTGATTCCAAAAAAGTGACTGTCGTGAATTGCTGTTTAAAGAGACTGCACTGGATGAAATCTTGAAAATTCTGGTTGTGATCCATGATAATGCTAATATACCCGACTACGGTGACAAAGACCAAGGGTTATGGAGTGTGTTGGCCTTCGGCATTGGAGGCGTTCAATTTGACAACATAGCGGCTTCTATGGTATTAAAAAGATCAAAAAGGATGTAGTAGTGGATTGAATTGTTGCTGTGTTAATTTGGATGGGAGAAAGGGGGTTGAGCGACGTGGTGGTTGTAGCTGCATTGTTTGAGAAAGAATCCGTAGAGCGAAAGGACGCCTGTCATGATTGATTGAACATAGATGAACCAAAATTGTCATTATCTGGTCGTTTACAGTTGGATGAGTTATCACCCTCCTCGCTCCACATTGGCGAACGGCGACGACCTTTGCACGTCTTCGCTCCGCTTCTCTTTCTCCCGCTCGACCTTCCCTTTCGACGACCCAATTTTCGGAGGCGTGTGTGTTGCTTGTGGGCTGCCCTCCTTCGAAGTAGCTGCGACCTTCTTTGGAGTAGCCTGAGCGGGCTGAAGACGAACGAGCTGGTGCTTTCTTTGCTGAGGATGGGCGTTGAGGCGATTTGGGGCGACGAGAATCACATCTTCCTCGTCGCCGACCGAGTGACTCCGATTCTGTTTCTTCTTCTTCTTCTTCGCAATCAGCTTTTGGAACGCCTTCCTCTCCGCTTCTCGCTTCTCCCTCTCCCTCATCTGCGCCTCCTTCACCACCTTCCGCCGCTCGGCCTCCTCATCGTCCTTCATCTCTTGCTCGATCCTCCGCTTCTCTTCCTCCAGCGCTTTCTCCTCTTTCGACTTCCCTCTCGTCAGCCACGGTTTGTCGCCTGCCTGTGCCTTCTTCTCCAACTCGAGCTGTTTCAGTTTCTCTTCGTATTCCCGCTGTTTCTTGTCGTCCACTTTATTTTTGTTGTGCAGCTGGTTTCGTCTCTTTCGACTGTTGTAATGACACGTCGGTCGGTGTCCTCGGTCGGGCTGAGCGTGGCTGAGACGGAGCTGGCGAGGCTGCTCGTTGAAGCATTCCCTGCAGCTCCCCAAATTGGAAGATCACTTTCTGCATTTTCTGTTTGTCGGTGCTTTTGGGGCGATCGGACAGAGGTGAGCCGGTTTTTGGTCGATCGGCGACTGTGGGAGTGACACGCCTGGCTGAGAGTGACCTTCTCTCTGCACTCTTCGGTGGAGCCTGTTTGGGTGCAGGAGCAGCTGAACTTGGTCAAGGAGCTGATGTTGGGCGTGGAGAGACTGATTTTTTTCGAACTGCCTTTGCAATAGCCTTTTTAGGTTTTGCAAGTGAAGCAGCTTGCTTTGGTTTGATGAAATAGTCTTCGAGGGGAGGGAAGGACGATGGACTCTTCTTCTTCTGGACTGAGATGGGTTCGTATGAACGAGAGTCTGGCTGGGAATATTGTGACGGGTGAAGCGAAGGGGGAGCATTGCTTCCATCCATTTTGGCATCAATTGCCATTTTGTTCCGTCGGGCCTGTTCCTGTTGATTAAAAAAGTTGAGACGAGCTTCTTCACGAATCATGCGTTCTCGATCCTCTCTGGCTTTCATTTCCCTCATCTTTTGCTCTCTCGCTTCAGCAGCTCGAGATTCAGCTTCTCTTCGCCTTTGCTCCATCTCTGCCGCCTGTCGCCTGCGTTCGGCCTCCTTGGCCGCTTCTTGCCTTCTTAATTGCTCCATACGCTGTCCTTGAGCCTCTGCAGCGGCAGCATACGCGGCTTGCTGCTTCTTTACCAACTCTTCCGCCCTCTGCCGTTCCTTTTCGAGTGCTTGTTGTGTTAAGATCTCTCTTTGTCTGGCTTTGGCTTCTTCCACTCTGCGTTCGGCCTCCATTCGCTCTTTTGACTGAACATTGTTCTGTGCTTGAGGAGTGGATGCTCGTGGAACTGGTGAATGGGCTCGATATGGTGGTTTTGTCGGTTTCACAGCCTGTTGTTGTGGAGGCAGATAATTAAGCGAAAATATCGTTCATCCAAACAGTCTCCGGTACTGGTATTTCATTTTCACGGAAATGACTCACCAAACGCCAACATCAGAACGAAATTTTGACGAGTGGCATCAGAAGAAGCAGGATCGCGATGGATCAGGAAAGTTGTCAATTTTACATAAAGTTGCTGATCATCTGGATCACTTGTTGATCATTCAAGACAGATATCACCCAAGTTACGTTGAGGAGGATCCTGATGAGGATCGAGATGGTTTCGAGAGAAGAGGAGGAGTAGGATGAAGAGAAAGATGCAGATCCTGCGAGAACAGAGGAATGAAAGAGCAAAGAGTTGAGTTACGTGAATATTTTAAGAATAAGAGCAGAAAATGAAGAGGAAAAGGTGGGCAATCAAATGGATACACAGAACAGCCTAAAGCGTGATCCATGTGCAAGAAAAGGGAAAAATATGGTCAGTGTGGGAAAATGACATACCAAGCTAAGTAATATTGGACTCTGATTTGGAGTTGAAACATCAATGGAGAGACGGGTGATGGTAAGATCAACATTCTCGAATGACGACATTACAAAAGTAGATTTATGAAAAGTATGTGAGAGTAAAAATGAATTGTGAGCATTCAGAGTGAAATGACATGAATAGGAGATGGTAAGCACAAAACAATCAACGATCCTTTTGGATCTGCGTGTATCCATTTGGATCTGCGCGTATCCTTTTTTTTAGATCTGCGTGTAGCGAAAATCGGATCTGCGCCTATACTTAACCGAGCGATCGACATGAAAGGTGGCACACTGAAACTGCACGGAACGATCTTCACAATGAACAATCCAGACGACTCATCCTTCCCATCATTTCGCCGCAACATTCGATGCTCTGAAGGAGGAAAGATTGAAGTTGGGAGTTTGAGTGAGGGAGATGGTTCGTCCGACAAGCATCCACATCTCTGGCTGTCTCACGAAGACTGTGTGTTGAGTGGGGAGGATGTGAATGTGAATGCTCCGTTCTTCATCCCAACACTCCTGTCGTCATCGACAAGCAAGCTGAACAAGGCAGACAAGACATTCATGTTGACGATGGATGGAACGACACTGATTCCTTGCTCGCTGATGTTGGAAGTGTTTGAGAAGAAGAAAGATGGAACGGAAGGACAGATGAGCCAGTTTCCACTCACACTGGACACCACTTCGTCATTCACAGAAGACAGAATTGAACTGACTCTCGCTCTCTCCTCTCTCTCGTCGTTCGATGCTGCGTTGGAATGGAATGGTCGACTGATCTTTGGAAATGATCTGAAAACGAGTAGTTTCACGATTCAGAGGAATTCGAGAGATCGTCTGGCAGAGTCGATGAAGAACAGCATGAAGTGGTGGATTCCGCTTCTCGTGTCTCTCGTGTGCCTCCTCGTTTTGACGCTGGTTGTGCTGGTTATCTGCTGGCGACGAAAGAACCAGAAGAATCAGAAACGAGATGAAGAAGCGCCGCAAGAACTGACGACGATTGACGAGAAGATGGAGATTGAGTATGAAGAGAGGGTGACGATGGAGGTGAGTTCAGTTCCTGCCAAGACACGAATGGATGAGGCGACGCGAAAGGAGAAGGAGCTTGAGGAGAACTCTCACACGAAGAATCTGATTATTGTGAGTCCCGAAGTGGTGGAGTGTCTGAATTGTGGGGATGGATTTGCGATGTGTTTTGTGTCTCGGAAGACGACGCTGTTCAGGCAGCTTCATCAGGAGAAGAGACCCTTGCTGAACCGGCGTCAGCACGAGATCAGACTTGTGCGTGGACTGGACCAGCTGGCTCGGATGGGAACATATTCACAGATGCTCCGACATGTCACAAGCCATCGGATTCTGCTCGGGAAGGACGGATCGCTGAACGTGAACTTGGAGGAACCTGAGCCGAATGGTGTTGTTCGGAAGGGGGAAGGGAAGGGGGAAGAGAAGGGGGAAGGGAACGGGTGTGGGACAGCTGGCTGTTCGAATGGGATGGGAGGGCAGGATGGGATGAACGAAGCAGTGCGATGGCAGGCACCAGAAGAGGGGAAAGCAGATGTGGCGGCGGATGTGCGACAAGTGGGGGTTTTTCGGCTTGGCCTGGTCTTGTTTGAAATGGAGACTGGAAGTGTTCCGTTCGGGGAGACGGATGGGGTGAATGCGCATCGGCAGATAGAAATGGGGATGGATGTGGGGATGGAGAAGGTGTTGAACAGGTCGATGCGAGAGGTGATCTCGTCGTGCCTTCAGGTTGACGGGAAGATGCGTCCTTCGTTTGAGACAGTGGCATTGACGCTGGAAGGGATCGAGCCGGATGCTGACGACAGAGGACTCCCTGTGATCTCATGATGCTCTCCCCTCTCGCGTCGTCTATCAATCCTCCATCTCATGACTTCTGAGTGATTTCGTTCTTCTTCTTTCTGTTCTTGGCACCTGTCTCTTCCTTTATAGTTCCCCGACCAAGCCGGACTTGTTCATCAAGTCGGACAAAGGGTAGGTATGTCAAGGATACCTCCTTATTTGACTGTAAAGTTGATTGATAATCGCTTTACGGCTTCAACAAAGAGTTTGAGAACGATCAGACCATTCATTGTATTTGTTCACTTCCCTCATCCATTTTTGCTATTCTCACACAATAGCCAATCGAGCAAAGAGGTGAAGTGATTAAATAACATTTGGAACTATTTAGATGTATGTTCAGTTCATCCCCCCATCGAGGATGAGAATGGATCCATCGAAGAAGAAGTTGACGACGGAGAGTTTTGTGGGTGCCAATTGATTGTTTTCAGCCTCTCGCAACCAATTGAAGCGGATTCAGACGACTTGTATCATTTTTGCTTGGAATGGAGAATGTGAATGAGATTCTGTTTGCCTCATCTCGGATCTACTGTGAAAAAAGTGAGGAAACCTTAAAATTGCAATCATAAGGCAGTTTGAGGAACACACCATCATTCCAAGATCCAAGTAGTTGGGATGAATGCCATTGGAGATCTTGTTGAGCATGCCATTCCGGAAGTGAACAGATTCCATCTTATTGAGAGGAATGAGAGATACAAACATCCAAAGACCTTTATCCTGCAGAAAGGTCGTCGGATGCGTGATTCTTGTGGGTCGGAGAAGACCTTCGTAGAATGAAAACAAGAACATTTTCAACCTCAAAATTGGTCTGTCAAGGTGCACATTATGAATATAGCGTGGAGACACATCACTAACATCAATGCTGAAGTGAGTTTAGACCTCCGAGAACTGTGATGCATGTCCATTCAGGTTCGGATTTGAAAAAGCACCCATTGATCGTGTCTTTCTTCTCAGAAATACCAATTTTTACTCAACACTCGCATATCGAAATGAAGAAATTATCATGCAACTAGAAAGTATTGTTGTCCTACCTGATGAACAAGTCCGGCCTAATCGGAGGACTATTACTCGTCTCCCCCAGCATCCGAAACTTCTTTGTCACTTTACTGCCGATCTTCGTTCGTTCTGCGCGTTCTTGTTTCGTTGGATTTCTTTCCTTCTTCGTCTTTCGTGTCATTCTTTGTCCTCACCCTCTCGGGTGTCCATAATCCTGATTCGTTTATGTATTCATTTGTCTCTGACACTCCTCATTCGCCTCGCCCTCTCTTCTTTCCTCGCATCATCTTCTTCTTGATTATTCTGATGTGCGTCTTCCTTTCTCATCTCCACCTTCTTTTTGGATTGTGTTCTCTTCGTGTTTTCCTTCTGTGTCACTTTCTCACCACATTTTCTTGTGTCTGTTTTCTCATGCTTGCTTTTGACTTGCTCTGAGTGGAGCCGCGTGTTCCATTCATCTTCACCTATCTACTTTTTTCATTTTTGAATTCAACCACCTTTTCACTCGATTCAACATTCTGTTCGTTTATCCATTTTCATCAGAATATGATTTATCCGGTTTTTGATTGAAATTGTGTAAATTCTGAGTGCTTTTCGGCTCCAAAAGATGTTGTGAAATCTCTACCTTCCTGAATTTCTGAGGTGCGAGATGAGTTTAGGCAATGTCTAGTCAAAATTGGATCAAACCATAGCTTAGCTCAAATCCCTGTTCATCAGTGAAGCAATCGTTCAGCGATTAGATGGCGGATACTGCTTCCACATCATCGCGTTTCTCACAAGACACACCACTTTCTTACACTCGTTTTCCCAAATCCAATCAATTGTATCAATCTTCGCTTTTCGTTCATTCTTCATTCCAACACACGTAGTCTTTTCAAAATTATGTACACTTACATTCAAGTTTGCTCTCTTTCTGGTTTTCATCCTGTTTATATTTGGTAGAACCAAGTGAACCCTCCAAAAGCATTGATCTATTTCCAGTGGATGCTGTTTTCATTTTACATGCTGACACATCCATTGAAACAATTCTATGTGGCTGGAATCTATGTGGGGAACCCGATTCGAAAACTAGGGTCTGATTTTAGTCATATTCAACTGTTCAGCTCTTATTTCGATCCGTCATTCTTCACGTCGTATCTATCACAGATGGTGGTCTTTCTGCTCCTCGGAATATCCATCATATCTTCTGCACTTATTCTGTTGATCGTCATGACCGTATTTTCAAGCCTCGACAAGCCAGTTCATCGAAACCTTGGCAGAATTCATCGTTATTTTTCGTACCTACTTATGTCATCCTTATCTCTTTCAATCATTATCTGGCTCAGTAAACCCTCAGCTTGTTACTGTCAACCACCACAGGTAAAAATGGTTTTCTGTGGATTGCAGACACAACTCCAGTTTATGATCATCTCAGCTGTGTTCATCGTGATATTGGTTATTTTTATTGCAATGTATCACTTTTTTGTGTTCAACACTCGACTTTCGGATGACTCTCTCCTTCGCTCGTATTCGGGAAGGACTATGTCTCTTGTGATGTTTCTCCACATCCTCTGGACTTATGCTTCGGTAGTTCCAATTCTGTGGAATGGATTACTGAATTCTGTTTTGCATACCATCATCGAATCAGTGCTGTGTCTCATCCTCATCATCCACCCACCGTTCTACACAGTTGAGATGAACAGCATCATCCTCTCAGCCTTCTTCTGTTCGTTGTGGGGAGGAATTATGGCATGTTTCTTCAAGCCAATGTCAAAATGGAGTTTAGCCTCGCCGTCACCAGTCCTGACAAACTGTGTGTACCACTTTCTCATTTATGGCGGTGCCGTGGCAATCTGGCCACTGACCCTCAAATTCTTTCCCAAATTCTTTCGCCGAAATTGGCTGGTGAAGATAGAATATCAAAAAGTGGAGCATTCACCGAAATCAACATCAACGCTTCGGAAGCTTCTTCCACAAAAGGAAGTCATCGGATATACAATGAAGCTGGGCCAGACGACATATGTCAAACGATACAATGGATTCCCATATCCGCCCACACTCACGACTCAACCGTTATCCGCCCCTTCTTTCCCAGTCCATCAGACCCCGATTCTTCTGACGCCAACAACTCGTCAAGAAACCACCAGCCAGCATATTCCATCTACCCTTCCATCCATTCTCCCTGTTTCTCCACCCCTTTTGTCCGGACCATCCATCAATCCACCTCCGTCGCAAGTGCAGTCATTGTACAGCATTCACACTGTAATGCCACTTACTGTCACTTCAGCTCGCCCAAAACAAACTGTTGAATCTGTTGTCGCCTTGACGGAGGATAATATGAAGGATGCCATCAACCACATTGTGAAGTCGATCAAGCACCCACGTCAAGTTCAAGAACTCTTTGCGTTTCTTCAAGTGGAGGCAATTGCGAAAGATCAATTCACTCTTCGGATGATTGATCAAACATTCCGCAAATTGATTGCCAAGCCACGATTTGGAATGTCGACAAAGGTTCGCATGACTTACGCGTTATTTTTGGCCCATCATCTCAACTCACAATATCGAATGGCTGCCCAGATTCAGAAATTGTGTGATTTCTTCCCGAATCTGACAGAAAGATGGATTTGCTACATTAAAACGAAGGAAATGGAAAAGAAAGTTCCGCTCGTCTCGGAACAGGCAAAGCCCACAAATCTTCAAAAATTACGAGAAGTCAAGCTTCAAAACCCCAAAATTAAACTCCATGCATCACATCTACTCGTAACTGATGAAGACGCACTCTCTGCCTTAACCAGCTTCTCAAACACATCAGAAGACAATTCCACATCCAGCAAAACATATCTTCTGAAATTCCAGCTTGATCAAGCCCAAAAACTGGTGAAAATCGCGCAAGGACACCTCGCGATGATGTGGATGCATTTGGGGAGAAGAAACGTGGATTGCGACAAAGTCCAGGAACACGCGATCCAAACACTCGAAGCAGAGAAAGAAGCAACCCAAATATATCTCCAACAGCTCAAAGAACACCCGAGCAACTCGAACGTTCTGCGCCAATTTGCACTTCTCCTTCGAGATCTCACGAACGATGAGGAGACGTCTTCGATTCTGCTGCAGGAGGCAGACAAGATTGAAGATGGAACTGCGAGTTTCTCAGTCACTGATTGGAATGAGGACGCAATCGAGAACGACTTCACAGATGACGAAGCATCACATCACACGAATCCAAGTTCCAGCATCCACACTACCGAGAAAGAACCATCACTGAATGATATGTCCGGAAGCAACCAAATCGAAGTCTTGATCAAGAATTTCCCAAACACAAACACAGTCCACACAAAGACATCAATTCTGATTTATGTGTTTGTTATTTCTGCATTGATTGCTGTTCTCGCCATCACAATTGTCTCCTTCTCGGTTTCACATGCGGATTTTGCTGCGTACGAAAACAGGATCGATCATCCCAAAATCGATCTTTGCCTCGCTCATAGTTGGAATCATCCTTTTTCTAGTGATTTCCTACTCTGTTTTCATCTTTGCTTACGTAGGAACTGTATCCATCCCAGAGATGTCCCGCCTCATCATTCTGAGCGGGTATCGGCGTTCTTACTTCAACATGCTTATCGGATTTGACGTTCTGCGTCTGAAGCCCACGGAATTCGGGCTGGCAGACCCACAGAACCAAACATTACGTTTTGAGACGACGAAATACACAACAGTGATTCTGAACAATACGGAGTTCATCCATGACGTGTCTGAGTTGGATGAGGTCATCAGTCGATGTGTGCAGTTCCTCACAAACATGGGAACGAGGTTTCTGTACGGGAGTGTATCCGACGCACTGACTGGAGACGAATTCTACGACAACCTCAACTCAAAAGGAACACGTGGTCGGTTCGCGCAGATTGACTCGATCAACACAAGACAGGATTCATGCTTTCTCGAGAACAGGACCAAGTGCCAGGAGGAGGGCCGGTTGGGGAGTTACACGGGAGAATTCAGTGGATTGCTTGAAGTGATCTCGAAAGTGCTCATGGGGTCAGTCAAACTGACCTTCGATGACTCGTTCTCCACCAAATACGAAGACCAGGACATGACATTCCTGATCAACCTCACTCGGCAAGACATCCAAGGCAGTTTGAGGCAGATCGGCTTCCTTCTCCAAGCAGAACAAGGCTCACTCACAAATATCTTCCAAACAGCTCTGGTCATCATGATTGTGGCTGTCTCACTCACCGAACTGGTTCTCGCGTTGATATTCTTCATTCCCCTCCCCTCGCGACTGAACAAAATCGAAGTTTTGGCAGGCCAATTATCGAGATTGGCCAAGTCGACTGAAAAGAAGAGTTTGGAGTGGTCGGAAGAGCTCCAGACGAATGTGATGAGATTGGATACGCTCAAAGAGATGCTCCATTCGAACCTTGTGGAGATGTTAGATCTCGTCGAACAGAAGAGGAGACCAGAAGAGATTGATCAAGTCATGGATCAGCTCATTCTACTAACCATCGCCATCTTCGACGACGAGGAAGTGTTGATGGACACGTATTCGTACCCACTCGCTGTGAAGCACGATCATCTCAAGCAACACGCAACTCTGTTCAAGAAGCTACTCGACTTTGTGAACTCCCATTCCCGGAAGCGACCATCGTTGGACGCAACACGGCAATTCTGCTCGACGTGGATCCAACCTCACATCACAACAGACGACTTCAACCTCGCCTCGTTCCTTCAGCAGGTTGCCCCACAATCAGCCCTCAACTCCGTGCCCGATGTCAATTCGGCAAGCGTTCCTCGTTCCATCATTCAGTTTTATCGACGTGCGTCGATCGGAATGGAGGAACGGACCATGTTTGAGACTGTCATGGCCCGGCTAGGGTTGAATAACGATGATTCTACGTCGCGGATGAGTTCACAACTGTGGCTTTGAGGATCTGAGTAATCTTTTTGTTTCTTTGTTCACTTTTATCTTCCGTTTGTACCTCGCCAGTCAAACGTTCCCTATCAGCTTATTGTTTTGCGGTTGTTATTTCACTCCAGAACAATTAATTCACCACAATCCGGGGCGATTTCTTTTATTCTGTTTTCATCAATCTGATGGACACTGTATTATGTCCACTTTTTTCAGAACAATGATAGAATCGTTGAAGTTGATCAACCCCACAGTTTTCATTGAGTGGTATTCACTGTTAACTCCGGTTCGCATAATAAAATGGTGGATCATAACAGAACGAGATGCGTAAGATAGATGAGACCAACAAAAGAATTTGTCTGAAACGAGGGGGAAACAAAAAGATCCGCTCCACAGTTTTCAGTCAAAGATCGGCAATTTTAACAATAAATGAAGATCTATTATGATGTAACAAATTCACTCGTGTTTTGTGGCTGAGAGACCAGCGTTTGACTCAGTCCCTCCAACGAGTGTGCGAAAGCTTCGAGCGACGGTCTGTCGGTTGGGTCGAGTGAGAGAGCCGCCAGGAGCAGTTCCTGAATTCCGTTTTTCGATCCACTGTGCATTGTGTGGTCGTCAAACTCATCGATTTCTGAGGGCTCGATCAGCGAGAGATTGGGAATCACGCCAGTTTTGATCTTTCGATGAGCACTCACAGCGTCGACTTCTTGGAACGGAATCAGTTCACTCAACATCTCAAACAGAACCAGCCCCAAACTGAATACAACTGACTTTTCCGACTCGTCTTCGGTGAGGACCGCTTGCTTCTCTTTTTCTGGCGAGTACCATCGTTCGAAGTCGGGGTCGTCAGGAAGAACCATTCTATCAACAACATTGCTTCCGTCGACAGGCAGTACCGAGGCAATTTGAGAGACGAATGAAGGAGGGAGTGCAATCAAGAGAGTGCGGTCGGGATAATAAAGAATGGAATGAGAGGTGAGGCCAGAGATGCAGAAAGGAGGGAAGACCTCGCGTGACTCGGAAGTCAGCGGTTCCTTTGTCTCTCCTGCCCGCTTCAAAAGGAAGAGTGTTCTGGCTACTCGGATTGCGATGTCAATGCTTTCCCTCATTCCCAATCTGATGAGAGAGACTGGTTTTGCTCCATTGTTATCATCAGCCTCTCCAATCGCCAGAGGGACAAGCGAACGATCATCGAACGGCGACCCATTGCCATGGATGCGTTCAAAAAGGGACATTCTGCGATCAGCGAAGGCGAGTGGAGTGGAGATGGGGTCGGAGAGGACACAAACAACACTTTCTTTGTCGATTCCTTTCACGCCTTGTCTCCGATTCTCGAGGAGAAGGACGGGGAGGCTCTGAGGGATGAGGAACTGGGCTCGGCGAGGTCCTTCTGGCATTTCATCGAGTTCCGTCCCTTCTTCACCAGTTTTCGGTTCAGAATCGAAGAATTCGCTTTGATTGGCGAGGAGGTTGTTTTTCTCAGACATCTCCAAGTCCTGCTCGTTCTTCTTCTTTTGTTTTCGTCGACACAGACACACAACAAGAATGATGATGAAAACGATGATCACAAAGATGCTGACGGGAAGGACAATTGTCAGGAGAAGTTGCGGAGTTGTGAGGAGGGCTTTCTTTGCTGTTTTCACAGTGAACAAGAACATGTCTTTCACCAGCTTCTCATCAATCAACACATTCAGAGTATAGTTTCCATCATTCACCATCGCAATCTGTGGATCGAAGCGGAAAAGAATGCGGCTGTCATTCTGCGAGAATTCCGACATCCCTTTGGGAGCAGGACCAGAGAGATTGAATGTGACAGTGGCATCTGAGTGTTCTCCTTCTGCGACGATGGCGAATGACAGCCCACAATCAAGAAAGTTCGCGCCAGTCAAAGTGACCTTCTTAGCATCATGTGAGGCTGGTGTATCTTTGTCAACAAACGAGATGACAGTTGGCGTATTGATTGTTGGCACGAAGAAGGGGAATGCTGGAGAGAAGGAATCCTCTGCAGAGATGGAGCAGTCGTCGTTGGAGATCCACATTGACACTTCATGAGAGGCTTCCTTCTGATCAAAACGAGACGAAGCACCGACGTCGACAGTCGAGTTGGAGCAGAGGATGTTGTGCTGGAGGGAAGGGTGAGCAGTCAATCCAACAAAGTTCGCTGAGAACGTGCATTCGACGAGAGAGACATCCGAATCAACAATCGAGATGACACCATCACCAAACGAGGCGAACGAAGAAGATGAGATTGTGGCTGAGCTGCAAACGATGTGAATGCATCCGCCGGTCCAACTGCAGACGTTCTCAGAGTTCGAAGTGATCGATGACGATGACACCGCAGGTCCAGATAAGACGAGCTGCGACAGAAGAACGTTTTGTGCTTTGTCGATGATGAGCAGGTCTGAAGGAGCTGATGAGAGAGTGAATAAATTGAGAGTCGCCTGTGATTCGATGAGGAGGAGTGGCGAGGCCAGGTTGTTGATAGAAAGGGAGATGTTTGAGATGACTGTCTGTCCACTCTCACAAGCTACAACAGGACTGGCGATTGTGTGGCCACTCACAACACAGTTCTCGATCTCCACAGACCCCTCTTCAATAATAATGTACCCACTTTGACCCGCTGGCTGCGAAGGAATGTCGAGTGTACACGTTCTGATAAAAATGGTTGGCGAGGGAAGAGTTTTGTCTGAGCTACAGATGAGCGACTGGCCACCAACAAAGACGATCGACGCTGACAGACTCTTTCCCATCACAACAACGCCCTTCTGAATCCACACATCGCCACTCCCGATCGATACTGCCCCATCACAGATGCACCGTCCTCCAGCCGCCACACGAGAGATCCCCATTTCAACAGTTCCGCAGGGAATGGTCTCTTCCCCACAGATCGGCGAGCTGCCTCCTTCCTCCGTGTTCAGATGGACGTCTCCGTCGTATCCCAGAAGATAAACGAGGAGAGACACGTTCAAGTCCCAAAATGAGTCTCGACTGAACAACACTTGAGGTGTTGATGTGAGGGTCTCGAATGAGCCTGTCCATCTTTCGTCAGTGATGAAGACAAAGAGATTACTGCCGACAACGACAAGTTGGTTGGCGTCTGTTGATTCAAAGGAGACAGATTTCACAGAATATGGAGTTGTGGAGAGACAGCCTTCCATGTCCAGGAAGATGGCTGTTTCACACGAATCGATGTGCACCGTGTTGAGAGCGAAGGAGGAGAACGACGAGACAGTGGTGGAGAGAACCGTGCTGTTTGCGGAGTCTGTGAGTGTTCGAGTGACTGATTTGAAAATGGAGGTTTTGATTGAGATATGTCCACTCCCAGTTGCTTCAATCAGTGCTGCATTCGTCAGAACGACATTCTCGACGTTAAAACCAGAAACATCGAGCGAGCCAGAACCAGTGACGGAGATGAGAGAGACCGGCATGGTCATCGACGATGTGAACGAACTTTCTGACACTTCGAGCTTTCCGACGTCAAGAACGACATAGCCTGTCCCAGAATTTGTGATCACTGCTGGCATCTCCATCGCAATGTTGAGTTTGGACAGAGCGAGAACATGAGTCTGATCCTGAACTTTCAAGGATGGCGTGGAAACCAGAACGAGGGAAGCTTTTGTGTCCTGATCCACAGAGGTGATTGTCAGCGATCTGGACGGAGCGAACGGTTGCTTGATCGTTAACTTGGTCTGAACTATCGTTTTTGAAAGTGTTTGCGAGTTTATGTTGAGCTGAGCGAGTGTCTTGCATCTGACTTCGAGATGTCCACACTGTCCATTGTCTGCAGAGCTGATCTCGTCATCAATTGTCCCTTCCACTGCGGGAGAGAACAAATATTGGAGAAGCGACATGACTGGATCAGTGTGATTGGAGCTGAGTCTGATTGAATCCAGCAGTCTCTCATTTGCAGGAGACGCGGAATAAGCTTGAGGGAACAGAGCTTTCGTGATGATGGACGAGAGGTCTCCTCCTTCGATGAACACATCCTTTCCCTTTCCTTCACACGTGTTCGCAGTTTCTGCTTCCCCAAACGATCCATTTCTGAATGAAAACGATCCACCGAGCTGATTTGTGACGTCGACAAAGACTGCTCCGCCGTTTCCTTTCGCCGAACACGATTCGAACGAGGAGGGCGAAGGGATTAAGAACGACCCTCCTTCCAGTGTCATGTGAAGAGCTCCTCCATTCGTGTCTGCTCTTGTTGTGTGGCAGGAGGTGAATGCCACTCGTGTCAGTGAGAGTGTGCGGCTCGGGGCGAGTGTTGCTTGGATGGCTGCTCCGTTTGAGGAGGACGAGAAAGAGGCGAACGAACAATCAGCGATCGACAGCGAGCCGCCGGACGAGACAGTCATGAACGACGAGGAAGAAGATGAAGCATGACCTGTGAAGGCGAGGTTCGAAAGGGAGAGTGTGTTCGATGTGATTGTGAACTTCCCCTGTGCTCCCACATTCACTTCAGTTGTGGCGTCAGCCGTCACAGTGAGAGGTGATGAGATGGACAGAGCTTCATTGAAGTTCAGAGAAGAGTCAATCACGAACTTGTTGGCAGCATTTGGATGTTTCAGACCTTCCTCGAGTGTCGAGCATGGAAGTTGAAGGAGACCACAGTTCGGTGCATTTGCTCCATCTTTGTGGATGTGTGTGTTTGTCGCTGAAGATGTGTGAGGAAACCAGAAATACAGCAGAGACATTTCTGAGGTGCCCGATTCGTATCCATAAAAGTCATTCAGAATCACGTCTGTAGCTGCTTTCGTTGTTGGGAGCGATGTTGGTTTGAGGGCCGTTAGTTTGGTTGGAGAGACCACAGACGAGATTGATGCGGACGAGAGGGACAACTTGCTTCCTTTCCCAGTTGCAGTGCAATCGGTGAAGCTGATGGGAGCAGTCGCAGTGAACGAGCCACCAGAAACTGTCACGTGAAGTGCTCCTCCATTTGTTGTGGTTCCAGTTGTTGCGCACGATGTGAATGTCACTGCTGTCAGTGACAATGTCTGATCTTCGGCTAGAACCGCTTTGATCGCTGAGCCTTCTCCAGTTGATGAAATCGTCGAGAATTCACTCGATTTCACTGACAGAGATCCACCTGACAACGTAAAGAACGATTTGGAGAATGGTGAAGATGTCACTGTCAGCTTCAGGTTTGAAACCGTCAAAGATCCGCCACTCACAGTCACACACACATCTGTCGACGATGTGATCGTTCGACGTGTCGAGTCTGATTTCCATTCGACTGTCGATGATGACGTGATCTCTGCTGAAAAAGAAACATCACTCAGAAGAACAATGCACGCATCATCCGCATTCGACGCTGTTGTCGAATGAACAAGCCGGTGTCCATCGTTCAGAGTGCTGCAAGGAAGTAGTGCATGTCCACACAAGTCGTTGGCTGGCGATGACGAGTGAACATTCAGAATGCCCCCTTTGTAGGGATACAGAAGATACAGAATCGATCCTTCAACCGAATCAGAATCCACAAAGTACCATTTGTTCAGATCAGCTGTTCCGAAGAACGTTCCTGACGATGGCTTGTTTGGATGAGTGTTCCCAAATCGATCTACTGTCAGAAAAGTTCTTCCTCCCGTCCCTGTCAACACGAAGATGTCTGATCCCTTCGTCGTTGCAGTGTTGGGTGGAGTTCCAAATGTAACACCCGACAGTGTGAATGTCCCTGGATCTGATCGGCCCCTCAGATCAATTGCGATCGCTCCCCCATTCGCCGCAGAACAGCCAGCAAACGATGTGCTTGCATCCGCTGTGAATGTTCCTGTTGTCAGTGCAACTGAAATCGCTCCTCCTTTCTTTGAGGCACCTGTGGATGAGCATGACGTGAAAGCCACTCCAGTCAGTGACAGCTTCTCATCTGTGCCGAGAGTCGCTTGGATGGCTGCTCCTTCGTCGGAGGTGGTGATTGAGTTGAAGGCACAAGTGTTCAGGATCAGCGAGCCTGTGGTCTGTTTCTGCATGCTGTGTGCAAAATTGCTTGTGAGCAGATTTCCATTCAGGCTGATGTTGGTGAGTGTCATTGTTCCACCCGACACAACTGCGAAGGGTGTGCTCATCTTCGAGTTTCCGATCACTGGAGACGAGAGAGAGGCGAGGGTGATCGAGAGAGCATTGGCTGGCACTGCGTAGAGGGCCGTAGAGTAAAACCCGACGAGGCTGGCGATATTGATGGTTGATGATGAGAGCTCGAGTGACGACGAAGCTGTGTCGGCAAGTGCGTTCTCTGTGACTGAAGTTGAAGGAGCGAACACGATGGACGAGGAGAAGATGGAGAGAGTGAAGGCTGATCCAAGTTCCAACGTCAGGAGAGTGACAGCTGCTGAGGACGTTCCTGAGAAGGAGATGTCAGTGTTCGACGAGAACGTATGTGACGAAGCAGTGAAGAGGGTTGCTTCGGATGTGATCTCAGTCGAGCTAGTTCCTTTGACCACTGCGAGTGTCAGCTTCGACGAGTCTGATGCGGTTGGTGCTGTGAGTGTGTCGAAAGTGATCGAGCCAACGTTAAGAGTGGCTGTGGTTGCAGCTGCTAATTCGATTGAAAGGAGGATGGTTGAGAGTGGTCCAGTGAAGGCACAATGCGACACACTGACATTGCCGAGATTGATGGAAGACGAGACGATGGAAACGATTGAAGAGGAGAACGAGAGATCAGAAATGCTTAGTCCATCTGTCTCGATGCTCCCAGATCCCGAAATTGAGATCAGGGCTTGAGCTGGTGCTTGAACACTTGGCGATGTTGAGCAGAACGAGCACGAGGTCAAATGAAACTTTCCTGCCGATGTCGAGAATAGAGCAGTTGATGACTGTCCCGACAATTGAAACTTGAAGTCAATTCGAGCGATTGTGGTTGTGTCTGCGCTTGCGATGGTCAAGGAGGACGGGAGACTAACGACCAACGCTGCCTGTCCTGTTCCCTCCTTCGGTCTGAAAGAACTCCCTCCAACCTCCACCGACCCATTCAGAATTGCTGTCCCAACAACCATCACAGTGAATCCAGAGATATCGCCCTTCTGGTTCTTTGCATATCCAAGTGACTTGCACGGTGTCGCCTCTGATCCACATCCAGCTGTGTCTGTCTTTGTCTCATCAACATAAATCAGAGTTTGAACGGTCAGATATTCGGGGATGCCGAGTTCTTGAGGGACATAGGCAGAACTTCGGGAACTGCAACGATATCTCTCGTTGTCCGTCGCATCGTCGTTCCAGCCTGCGATGAACTTGGCCGGCGTGAGAGCTTCATTCGCCACGACCAGTGTGTCTGCGCTGATGAAGATGTCTGCTGCTCGGTCGGCAGTGTTTCCGTCGAAGGTGAGTGTCTTCAGATTGTAGTTTCTCGCATCTGTTTGGAGGAAGAGAAAGATCCCCGCTCCAACATTTGTGGATGCTGCTCCGAGCTTGCACTCGCTGAATGATGATGACATGATTGTGACTTGCGAGGTTGTGGAAATGTTGGCGAGGATGGCTGCTCCAACATCGAGGTTGGAGTTGATGTTTTTGAAGTCGCAATTGGTGACGGTCAGTTTCCCGTTCGTGACCGACACGAGTCGCCCGTTCTGAACTGCCCCACTTCCGAGCAATTCAGCGTCTTTCAGTGTGGCCGATCCCTCCCCGTCCACCTCCACCAGATTCCATCCATTTGCGGCCGGTGCGGTCAACTCGAGAGTGATGTCTTTGACAGTGACAGCCCCTGTCGTCACGTAGATGGGAGCACTGAAAGACGGCCGAGTGAACTGTATTTTCGATCCTGACGACGATGACTCGAACTTTCCTTGTCCTTTGAGAGACAGAGTGCGGGAGAACACGGCGACCTTGTTCTCGGAGTTCACAGCATCGGTAAAGGTTCCTGCTCGGACGGTGATTGTGTATCCTGTTTTGATGAGATTCGCAGCCCATGTCACTGTCCGGCATTCGCTTCCTGAAATGCCACAGTTCACATTATCGTTCCCGCTCGTGGCGACGACATAGTCCCTTTCCCGAAATTCCGCAGGTGCTAAACCTGCCGAATCAGAGCGACCAAACCGAATGACATGCGAGCTTCCTGCTTTGGCATCGGAAGTCAGCCCTTCCATTCGTTTTGTGCCGTCTGAATTTTTTCCCTTGAAAAAAGAAGTGGTGGTTTGTCCATCTTTCCCTTCAACATGTGCAACCATCATCACGTGCCCGCCAGAATTGTGAGTACTTGTGGCATTCACTGAAGAGAAAGGAAGAAAAGAGTGGTGAGACGACAGAAGTGAAAAAAGACCAGATCAGACCTTTTGTTCCAACAAACATGCAAAATGCAAGTCGAAAATAGGAAGGGAGGCCCATGTCCCAGTTCCAGATGAGAATCCCGCCCCCAAACGACGGGGCAGTGCACTTCTCAAAAATGCAGTCGACGATGTGATGGTTGGCGTTCAGCTTGAGAAACATCGCTCCTCCGCCGCCGTCCAACCTGGTTCCAGTCCCATCGCCTTGAAAGTCCCCGTTAAACCTGTCTCTCGTCGATTCACACGTGTCGAACTGCGAGCGGAGAACGGTGATCTTCGAGCTTGAGGCGTAGATTGCACCGCCGTCCCGAGCTCGGCATTCTTTGAAGAGAGTCTCAACGATTTTCACTGCCCCGCTGGTTGCATAAAGTGCTCCTCCATCTCCGCTTGCTTTTTTGGCGTTGAGGTTGAGAAACTGGCATTGGAGGATGTTAAGGGAGGTTCCTGACCAACACAGAGCTGCTCCTGATTCGAATTCACCGGCGTTGATGTTTTTGAAGATGTTGTGGGTGAAGGTGTGGTCTTTGGATGTGGCATATCGATCAGTGTATGTTTGGTAATCTTGGAGATGGGTGAAGGATGAATTCTGGACAAGGAGCTCTCTTGTGCGATATATGTCCACAAGAGATCCTTTGTATGGCATTTCTGAGTGTGTCACTTCAACGCTTGTGATTGTACCAGTTGCGACCAACTGAGGTTCTGGCTGCATTGAGTGTCCCTTAAGATTGAGTGTGGACGAAATGTTGGAGAAAGATGAAGATGATAGGCAGAATGACGATGTTTCACCAGCGACAATGAATGGACGGGTGAGGGCCAACGATATTGACGACATCAGCAGTCCAGATGAGAAAACACGAGAATCAATTAACATTGATTCGATGAATGGAGCTATGAGTTCTTTAGTCCTCGAAGTGTCGAAAGAAACAGATGAGAGGACGATGGATCCTCCGTTCGATATAATGGTCGGTTGCGTTGACGATGTGACAACGAATTGGATATCAAAAACTGAAAGCTTGCTTCCAATGGATATTGATGAGAATGTTTGATTCGAAGAAGACACTTCTAACGATTGGATGTTGAAAGTGGAATTCTCAAGACGAAACAACACCGATGTCGATGCGTGGCTGAGGAGGACAGTCTTTGGATTGCCGATGATAGATAGTTGTGTTGAGGTGAGGATTCCTCCATTCGATGTGTATGTGGAGTTCCCGAGCTGGATGTTTTGAATGTTGTTTGATGAGAGATCGTCGAGAATAATTGGGTCAGCGGCGAGTGAATGAGGAATGAAAAATGAAACGATGAGAATGAATATGAATACGTTCATTTGGAAAGAGACAAGACAAGACAAACTATACTTTGATCGATTCTGTGAAAGCGTCTCCTTCATTGAATCAATTATCCCCTCTTGTCATGCTATCTACAAATGGTTCCAATCGTCTGTGAGATTTTCCCTTTTCACTTCTGTATAGGTATTTATGCCTTCATAAACTGGGATCCAAAGTCTGACTTGTCAAGTGAAGAGATGTCGCTACTATTTCTTTCGTTGGTTGAAATGGTGAAGACAGAATACCAATTTGATGAACCCCTGCAGCAGAAAGCCGATGTTTATCTCAAAGCAATCACCCCTGATTCAGAAGAGAAAGCCGACGAGTTAATTCTGTGTCTCGTGCCTGATGACGAATCGACATCCAGTTTTGTGGAATCAATCATGATTCTGCTCTCTTCTCAGATAAAGGTAGTTATGATGGCAACACTGAAATTTGTCCAAGTCGTCCTTATGTTCTCATCGCCTTCTGCTCAGCTTCAGCTTGTCCAGGACGATCTCGTCGCTGGAATTGTCACCACTCTCAACCTAAAATCATGTTCCTTCACAGAAGACAACGAGATAATTCATATTCTCAGATCAATCGTCGCATTATCGATTTGGCTCGCCACCTTCGATGGACTCCAAGAACTGGAGAGAACCGATCCATCCGATCAACTCGAGGTTCATGAAGCTGTTTTCAAGCATGTTATCCTCCCCTCCAAGGATTATCTAAATAATCTGTTTCGAAGCCGATTCATGCGTTTTGAGGAAAACCAGCCGAGGTTGGTGAGAGTTCTCGCAAGCCAGACCATCCGGATCAGCCCATTCCACGAGCCGACAATGATGTTGTCGACGTCGCTGCCTCTCGCTCTGGTTGTAGTGACCGGCCTCACAGTTCGCGAATCCGAATTCTCTGTTTGGGACGATCTCGTCGATTTGATGAATATGAAACGCGAATGGACCGAAGCAGGAGGGAATTTCGACAGAATGGGGAGAAATTGAACCGATCATTGAGTTCTGAAGGCTTCGAAGACATGTTGGAGCAGAAACTGAAGAACGATCGAGATGGACGCTCGGGAAGTTCAATGGTTGAACTCTCAACACAACTTTGCTCGTTTTCTGGAGCAAGCGTCCCGATGGTCGAATGACTTTTGTTCATCATTCTGTGGGAAGTCAATATTGAGTGCATTGTAGGAACATATTTGTTGTCAACGATGAGATTCTAGATTATCTTCTTCATCTTCATTGCACTTCTTCGAGCAATTTGTTGACTGTGCACGCATTGACAAGCTTTAATTGTGTCTTTCGATGACAATCAGAATAATGGTCCGATCCGATCCAAGAATGAAACTGAGGAGATGCAGATCAATAAAAGAAGAAGATCCAGACTCCACTCGCATTTCGACATCACCAGAACTGTATCATGCTCCCCCTCCCCTCCAAACACTTCCATCGTTCGATTTCACAAATCAGATGCATTTCTCCGTCGAAAACACACTATTTCTCGAACCGATTATGATTGGAAAATCTATAGACTGCTTCGCTTCAGTTCTGTCCTTCTTTCCGATCCGTTCACCTCTGGAGTTGTCTCTATCACTTTCACGATTCTCTCGATTTCAGGTGTGCGCTATCCCTCTTCATTGTTGATCAGATGGAGAAATTAGTTTTGGTTTGATGGACTCCAACAATCCAATTCCTGCAATTGGTGAAATACTTGGATCTCATGTCAAAAGTCTGTTTTTCTCTTTTCTCATCTTCTCAGACTCTGTCTGTCTCGCAACATATGGGCAACTCTGGCTCAAAACTCGATCATCGGGTTCAGGTCGATCTTGTCATTCTGTTATGAATGAAGGCGATTGTGTTCGAATGGAAGTTGATCTTGACTCAACCCCTCGAACAGTGCAATTCTTTGTGAATGGCGAGGCTGGAGAATGTTACCTGTCCGGAATCCCTTCATCAGTGCAAATTGGAGTCTGATTCTCTTTTTTCTCATTTCTCTTGATTTTCAGTTTTCTGTTTGTCTTGAAACCACATCCTTCCGAATTGAAAGCATTTGTCATCTCTCCCGACCAACACCAATCTCAACACAAATGGAGAAAATCAGATGGTAAACTTGATCGGATAACACATTTCACAATTCTTACAAACCCAGACACTTCGTTTTTCGAAAGTTTTTGACAAAACTCATCTGTCATGTCAAGAACGACTTATATCCACTTTCTTGGTGATTTTCTCGCCTTGTAGGAAATCTACACTGATCTGATGCGATTAGAGGAGACAAATACTGTGAATTTAGAAATCAATCAATTCAACCCTTAATTTTTGTTGACATTTCACGTCTCCTTCATTGAATCGAATAATCCATCAAGTGTAATGTCATCTGCAAAACGATACAATGGTCTGCGATAATTTCCCTTTTCATGTCTTCTTAGATCTTCATGCCTTCATAAATTGGGATCCAAAGTCAGACATGACCAATGAAGAGATGTCGCACATATTTCTTTCGTTGGTAGAAATGGTGAAGACAGGATGCCAATTTGATGAACCCCTGTCAGAGAAGGCCAAATTGTACCTCAAAACCATCACACCTCATTCAGAAGAGAAATTCGTGGAAGCCTTTAGAATTCTATTCTCTTCTCAAAATGCTGATATTCTGAAGACAGCGCTGAAATTTGTTGAAGATGTCATATTGTCAACAACTCCTTCAGTTCTCCTTCAGCTGATCCAAGCAGATCTCGTCACTCTTGTCGTCACCACTCTCAATTCATAATCATTTTTATTCACTGACGACGACGAAATCGTTCACAATCTCAGAGAGATCATCGATGCATCGATGTGTCTCTCAACATCCATCGGACTCGTGAAATTAGAAAGAAACGATCCATCCGATCAAATTGTGGTTCATGAAGCAATTTTCAAGCATGTTCTCCTCCCCTCCAAGGATTATCTGAAGAATCTGTTTCGAGGCCGGTTCACGAGCAATGACGAGGCGGAATCGTTCTATTTGAGACTTTTTTGCGAGGCGGGCCATCCGAATAAGTCCAAATTTCGAGCCACTGTTGGAGTTCTCTCTGTCACTGCCTCTCACACTGGTTCTGATATCCGACATCACTTTTCGAGAAATTGACTTGTTCATCAGGGAAGATCTATACGACATGTTGTGGATGGAAGATGAATGGAACAAAGCAGGAGGGGAAATTCGACAGAATGGGAAGAGAATGAACCGATCATTCGGATCAGAAGGCTTCGAAGACATGTTGGAGCAGAAACTGAAGAATGATGGACACGGAAGCTCAGGAAATCCTGTGATTGGACCCTCAACACAACGTTACTCGTTTTTCGGAGCCAATATTCTGATGCTCGAATGAAGGTCGAATGTTCATCACTCGACTCGTTCGTCTCCTTTCTCCGTCCCGCGGTTGCCAAAACAGAATTCAGATCGTTCAAGCTTCCATTCATCCTAAAACGGGGTATTCCCACCCAACATTTGAATCAGCAGTGCTCCCAGGAAGACTCTCTTTCCTTCGGAGAATTTAGGTCCTCTGGACCGAACGTGAAGCTCGAGTTCGTCGAACAGACCATCATCGCTCTCTTTGACCAGAATCTGCTTTGCCCGCTTCTGTACTGCTGAATTGTCCTCATGTAATTTCCTGATTCCCTCCGCCACACCCTGAAGAAGATCAATGACCAGATCGTTCGTTTGGAAGAAATGAATAGAATCAGTGTATGCCACAGCAAATGACGAAGACAGCAAGAACTGCGTCATCTGGTCCAGAAGGGGCGAAAACTTGACAATTGCTGCGAACAGTTCTGAGAAAGTGTCAGATTCTTTCGAATCTGTGATTTGGCGTCGATTTGCGCAGATGAACTCCAGAAAAGGAACGATGGGACGAAAGAACCTGTCGACGAAGATCTGATGGCGGGTGTCCATCCAGAGTTGTCTTCTTCGCTGATTGAGATGTTTTGATTGTTGGGACAAGTAGTGAATAATAAATCTCACAATTTGCATCAGAAGCAATCCGTGCTGGCCCACCAAGTGCAGTTTCTGCTCATAGAATTGACGAGGGAGATCCCCAAAGAAGCCAGACGCGACAAAGTCGAATCGAGTCGAGTATCGTCCCCTGCCAACAACCAAATTCAGAATCCACAGTGACGAGTTCACAAGAGCCTCGTTGGATGATGTGAGGAGTGGCACAATTGATTGGGTGAATCCAGAAAAAGATCCATCTGGTTTGGGGACAAGATGGAAGCAAATGTCGTGAGCTGAGAATTCAGAGAACACGCCAGGTGTAAGCCAGCGAAGAAGAGCACATGCCTGTTCAGTACCTTTGTCGTCCAGATGGTTTCCTACTCTGATGAAGTTCACAAGTGACAGAAAATTCTGTGACGCTTCTTCGAGAGTTTTGATTGTTCTGGGGTCGGTTCTCAGAAACAAAGGTGTCCCTTTCTGGCGGAAGGGACGGATGGAATGCTGTTGCGCTGAGTGAACATGGGTTTTCATCGAGTTACGAATGAAGCTATCGAAAGTTCGTACCCACAAGAATGGTTTTTTGACGATTGATCAATCAATCCATTGTTTGATTTCCACAAAAAAGAGGACGAGTTACGCATTACTGAACTGAGAAGACAGATCCCGAAAACAACAAGAAAGTCGTTCGGATCCTGACTGAACAAGATAAATGGCCGAGTAAAAGCAAATAAGAATGGCAAAATCAGAAATCTTCAAGAAAACCAGAGACCAGGCACTATCTGAACGAGTGTGGCGAAATCATCATCTCCGGAAGAGAATGTGGGAGAGTGGCTGACTCGGACAGAACACCAGGCTCTGAACGAAGATGGGCAGAATGTTGGGATGGAGATGGAAGAGGAACGAAAATGGGACGAGGGAGGAGAGGAGGGAGGGGAGACGCGAGGGAGGCGAGTGTGGGAGGAGAAAGTGATTGTGGTGTTGCGAATGAGGTGACAGAAGGAGGAAGGAGCGGGCGGAGTGGTTGGCGTGGGTGGAGAACTGGAGTAGTCCGGTCTGTCTTTCTCGGCTGTGCTGTGACATCAGCGAAAGGCGGAGTGTTCGGAGCGGACAACTTGAGTTTGGCGAATGTGAGAGTGTGTGCAGAGTGGGGAGGGAACTGCCCTTTCGTGGTCGGAGAGAGTTCGATCAAGTTGACAGGCAGTTCTAACGGTTTCGGAGAGGGTTGTGTGATTGCGTGAAAAGAAGAGAAGAGCGGAACAATCTCGATCTGGCGTCCCTTGATGACCAAGTTCTCGCTCTTCTTGAGAGCAGTCTCAGCTGCCTCTCGACTGACGAACTCGACGACAGCGGTTGTCACATCCGAGTCAGTCGGCGCGTCCATCAGGAAGACCTTGAAGATCGTTTTTGGTGGGAACTTGCCTGTGATTTGGGACGAGATCGTCTCACTTGGAAGGTTGCGAAGGAGGATCGACGATTCGATTCCGTGCTGCGAAGTGTCTGATGTTGAGACGGGAGTGCCAGACCCGCCAGAAGTGGTGCTGTTGGCGTTGGGGGGCTTTGTGTGTTTCTGTGGTTGTCTCCGTTTCGGAGGAGGATCTCGCTTTTGGGGCACTTGCGTGCTGATGATGTCTGGAGCGTATTCCGAGATGTGAATTGTTCTGCCGCCAATCAGCAGCATGTTGCTCATTTTGAGTGCCGTGTCAGCTTCCTCGTTTGACCTGAATCTTATGAGCATCGTGTCAGTGTCGCCTGGTTGTGTCGTCGGTGCTGTCAGATGCGTCACGTTCAGCGATGCGAAGGCTCTCCTGATTGTCTGCTGTGTGCATCCTTTTGGCAGATTCTGCAGCCAAAGTGTTTTAGACGGGCGTGTGTCGACGAGTGGGAGGAGTGGCTCTGTTGAGGCTGATGGAGCGAGGTGAAGTTCAATCGGGTGGTGAGTGTCGCGTGCTTGCTTGGCGCTGGCAAAGCTTCGTCTTGATCCTTCCTGTTTTTCAGCGAGGAGAGTTTGCTGTGCTTCTCTTCGTTGTTTCTCGGCCTGGCTGAGGACGAAGACGGGTCTGCTGTGGATCAACTGTTCTGCCTCAGTCTGCTTCTGCTTCTTTTGTTCGTCGGTCAAAGTGCGAGCGACTTTGCAGAGATGCACGTACCCTTCCCACACCATCTGATGAGTCACAATCTCCTCGTCCAGCGTCAACACTTCGTCCTGCTTCGTTCTCACTGTTGCGTCGTTCAGCGGCGTTGCCAGCTATTTAAGAAGGTTCTCCACTTCCTCCTGACACTTTCTCAGTTTGGTCTGTGCTGTCTTTGCCAGCTGATGGAGTTTGTTGTTCGAGCATTGCGACAGACAGCGTTGGAAGGTCTGTCGAAACGAATCAGCGTCAATCTGACTCAGCACGAAGAGGAACTCGTCGATCTCGTCCAAAAAGATGAACCGATAGAACGTCTGTTGTTCCGCGTTGTTCATCGTGCGTCGGGCAAAGCGGGTGCAGATGGGTTTTTCATCAATCATCCACTTCTGATGTGCTCGGAAGGCTGTCAGAGCGAAATCAGAGTTCGGATATTTGAGAAGACAGTGACGAGTGGAGAATGAGGGATCGGGAGGAAGAAAGTCGATCACACACTTGGAATGCGTTGCGATGACTGCTGTGATTTTTCCTGGTGTCGTTGAAGAGGGGAGCGAGGAGAGGTGGAGAGTGGACGGGTTGACACGGAGGTGAGTGACAGTGGCGGCTGAGTCGGAGCGGAAGAATGGTTGGCTGACGAGCGAAGTTTTGAGATCGACAAACGAGGAGCAGGTGAGAAGATGGGCGATGAGCCTGCACTCGCTCGAAGGTCTTCCCTCGTCCAACTCCGACACATCCAGCACCTCTCCAAACAACGACAGGAATGTGACAACTGATGAGGAGTTCGCTGACGGAACAAATGTGGCGAATACAGTCATGACAAGCAGGGCTGGTTTGTTGGAGGCGGATGTTGCCGATACACTGCTCGACTGGGAGCGAGCATCGCTGGAGGAGAGGATTGAGGGATGTGGAGATTCAACACGTTGTTGGTGGTGTTGTTGTTGGTGCGGAGGATGTGTCGGTGGAAAGATGAGAGGCGGAGACGGAGATGAGAGCAGGCGAGAGGGAGATGAGAGAGTGAGATCAAGAGACGATTCGGAGTGAGGGGGAGACCGCAGCATCGAGAGGGGATGAGAGGACAAGCTCGGTGCTTGCTCAGAAGTGCCTGGATTGGTCGGAAACATGTCGTTCCACCACGGCTTGTCAGGCTCTGCTGAAATCACCCTTTGTTTGGAGAGAAGCAAGTCGGCGATTTCTGTCGGAGCGAGGAAGTCCCATTCATTCGAAGGGTGGCTGAACGGAGAGTCGAGTCTGATTTTTCGTTGTTCGCGAGACTGTCGTAACGAAGTAAATCGTTTCTGTGTCTCCTCCATGCGGTTGTGCAGACTTTGCTGAAATTGTCGCCTTCTCGCGAGATCCCTCTCGTTCTGGACGAATGACGGTGTGTTCGAGATCAGCTCCTCCATCACCCGCAATTTCTGAGCCGTCCACTCGGCAGTTGATTGGCGGCCTTCCTCCAAAATGGTGTTGTATTCTGCGAGTGTCAGGGTGCACTTGACAACTTGAGGAACGAGCAGGCTGATCTTCTCTTCAGTCTGTTTGACATCCTCGTCGGAGAGCGGGCCGTCCAATTTCCGGAAGACCCTGTCGATATTTTCTTGGTGGGCGACAATCGAGGCTGACACTTGGCGTGCTTGTTCGGCAAGCTTGTCCAGCTGCGAGGATGAGACGATTTTGAGACATTCGGTTCGAAATTCTTCGCTCCGAAGTTGGATGTAGACGAAGAACGATTCGTTGCATGTGTTCGCAAACAACAAACGGAGGAACTGATGCCTCGAAGGAACAGGGATCCGAATTCGACTGATTGAGACGATGACTGGCTGGCCGTTGATGGTCCAGCTCTTTCGGGCTCGAAATGCAGACAAAGCGGATGGTGTGTCTGGGAACCTTGCGATGCAACGATGACTGGACGGCTCTGTGAAAGAGGGGGCGAGAAAATGGAACCGACAATTAGTGTTTGGTTCCATTGTGGATTTGAGGAGATCTTCCGACGTTCCAAGCGGAAGCGACGGAAAAAGCAGTTCAAGCGGATGGGATGACAAATTGAAGATCGAGACCGAGGTGCCCTGAACAAAGAGGTGCCTCGTCAGAAGTCTTTCTCGAATCAGTTCGAAGGGCGATCTGGCTGCAAGGTGAACGAGAAGACGACAACGTGTTTTGTTGGGATGAGTGTTCTGGTCAAAAATGTGGAGTATCTCACCCATTTCTGACAACAATGGCACGACGTGTTGCGGGCCGATGGATGGTGCAAAACTCCCCACAATCGCAAAGGATAGCAGGACACCATTGCCACTGTCGGAGGTTGGACGAATACTGCACAAGTTGTGTTCGGTGGATGGAGAATGTTGTCCAGTGAGTTCATCTCCAGAGAGTGGTATTGGTGAGAAACCCGATTCCTTCTCTTGATCGTGGAACAGCGTGGACATTGAAAGAAATGGAATGGGATGAAAAGGAGAATCTGAATCTTTTCGAATGCCACCGGAGGAGAAAGGTGGTCTCTCAGATTGTTTATTGCTAAGGAATCTCATTGACGATGTCATAGCATGACGTTGCGAACCTACGAAGATTGAGTGAAGATCGGACCATAAGTCGCTTTGTGGGATGCAGTCTCGTGAGAATTACTTACCGCTATGTATGTAGGTAGACTGAATAATTCCGGGTGAGGTCGATGATTTTTGCCGAATATCTTCCGATTTGTCACCACAGGAGGACAAGACAAGTCAAACACATTTCCCAACTTTCATTCGCTTTTCTTACCATCAAAGTCAGCCAAAAATAGAGAATTAAAACAGAAATGATTATAGACAAAACATATCACCGAAAAAGGATACTTCGAAGTAGAATTGTGAGAGATTTACACGACTTACGGCCTGTTCTTCGATGGCATCAGTGTGGGATGGTTGGGAGGCAGGGCATACACATTCTATGCAGACTGATGTATATCATACACAAACGTGGCGTGGGCCACTTACTGTGCTTCTGATTGTTGGATCGAATAGAAGCACAGTGAGTGCGACTAGCGACGCACAACATCCAAGTCCGTTGGCATGACCACGCTCCACAGCAGCACCCGCAGCAACAGCAACACCCGCAGCAGCACATCAGTCCTCCAAGTACCAGCCACACAAACCCACATCCGTTGAACTGCCTTTGAGTGTGACAGGTGTGTCATTGATCGGGAAATCTTGGTGCATCACGCTTACCACATCACTTCTAATACTCCCTCTGAGATTGATGTTGGTTGGGAGAGGCAAGAAAGTTTGTCTATTCGGAACGATCGTCCTTTATGTCTGGCAGAAATCTGAAAATCGAGAGAAGTGAGAGAAGAGAGAATCAGACTCCAATTCGCACTGATGAAGGGATTCCTGACATGTAACATTCTCCAGCCTCGCCATTCACAAAGAATTGCAGTGTTCGAGGTGTTGAGTCAAGATCAACTTCCATTCGGACACAATCGCCTTCATTCAGGCGAGAGTGGCAATCTTCATATGAATTTGATGATGGAATGTTGAACCAGAAATTACCAGAGTTGGTCGAGACAAACAGAGTCTGAGAAGATGAGAAGAGAGAAATTCATGCTTTCGACAGTTCTACCAAGGTGTTCATCACTTTCTGGACTTGGAGATGAAGAATCCATTAAACCAAAGGAGAACGTTCCACCTGATCAAAGAATGAAGAGGAACTAACAGGCATCTGAGTAGTCCCATCAAAATAGGTAAAACTGGGATCAATTGATGTCAGTGCCTAAATTTGGACTGAGATCAAATTTCAACTCTTTTCCTTTGAGATTTTCTCATTATCACTTCATTAATCATGTTCAATTCACTTCTTGTTTTCACATAATGCTCTTCAATATTTCAGACAGCTCTTATTTCCCAAAAACACGCACGATCACAATCACCAACACTTCTTTTTTCGATGTATTCCCTTCATTGTCTTTAGTCAGTGAGAAAAAACCATCAAAGAAGACATAATAACGCATTATCGACTTGTTTTTATAATTATTGTTGTAGAACAAACTGAAACAGCAGCACCCAAAGTTTGCATTTTCATGATCTATGAAGTGACCATTTTCCTTTTTACTTTTTTTTCCATTCAAATATCATATATAAGAAGACTTTTTTGAAATGAAAGAAACGAAATGGTATTGTAGGTATTTAGTGGGATCAGATCCGACTGGGATCACTGGGATCAAATCAGAAGCCTGGGAATTAAGCACACCTGAAATCGAGAGAAATGTGAATGTGACCGAGACAACTCCAGATGTGAATGAGTCGGGAAGAAAGGCAGAACTCCAACGATAACAGTCATAGTCATCTTGAGAATGTTCGATTCAATGAAGGAGACGTGAAATGTCAACAAAAATTAAGGGTTGAATTGATTGATTTCTAAATTCACAGTATTTGTCTCCTCTAATCGCATCAGATCAGTGTAGATTTCCTACAAGGCGAGAAAATCACCAAGAAAGTGGATATAAGTCGTTCTTGACATGACAGATGAGTTTTGTCAAAAACTTTCGAAAAACGAAGTGTCTGGGTTTGTAAGAATTGTGAAATGTGTTATCCGATCAAGTTTACCATCTGATTTTCTCCATTTGTGTTGAGATTGGTGTTGGTCGGGAGAGATGACAAATGCTTTCAATTCGGAAGGATGTGGTTTCAAGACAAACAGAAAACTGAAAATCAAGAGAAATGAGAAAAAAGAGAATCAGACTCCAATTTGCACTGATGAAGGGATTCCGGACAGGTAACATTCTCCAGCCTCGCCATTCACAAAGAATTGCACTGTTCGAGGGGTTGAGTCAAGATCAACTTCCATTCGAACACAATCGCCTTCATTCATAACAGAATGACAAGATCGACCTGAACCCGATGATCGAGTTTTGAGCCAGAGTTGCCCATATGTTGCGAGACAGACAGAGTCTGAGAAGATGAGAAAAGAGAAAAACAGACTTTTGACATGAGATCCAAGTATTTCACCAATTGCAGGAATTGGATTGTTGGAGTCCATCAAACCAAAACTAATTTCTCCATCTGATCAACAATGAAGAGGGATAGCGCACACCTGAAATCGAGAGAATCGTGAAAGTGATAGAGACAACTCCAGAGGTGAACGGATCGGAAAGAAGGACAGAACTGAAGCGAAGCAGTCTATAGATTTTCCAATCATAATCGGTTCGAGAAATAGTGTGTTTTCGACGGAGAAATGCATCTGATTTGTGAAATCGAACGATGGAAGTGTTTGGAGGGGAGGGGGAGCATGATACAGTTCTGGTGATGTCGAAATGCGAGTGGAGTCTGGATCTTCTTCTTTTATTGATCTGCATCTCCTCAGTTTCATTCTTGGATCGGATCGGACCATTATTCTGATTGTCATCGAAAGACACAATTAAAGCTTGTCAATGCGTGCACAGTCAACAAATTGCTCGAAGAAGTGCAATGAAGATGAAGAAGATAATCTAGAATCTCATCGTTGACAACAAATATGTTCCTACAATGCACTCAATATTGACTTCCCACAGAATGATGAACAAAAGTCATTCGACCATCGGGACGCTTGCTCCAGAAAACGAGCAAAGTTGTGTTGAGAGTTCAACCATTGAACTTCCCGAGCGTCCATCTCGATCGTTCTTCAGTTTCTGCTCCAACATGTCTTCGAAGCCTTCAGAACTCAATGATCGGTTCAATTTCTCCCCATTCTGTCGAAATTCCCCTCCTGCTTCGGTCCATTCGCGTTTCATATTCATCAAATCGACGAGATCGTCCCAAACAGAGAATTCGGATTCGCGAACTGTGAGGCCGGTCACTACAACCAGAGCGAGAGGCAGCGACGTCGACAACATCATTGTCGGCTCGTGGAATGGGCTGATCCGGATGGTCTGGCTTGCGAGAACTCTCACCAACCTCGGCTGGTTTTCCTCAAAACGCATGAATCGGCTTCGAAACAGATTATTTAGATAATCCTTGGAGGGGAGGATAACATGCTTGAAAACAGCTTCATGAACCTCGAGTTGATCGGATGGATCGGTTCTCTCCAGTTCTTGGAGTCCATCGAAGGTGGCGAGCCAAATCGATAATGCGACGATTGATCTGAGAATATGAATTATCTCGTTGTCTTCTGTGAAGGAACATGATTTTAGGTTGAGAGTGGTGACAATTCCAGCGACGAGATCGTCCTGGACAAGCTGAAGCTGAGCAGAAGGCGATGAGAACATAAGGACGACTTGGACAAATTTCAGTGTTGCCATCATAACTACCTTTATCTGAGAAGAGAGCAGAATCATGATTGATTCCACAAAACTGGATGTCGATTCGTCATCAGGCACGAGACACAGAATTAACTCGTCGGCTTTCTCTTCTGAATCAGGGGTGATTGCTTTGAGATAAACATCGGCTTTCTGCTGCAGGGGTTCATCAAATTGGTATTCTGTCTTCACCATTTCAACCAACGAAAGAAATAGTAGCGACATCTCTTCACTTGACAAGTCAGACTTTGGATCCCAGTTTATGAAGGCATAAATACCTATACAGAAGTGAAAAGGGAAAATCTCACAGACGATTGGAACCATTTGTAGATAGCATGACAAGAGAGGGGATAATTGATTCAATGAAGGAGACGCTTTCACAGAATCGATCAAAGTATAGTTTGTCTTGTCTTGTCTCTTTCCAAATGAACGTATTCATATTCATTCTCATCGTTTCATTTTTCATTCCTCATTCACTCGCCGCTGACCCAATTATTCTCGACGATCTCTCATCAAACAACATTCAAAACATCCAGCTCGGGAACTCCACATACACATCGAATGGAGGAATCCTCACCTCAACACAACTATCTATCATCGGCAATCCAAAGACTGTCCTCCTCAGCCACGCATCGACATCGGTGTTGTTTCGTCTTGAGAATTCCACTTTCAACATCCAATCGTTAGAAGTGTCTTCTTCGAATCAAACATTCTCATCAATATCCATTGGAAGCAAGCTTTCAGTTTTTGATATCCAATTCGTTGTCACATCGTCAACGCAACCGACCATTATATCGAACGGAGGATCCATCGTCCTCTCATCTGTTTCTTTCGACACTTCGAGGACTAAAGAACTCATAGCTCCATTCATCGAATCAATGTTAATTGATTCTCGTGTTTTCTCATCTGGACTGCTGATGTCGTCAATATCGTTGGCCCTCACCCGTCCATTCATTGTCGCTGGTGAAACATCGTCATTCTGCCTATCATCTTCATCTTTCTCCAACATTTCGTCCACACTCAATCTTAAGGGACACTCAATGCAGCCAGAACCTCAGTTGGTCGCAACTGGTACAATCACAAGCGTTGAAGTGACACACTCAGAAATGCCATACAAAGGATCTCTTGTGGACATATATCGCACAAGAGAGCTCCTTGTCCAGAATTCATCCTTCACCCATCTCCAAGATTACCAAACATACACTGATCGATATGCCACATCCAAAGACCACACCTTCACCCACGACATCTTCAAAAAACATCAACGCCGGTGAATTCGAATCAGGAGCAGCTCTGTGTTGGTCAGGAACCTCCCTTAACATCCTCCAATGCCAGTTTCTCAACCTCAACGCCAAAAAAGCAAGCGGAGATGGAGGAGCACTTTATGCAACCAGCGGGGCAGTGAAAATCGTTGAGACTCTCTTCAAAGAATGCCGAGCTCGGGACGGCGGTGCAATCTACGCCTCAAGCTCGAAGATCACCGTTCTCCGCTCGCAGTTCGACACGTGTGAATCGACGAGAGACAGGTTTAACGGGGACTTTCAAGGCGATGGGACTGGAACCAGGTTGGACGGCGGCGGAGGAGCGATGTTTCTCAAGCTGAACGCCAACCATCACATCGTCGACTGCATTTTTGAGAAGTGCACTGCCCCGTCGTTTGGGGGCGGGATTCTCATCTGGAACTGGGACATGGGCCTCCCTTCCTATTTTCGACTTGCATTTTGCATGTTTGTTGGAACAAAAGGTCTGATCTGGTCTTTTTTTCACTTCTGTCGTCTCACCACTCTTTTCTTCCTTTCTCTTCAGTGAATGCCACAAGTACTCACAATTCTGGCGGGCACGTGATGATGGTTGCACATGTTGAAGGGAAAGATGGACAAACCACCACTTCTTTTTTCAAGGGAAAAAATTCAGACGGCACAAAACGAATGGAAGGGCTGACTTCCGATGCCAAAGCAGGAAGCTCGCATGTCATTCGGTTTGGTCGCTCTGATTCGGCAGGTTTAGCACCTGCGGAATTTCGGGAAAGGGACTATGTCGTCGCCACGAGCGGGAACGATAATGTGAACTGTGGCATTTCAGGAAGCGAATGCCGGACAGTGACATGGGCTGCGAATCTCATCAAAACAGGATACACAATCACCGTCCGAGCAGGAACCTTTACCGATGCTGTGAACTCCGAGAACAAGGTCGCCGTGTTCTCCCGCACTCTGTCTCTCAAAGGACAAGGAAAGTTCGAGTCATCGTCGTCAGGATCGAAAATACAGTTCACTCGGCCGTCTTTCAGTGCTCCCATCTACGTGACGACAGGGGCTGTCACTGTCAAAGACATCACTCTCGAGTTGACCGCACCGGCCGCAAATGGATGGAATCTGGTGGAGGTGGACGGGGAGGGATCGGCCACACTGAAAGACGCTGAATTGCTCGGAAGTGGGGCAGTTCAGAACGGGCGACTCGTGTCGGTCACGAACGGGAAACTGACCGTCACCAATTGCGACTTCAAAAAACATCAACTCCAACCTCGATGTTGGAGCAGCCATCCTCGCCAACATTTCCACAACCTCGCAAGTCACAATCATGTCATCATCATTCAGCGAGTGCAAGCTCGGAGCAGCATCCACAAATGTTGGAGCGGGGATCTTTCTCTTCCTCCAAACAGATGCGAGAAACTACAATCTGAAGACACTCACCTTCGACGGAAACACTGCCGACCGAGCAGCAGACATCTTCATCAGCGCAGACACACTGGTCGTGGCGAATGAAGCTCTCACGCCGGCCAAGTTCATCGCAGGCTGGAACGACGATGCGACGGACAACGAGAGATATCGTTGCAGTTCCCGAAGTTCTGCCTATGTCCCTCAAGAACTCGGCATCCCCGAATATCTGACCGTTCAAACTCTGATTTATGTTGATGAGACAAAGACAGACACAGCTGGATGTGGATCAGAGGCGACACCGTGCAAGTCACTTGGATATGCAAAGAACCAGAAGGGCGATATCTCTGGATTCACTGTGATGGTTGTTGGGACAGCAATTCTGAATGGGTCGGTGGAGGTTGGAGGGAGTTCTTTCAGACCGAAGGAGGGAACAGGACAGGCAGCGTTGGTCGTTAGTCTCCCGTCCTCCTTGACCATCGCAAGCGCAGACACAACCACAATCGCTCGAATTGACTTCAAGTTTCAATTGTCGGGACAGTCATCAACTGCTCTATTCTCGACATCGGCAGGAAAGTTTCATTTGACCTCGTGCTCGTTCTGCTCAACATCGCCAAGTGTTCAAGCACCAGCTCAAGCCCTGATCTCAATTTCGGGATCTGGGAGCATCGAGACAGATGGACTAAGCATTTCTGATCTCTCGTTCTCCTCTTCAATCGTTTCCATCGTCTCGTCTTCCATCAATCTCGGCAATGTCAGTGTGTCGCATTGTGCCTTCACTGGACCACTCTCAACCATCCTCCTTTCAATCGAATTAGCAGCTGCAACCACAGCCACTCTTAACGTTGGCTCGATCACTTTCGACACACTCACAGCACCAACCGCATCAGACTCGTCGAAGCTGACACTCGCAGTGGTCAAAGGAACTAGCTCGACTGAGATCACATCCGAAGCAACCCTCTTCACTGCTTCGTCACATACGTTCTCGTCGAACACTGACATCTCCTTCTCAGGAACGTCCTCAGCAGCTGTCACTCTCCTGACGTTGGAACTTGGATCAGCCTTCACTCTCTCCATCTTCTCCTCGTCCATCGTGTTCGCTCCTTCAACTTC
This sequence comes from Blattamonas nauphoetae, assembly GCA_033064195.1. Classification (NCBI taxonomy): domain Eukaryota; phylum Preaxostyla; order Oxymonadida; genus Blattamonas; species Blattamonas nauphoetae. The sequence continues at coordinate 4,701 of JARBJD010000272.1, read as the reverse complement.
AGTCACAGAGAACGCACTTGCCGACACAGCTTCGTCGTCACTCGAGCTCTCATCATCAACCATCAATATCGCCAGCCTCGTCGGGTTTTACTCTACGGCCCTCTACGCAGTGCCAGCCAATGCTCTCTCGATCACCCTCGCCTCTCTCTCGTCTCCAGTGATCGGAAACTCGAAGATGAGCACACCCTTCGCAGTTGTGTCGGGTGGAACAATGACACTCACCAACATCAGCCTGAATGGAAATCTGCTCACAAGCAATTTTGCACACAGCATGCAGAAACAGACCACAGGCTCGCTGATCCTGAACACTTGTGCCTTCAACTCAATCACCACCTCCGACGAAGGAGCAGCCATCCAAGCGACTCTCGGCACAGATGAGAAGCTGTCACTGACTGGAGTGGCTTTCACGTCATGCTCATCCACAGGTGCCTCAAAGAAAGGAGGAGCGATTTCAGTTGCACTGACAACAGGAACATTCACAGCGGATGCAAGCACATCGTTTGCTGGCTGTTCTGCGGCGAATGGGGAGCGATCGCAATTGATCTGAGGGGCCGATCAGATCCAGGGACATTCACACTGTCGGGTGTTACATTTGAACTCCACCCAACACTGCAACGACGAAGGGATCAGACATCTTCGTGTTGACAGGGACGGAGGAAGAACTTTTCTGACAGTAGATCGATTTGGGAACACTCATCCAAACAAGCCATCGTCAGGAACGTTCTTCGGAACAGCTGATCTGAACAAATGGTACTTTGTGGATTCTGATTCGGTTGAAGGATCGATTCTGTATCTTCTGTATCCCTACAAAGGGGCATTCTGAATGTTCACTCGTCATCGCCAGCCAACGACTTGTGTGGACATGCACTACTTCCTTGCAGCACTCTGAACGATGGACACCGGCTTGTTCATTCGACAACAGCGTCGAATGCGGATGATGCGTGCATTGTTCTTCTGAGTGATGTTTCTTTTTCAGCAGAGATCACGTCATCATCGACAGTCGAATGGAAATCAGACTCGACACGTCGAACGATCACATCGTCGACAGATGTGTGTGTGACTGTGAGTGGCGGATCTTTGACGGTTTCAAACCTGAAGCTGACAGTGACATCTTCACCATTCTCCAAATCGTTCTTTACGTTGTCAGGTGGATCTCTGTCAGTGAAATCGAGTGAATTCTCGACGATTTCATCAACTGGAGAAGGCTCAGCGATCAAAGCGGTTCTAGCCGAAGATCAGACATTGTCACTGACAGCAGTGACATTCACATCGTGCGCAACAACTGGAACCACAACAAATGGAGGAGCACTTCACGTGACAGTTTCTGGTGGCTCGTTCACTGCGACTGCTCCCATCAGCTTCACCGATTGCACTGCAACTGGGAAAGGAAGCAAGTTGTCCCTCTCGTCCGCATCAATCTCGTCTGTGGTCTCTCCAACCAAACTAACGGCCCTCAAACCAACATCGCTCCCAACAACGAAAGCAGCTACAGACGTGATTCTGAATGACTTTTATGGATACGAATCGGGCACCTCAGAAATGTCTCTGCTGTATTTCTGGTTTCCTCACACATCTTCAGCGACAAACACACACATCCACAAAGATGGAGCAAATGCACCGAACTGTGGTCTCCTTCAACTTCCATGCTCGACACTCGAGGAAGGTCTGAAACATCCAAATGCTGCCAACAAGTTCGTGATTGACTCTTCTCTGAACTTCAATGAAGCTCTGTCCATCTCATCACCTCTCACTGTGACGGCTGACGCCACAACTGAAGTGAATGTGGGAGCACAGGGAAGTTCACAATCACATCGAACACACTCTCCCTTTCGAACCTCGCCTTCACAGGTCATGCTTCATCTTCTTCCTCGTCGTTCATGACTGTCTCGTCCGGCGGCTCGCTGTCGATCGCTGATTGTTCGTTCGCCTCTTTCTCGTCCTCCTCAAACGGAGCAGCCATCCAAGCAACACTCGCCCCGAGCCGCACACTCTCACTGACACGAGTGGCATTCACCTCCTGCCACACAACAAGAGCAGACACGAATGGAGGAGCTCTTCACATGACACTGGAAGGAGGGTCGTTCTTAATCCCTTCGCCCTCCTCGTTCGAATCGTGTTCGGCGAAAGGAAACGGCGGAGCAGTCTTTGTCGACGTCACAAATCAGCTCGGTGGATCGTTTTCATTCAGAAATGGATCGTTTGGGGAAGCAGAAACTGCGAACACGTGTGAAGGAAAGGGAAAGGATGTGTTCATCGAAGGAGGAGACCTCTCGTCCATCATCACGAAAGCTCTGTTCCCTCAAGCTTATTCCGCGTCTCCTGCAAATGAGAGACTGCTGGATTCAATCAGACTCAGCTCCAATCACACTGATCCAGTCATGTCGCTTCTCCAATATTTGTTCTCTCCCGCAGTGGAAGGGACAATTGATGACGAGATCAGCTCTGCAGACAATGGACAGTGTGGACATCTCGAAGTCAGATGCAAGACACTCGCTCAGCTCAACATAAACTCGCAAACACTTTCAAAAACGATAGTTCAGACCAAGTTAACGATCAAGCAACCGTTCGCTCCGTCCAGATCGCTGACAATCACCTCTGTGGATCAGGACACAAAAGCTTCCCTCGTTCTGGTTTCCACGCCATCCTTGAAAGTTCAGGATCAGACTCATGTTCTCGCTCTGTCCAAACTCAACATTGCGATGGAGATGCCAGCAGTGATCACAAATTCTGGGACAGGCTATGTCGTTCTTGACGTCGGAAAGCTCGAAGTGTCAGAAAGTTCGTTCACATCGTCGATGACCATGCCGGTCTCTCTCATCTCCGTCACTGGTTCTGGCTCGCTCGATGTTTCTGGTTTTAACGTCGAGAATGTCGTTCTGACGAATGCAGCACTGATTGAAGCAACTGGGAGTGGACATATCTCAATCAAAACCTCCATTTTCAAATCAGTCACTCGAACACTCACAGACTCCGCAAACAGCACGGTTCTCTCCACCACTGTCTCGTCGTTCTCCTCCTTCGCTCTCAACACGGTGCACATCGATTCGTGTGAAACAGCCATCTTCCTGGACATGGAAGGCTGTCTCTCCACAACTCCATATTCTGTGAAATCTGTCTCCTTTGAATCAACAGACGCCAACCAACTTGTCGTTGTCGGCAGTAATCTCTTTGTCTTCATCACTGACGAAAGATGGACAGGCTCATTCGAGACCTCACATCAACACCTCAAGTGTTGTTCAGTCGAGACTCATTTTGGGACTTGAACGTGTCTCTCCTCGTTTATCTTCTGGGATACGACGGAGACGTCCATCTGAACACGGAGGAAGGAGGCAGCTCGCCGATCTGTGGGGAAGAGACCATTCCCTGCGGAACTGTTGAAATGGGGATCTCGTGTGGCGGCTGGAGGACGGTGCATCTGTGATGGGGCAGTATCGATCGGGAGTGGCGATGTGTGGATTCAGAAGGGCGTTGTTGTGATGGGAAAGAGTCTGTCAGCGTCGATCGTCTTTGTTGGTGGCCAGTCGCTCATCTGTAGCTCAGACAAAACTCTTCCCTCGCCAACCATTTTATCAGAACGTGTACACTCGACATTCCTTCGCAGCCAGCGGGTCAAAGTGGGTACATTATTATTGAAGAGGGGTCTGTGGAGATCGAGAACTGTGTTGTGAGTGGCCACACAATCGCCAGTCCTGTTGTAGCTTGTGAGAGTGGACAGACAGTCATCTCAAACATCTCCCTTTCTATCAACAACCTGGCCTCGCCACTCCTCCTCATCGAATCACAGGCGACTCTCAATTTATTCACTCTCTCATCAGCTCCTTCAGACCTGCTCATCATCGACAAAGCACAAAACGTTCTTCTGTCGCAGCTCGTCTTATCTGGACCTGCGGTGTCATCGTCATCGATCACTTCGAACTCTGAGAACGTCTGCAGTTGGACCGGCGGATGCATTCACATCGTTTGCAGCTCAGCCACAATCTCATCTTCTTCGTTCGCCTCGTTTGGTGATGGTGTCATCTCGATTGTTGATTCGGATGTCTCTCTCGTCGAATGCACGTTCTCAGCGAACTTTGTTGGATTGACTGCTCACCCTTCCCTCCAGCACAACATCCTCTGCTCCAACTCGACTGTCGACGTCGGTGCTTCGTCTCGTTTTGATCAGAAGGAAGCCTCTCATGAAGTGTCAATGTGGATCTCCAACGACGACTGCTCCATCTCTGCAGAGGATTCCTTCTCTCCAGCATTCCCTTCTTCGTGCCAACAATCAATACGCCAACTGTCATCTCGTTTGTTGACAAAGATACACCAGCCTCACATGATGCTAAGAAGGTCACTTTGACTGGCGCGAACTTTCTTGATTGTGGGCTGTCATTCGCCATCGTCGCAGAAGGAGAACACTCAGATGCCACTGTCACATTCAATCTCTCTGGTCCTGCTCCCAAAGGGATGTCGGAATTCTCGCAGAATGACAGCCGCATTCTTTTCCGCTTCGATCCACAGATTGCGATGGTGAATGATGGAAACTATACTCTGAATGTGTTGATTGATGAGAAGCTGGTGAAAGACATGTTCTTGTTCACTGTGAAAACAGCAAAGAAAGCCCTCCTCACAACTCCGCAACTTCTCCTGACAATTGTCCTTCCCGTCAGCATCTTTGTGATCATCGTTTTCATCATCATTCTTGTTGTGTGTCTGTGTCAA
>JARBJD010000271.1:0-101970 GCA_033064195.1 Blattamonas nauphoetae | reverse complement strand
GATCTCAAATCCATTGGTCTTGCCTTGGCAAGGCTTCGAACCCTCGGTGAGAGTGTCCTCTTCGCTCACGATTCTTCTCGTCTGGAACGCATCATTCTGATGCTTGAACCGTTTTACGGTGAAGTTCAGTGTTGTGGTCACAGTTTTCTCTCCGTTCAGACACTTCACATAATCGTCACTCGTGATGTTGGTTTTCTTCAGAGATACTCCTTTGATTTTGCATTTCTCATCGAGAGAGTAACACTTGGGTGCAAGACAGATCATCTGTTCACCTTCCTTCTCAATTGCTAATCCCAACAGCTTCTTCTCATCATCAACTCCTTTTTCAGGATTGGGAAACCATTCATATTTGTGCTCATCATAGAATTCTTTGTCAGCAATAACGTGTTCGAATTGTTGATGAATTCCAGCATTTGGATCACCTGAGATTGCCCAAAATGCAGAGTCGGTGTCTCCCTCACAGAAGTGAATCTTGTTCATGTCTAGGCACTTGTACATGAAATTGTAGATGAAATTCAGATACCAGAACTTGGCATTGTCGAGTGTGAATACTGCTTCTTGTAAACATGTTTTGCATGACGCTTTCTCTCGGTCTTCAATCACAATATAGTTGTCCTCATTGATTTCTCTTGTCGCTACAAATCCTTTCATCATCTGTTTCAAGTATGTTCTCTTCTCATTGCAGATTGTGATCGAGTTGTACTTCTCAGTGTTCATTCCATCGTATCCGTAGCTTCCATTCAAGTTGGTCTTACAGAACTGTTCCTTTCCCTTGTTTCCAACCTTCATTGCTTCTATTCGATCATTCATGAATGAGGTCACAAAAGGTTCAAATCCAGCATGTCTCGAGAGTACCATCACACTCTTAATGTCGTCCATAATGAAGTGGCAATAGTCGATGAGGAACCACAGATAGTATGTCGAAAAGAACATATACTGATCGTGTGTGCTCAAGAGTTGAGTCAGCTTTCTTTGTTTGTCATCAGTCTTTAATCCATGTTTCTTCATCAACGAATAGGTTTTCTCTCCAATGTTTTCTTCAGTCGTATTGACCACAATGTTTCTGAAGATTGGTGGGAAGTTAATGAACTCATTTATGTACTTCTCGTCGATGTGTCCTTTCAGTTCTGCAACAAATAGTGTCTTCTGATTCTTGTCATTAATAATCTTACGACATTCCTTATCTCCTGTGAATGTGTACAGACATCTTCCTGGCATATACATTCTGTGATTCGTGTATGGATTGTTCCTGTTCTTGATTGATGAGAAAGCACTTGGATAAAGAGAATTAAAGTCCACACCGCAGACATGAGTCAAGATGTGTTCAGTATCTTTGGAAAGGACTTTGTTGTCTTGGAATTGGAAGTGATTGATTGGTGTCACTTCTTTGATATTCTGTCTATGTTGAACATTCGACAATCCACCAGTCACTGCGGCTCTCAGTTTGTGATATGTTTGCTCATGTGTCAGAGTCATTGGCAATGATTTCCATATGCAATACTTCTTCAGTTGAATCCTCAATCGTGAGAGATGCTCGTCCTTGTCTGACTTGTAGGTGTTGCAGTAATCACAGCAGATCTTCACGTTCTCTTTTGAATGACCTTTTGAATTGTCGATTCGATCCAGTGTAGGTCGTACAGCTTGTGAGAAGTGACTCTTGCAGATATAGCACACTCTCTTGCACTGTTGAACAAACCAATCGTAATCTGCTTCAGTGACATTGTTGGTAGTATTGCGATGAGCTTTCTGGTCTTGATAAATGTACGATGCAACCTTGTACTTCCAGTATTGTTTCGTGATTTTTATTTCACCAGATTGATCCACTCCATTGAAATCATCATCAATATCAAAGTCCTTGTAGGCACACGCATATTTGATTGCTGAAGCATTCGCTGACAATGAAAGATTGTGCAACATATCCACCTTGTATTGGAAGTTCAGATCAATGAGATTATCCAATGGTGCAATCATACATTCGACGTCTCTGATGTTGTAGAACTTGAGGAATTCCCATCTGTTCTTGAATCCTTGTTTGTTCCAATCGTCAAGATATATTTGGTAATCGCTGTCGGACATTTCACTGTTGTTCAGACTGGAGTAGAATTCATATTTGGAGAATGGTTCGTGTTTGCTCAGCACTGCATCGTAGTCTGATGAATCAAAAGATTCGTAAGCAAAGAATGATTTCTGAAGTGTCGTGTTTCCTCCAAAAGCCTTCACTGCATTATCCAAAGTCATTGGTCCAGTGTATGACATCATGTCAATGAATCGAAGAACTTGTTGTGTCTTCTCATGTCTGATCAATACTTGTTTGTACTTTGTTGTTGATCCAAGGAAGCTCACCACTTTCCAATCCTTGTCAACGAGATCACGGAATATGAGATTGATGTCGAATCTGGAGCTGTTGAATCCAATCACACTGACTTCATTTTGTGAGGGAATTTCAGGGTCTTCATATTGGTTGTTCTCTCGAACTGTTTCTGCAAACTTGAAGAGTTCTCAGATCCACTGCTTCACAAAGTCTTTTCCATCTCGAAGGTCAAAGTAGATTGACTTCACACCTGATTTTGATTTGATTGCTGATGCAACAGAGAGAGGTTTCAAGTGTGAGATCAACTGTGTGTTGTCATCAGAGAATAAATTGTCAAGAATGAGATCTTCCATTGTTTCGAAATCATATGTGATGTAGTATTGTGTTGGCTTGAATTCGTATTGTCTTTTGTGTGCCATCAGAAATTCATATGTTCTATTGTTAAGAATATGTGGAACATACGGCCTTGGCGTTTTATCAAGAGTGATCTTCTTCACATGTTTTCCATCAAGTTCTTTGCACTCTTTGAGATGCTTCTCGTAGTATGTCTTGAAGTGAGAATCCTTGACTTGGAATCCTCTTGACTGACAATAAGGACAGAGTTTGTATCCAGTGATTTTCTCAGGATCAACAATGAACATCACATGAACGAGAGTTGCAGTAAGTGGAATCATCAAGATGGGAAGAACTCTTGCATCGTCATTTTCGTTGACATACGATTGACTTAGGAAATACTTCTTCTTGTCTTCATCATATTCATAAATGTGAACTGTGATGTTGTGTCTACTCATTTCTTTCTCCAAATCACAAGCGATATCAAATCCAGGATAATTGCGCAAGTGCTCAGTAAGTTGATGTGGTTTGAGATGGGTTAGCTTCTTCTGCACAGCGAACAATCGTTTTGCTTCAACGTTTCTCATATTAATCGATATCTTTTTCCCAGGCACTTCAGGAAGGGTGAGGAATGATAGTGCTTGAAAGAAGCAAATGTTGAACTCGGAATCAATGTATCGAACGTTTCTCGTTTTGATGTGTTCAGTGAGAATGGCATTCGCTTTTCCTGCAACTGGAAATCGATAGACTGCAACAAGAATTGAGTGGAATGCAATGTACATTGTCTTCGTATCCATCAGTGTTCTCTCTTGTGATTCTTTGATCAGATTGATTGCATATTTTGAATACTCATTAATATCTCCAGTACTTCGGATCACTGTCGGAAAACTCTTTGACGTGTTCTCCAATTCTGGTCTGAAGTCATTGTAAGTTGTCTCATCTTTGTCTTTTCTCTCGATGATCTTTCCAAAGTCAATACTAATCTTGAATGGATGGTCTTTCTCTTTGTCGAACACTGCTTTGATGAAGGTTGTGATTTCTTCAACATTCTTGAGATGATTGTGGAAGTACAACTGATATGGTTTTCCATTATCTTCAACCTTCTCGACTTCATTCTTTTTGAACTTCCTTCGTACATCCATGAGACAAGAATTGAATGCTGCTTTGTCACGTGGTTCAGCAAGTAGTATACATTCTTCAAATCCATCGAATGTCTGCACTTCTCTCTTTTCCATCTGTTCATTTTTCTTCTGAATGATCAACAGATTCTTCATCCAATGATCCATCAGCTTCTCTTCAATTGATTTCAGCTTCCATGTCATTCTGAACACTTGCTTTTTCAGTTCATCTTTGTTCACTCTTGGATTTGCTTTCATGTTTTCCACGATCATTCGGTGAGCAAGTCGATCTTCTGACGCCATCTGTTGTCGAAGTTTAACTTGTTCAATAAAATCTGGAATGAGATTGAGATCGAGATTCTTTATAGGATGTGGAAACTCGAGATCTGTGTGTTGAAGCATATTCAGGAGAAATGATCTGTGATGTTGATAATTTTTACTGTCAGGATTGTACGTTCGACCATCAAAAAATTGAAATTGTGCATTCGGAAAGAGGTCTCGAATTTCTTGGATTCTTTCTTTGATTGGTTTTAGCAGTGTCATTTACTACAAAATAAAAAATCAGAAAATAAAAAAAGTTGAGCGTTTATTTCTGTTTTCTCAGATGGGGCTTTTTCTTTGCAGTCAGCCATGCATCAAGTCTAATTCTGAACACTTCACTTCCACCAATCTCTCGATATGTGAATGGAACCAGAACTTTGGTGTACTCACCCACGAGCTCACAATTGTATTTCTTCAGTTCATTTTCAACGAATGATTGAGTGTAGTGTCGACGTTTCGCTAAGTGAGGTCTGTTTCCTTGATTCCACAACTTTGGTTTTATTCTCCATTCAACTCCCTCATGAACATACGTCACCGGCACATTATTTCTGACATACCCAGAGACTAGTGAACAGTTCTCTTCTCTCATTGATTCAAGTAATGCTTGTTCTGAACATACTCGACGTCTTTCGCTGTACATCGCAGTTGGATTCATTTAATACAAATTAAAAAATTCAAAAATGAAAATTCTTTCGTTGTTTTCTCAGTTTTGGATTTTGTCTCTCAGATCGAGGATCAATGGGTTCGATCACTCAATTCTCAAGAGTGATAGTTTCGTTCTGATTTGTCGCGTTTTGGATTCTCCGGATCTGTAGGATCATCATGGTATGCTCCGTTTTTTGAAGATTCCGGACTTTTGCAGAGATATGCGGAGTTTCACAGACGGTCTCAGATCTCGGAAAAAGTATGCATTCTTCATCATTTCACTCTCATTTTCTTCTTGTTTTAGACTTGTTTTCTCTGTTTTTGATTGAATTGTAACCTCATTCTCATTCGCTACCATCTCATTTTTGACCTCACTTCCGTCTTCGTTTTCTCGTTGTTTATTGTTTGTAACCACTTCATTCATGTTTCTTTCGACTAAACTTTTTCTCTAATACAACACACTAATTTCCGTTAAGTGAAGATTCCGGACTTTTACCGAGATCTCACTTTCAACGGCTCACTTCATATCTCGGAATTTTTCCGTAATCTTCATCATATCACGTACATTTTTGATCACTTTTGTTGTTTTTAAGAGAAAAACCGGAACACAGACCTAATTTTCACTATTGGTGTCACATTTCACACCGTTTTCACGATCGTCATTTTCCCTCTCAGTTTCATACTTGCCCGTTTCATTGTTGGTTGTTTCGCTTTCATTTTACTCTGTTTTTGTGAAAAGTTGATGAAAACTTGACTAAAATGATGTGCTAGTGAAGTGAGAACGGCCCACAAAATGGAAGTGATATGAGCAAAATGAAGAGGAATGATGAACTAATTCGAGGTGAAATGGGGAGAGAAAGTGATGAAATGAAAGGGACTACAGTCTGTTTTGAAGTGACAAAAACGGTCAAAAGCTGTGAAATGACGAATCAAAAAAGTGAAATTTTGAGACAACTATCCGACAAAAAATTCTGAAAATTTGAGCACACCTTCCTCTAACAACGAGAAAGAAGGCGCAATATGTGAAAATCGGGGCAAAAATCTAATAGTGTGCAAGTTGTGAAGAAAAGAGTCGTCAAAACGGTGAAGTGAAGAACCAACAAAATGAAACTAAGGAAATGCACTATACGTCTCGCGTTGACTTATGTTCGTTAAAATGATGCAATAACGGAGTAAATGAAGTGAAAGTAGTGAAATGTGAAAATTCATGAAAAAGTGTCCGAATGTAGAGGTGTCAAAAGTTTTCAGAGATGAATGACACAAAAAGACGCCAACTAGCGTTTTCACACCCAAAAACACCGTAAGACGACGAAAAGTGATCAAAAGGACATAGTCCCGAACGTCCATACCTTTTCTAAAAAAATCTCAAAAAACGCGAAAAAACCTCAATGGGTCGGATCAAACCAAAAATCTCAGAAGTGCTTTTTATCGAAAATCCTACCTTTCAAAATGATTTCCGTCACAATCAAACGTGTTTGAACACAATTTGAGCCATATAGCGGTTCATAGTAGCAAAATCGGAACATCGACTTTTTTGGTCACTTTTTGGACCAAAGTTCGGTACACAGTTCGACGAATGCTCAACCGATTTTGATCAAACCTCTTTTGATCGATGACCTACTGTGTCCCCGAGATTTTAGAATTTTTTTCAGAATTTTTCGAAATGGTTCTCACATTGGATTTCATTGATTTGTGGTCAAAAATAGATTTTCAGTAGTTTCAAGACCTTTCATGGTACTTTTTCAAGTGAGGACGGTCTCCAAAATACAACCAATTGTCCAAGCGAACGTAGTACTCATTCTTTGTTCGTAAATCGCGATATTTGAATGGCTCAAGTACCTTTGTGTATGTTCCAATGAGTTCACAATTCTCTTTTTTCAATTCATTTTCAACAAACGATTGTGTGTATCGTTTTCGTTTGTTCTGATGAGTTCTGAATCCTTTCATCCATTTTGATGGGATCACTATCCATTCAATTCCTTCATGTCGATATGTTACTGGAGTACTTGAATGAGTGTATTCAGAAATGAGTTCACAATTCTCATTTTTCATTGATTCAATAAGCTTCTCTTTTGTACAACGATTTGCTGGTCGAAGATATTTCTGGCGATTCAGATGTGGTCTGTATCCTTTGACGAAACTATTGACGTACACTTGATAAGTTTCATCTGGTTTCTCTTCGAGATAGTATTCGAAAGTGCTTCCTGTGAGATATGTTGTTCCTTGTCGATTGAGAGTTGGAGGTGATTTCATTTTCAAATCTTCTTTGTCCAAAATTTCCAGTAGTTGTGTTGGTGTCAAGACGCTGCTCATTTTATACAAATTAAAAAATTGAATAAAAAAAGAAATCGACGTTGTTTTCTAAAAGTACTCAAAATTTGTTTCAAAAAAGACACTTTTCAAGAGGTCCGTTTTTCGCCTTTATTTTTGAATTTACGGCCAAATATTGACTACTCTGAAATGTCAATATTTTCAGTAGTAAGTGAGATGGAAATTAGAATGAGTCATATTAAAAAAAATCAATTGGCTCTGAGATTCAAAATGATTTCTCGTTCCAATTCTCCTAGGAGTATCACCTATGCCAGTTTGGTTCCCATTTCGCTTATACCACTACTTCGGACTACATAAACGACTCGAGAAAGCTCAAGACAAAAATGACAGAAGGAAAGAACCAGATGACTCTCAGGTGAACTAGCTCGAAGTATCTAACTCGTCCAAGTTTCGTGGTCATATCACAATCCCATTTTCTCATTTCCTCCCAGCCTCCACCAGATAATTGCCTCCAGACCGTTTGAGTTTCCCCCACATTCATTCCCTTCAGATGAGAACACAATCTTCATTTGAAAGGGAAGGACTTCCGGCCAACACTCGTCCTCCGTCTCTCTCGCCGACTCATCCTGTCATTTCTTTGACTCCTCCCACAGACCACTCTCTGGGACTATGCACAAAATGGTCGCTTTCATCGAACTCATTCCCCCTTTCAGAATATAGGAAATAAAACATACACAAAGTCGGTGGGATGCATTCCCCTTTGTGTATTATCACATCGACTTTGTTTTCAAAACAATTTGCACAATCTGCCGCACATCCCATGTCTCCACACATAATTCCACAAACTCCGAAACTGCGGTTCGAATGATGTACCTTTCATCCTTAAGTATGCGTGTCTCTGTCTCTGTTCTCTCATGTTTTGACCTCATACTCTTTAGTTGGAGGAATGGATAGCTTGATCGTACTGATTTGTGAAGTGGGAAAATTGAAATGAGATATGCCGGCCTTCGAACCAATGTATCCTTCTCGCTTTTTTCTCCCTCTTCGTAACCAATTTATCTTTAGTTAGATGAAATGGATAGCTTGGTCGAGCCAGATGTGAAGCTGGAAATATAAGTCAGATGTTCCGGCCCACTTCCCTCCCATCGGAACCCGCCTCACCACTCGCTCCACACCCAACCGTCTCCTTTCGCACTCCACTCCGAAACGCGCTCCCCTCCTCCAACCACATCCTCACACGCGCTCCCCTCCCCCTACCACCTCCCCGCACGCCCCTCCCCTCCATGTGCTCCTTCCCTGTCCAGTATGTGATCAGGGGGAGATAAACTTCTCATGTGACTTTCCGTCTTCTGTTCTTTTTATTTTCCTCTCGTTATTTGGAGGAGAAGGTTCCATATCATGTCTACAGTCGAAAAGGTAAAACTGCAAGGCTGACGGAAGCGTCCGTTTTTCCTATTTCCTCCATTTCACGGTTTTTATGTATCTAAACTTTTCAAACAATAGACGCTGAGAAACGACGTCAACGATGCGTCGAGAAAAAGAAACTTCATGGTTTGATCTTCCTCTTCTCATCCTCTCATCGCGTCCAGACGCCTTCATCTCTCGCAACATGCAGAATTTGCACACTCTAATGAGATATAGCGTTGTTTCCACCATCAAACAAGTGCTCCCGTCATGTTCGACTGAAGTTCCCTTTCAGCGCTTCAACGGTGTGCATATGATTTCAGTTCAGCTTTGTTAGAACGATTATCCCAATATTCATCATTTGTCAGAAATGTTCTTCCGAACGACGAGAGTTGGAATTAAACTGAACACAAACCGACTCATGTTGACAGATCGCAACAAGATACAATTCCACGTTAAGAACGAAAACAATCCATGATTTCATCGGGTATCGTCCATTTTCCTTCATTATTTCAGACTATACGATGATATCGCGGCGTTATTGTTCCATGGTTTCCAACACTCTTCCCATCTCAGCCGAAATTGTGCATTCTTCGATAAATTTCTGGAAGCATTCTGTCGAACACCGACGCACTGCTGAATACCAAGATTTGGAGTGTCGCGCAGTGCGAAACGGAAGGAATCTCTGAGAGGAAAGGACAGGATCAGATATTTCGACCCTTCGGCCGTTTGACCTTCCAGCTCTAATGTCTGTTTTAATCAGATGTTTTCTGAGATTTCTCAGACTGTATAAGCTCAACCCTCAGGCATGGGTTCGGAACTTCAATTCAAAAACCCAAGCGACTGTCTTTCACTCTTCCACTGGAATGAAGACAACACATGACGAAATAAGTGATGAAGAGACCAATTTACATTTGTTTAATCTCATATTTTCAATTGATTCGAAACGACGAAGTCGTCGTGACATCTCACTTTTCAAATTACCCTCTTTTCTCTGTATACATCTCCATTTCCACAATGATTTGGTTTATCTCTGTTTTTCTGTCGAAATTGTTGCTGAAAACCAAATTGAACAATTCCAACGAGTGTTCTTGACAGAGATCGGATCCATCCCCCAATTGGACATTTCACCTCCAAACTGACCAACAAGGCTGGTTTGGTTATTGGCGTCAAAACTATCCCCACAGAACTCTACTGTGAAGAGAATAAAACATAGGTCAATATCATTTCTCTCATATTACGTCCTTGCAGTTTTACCTTTTCGACTGTATGCACCGTCTCCCCTCCTTACTCTCGGAGGTTGTTCTTTCTCCAATTTCCTCTCTCTCTCCTTATCCTCACCTATTGCTCTTCATTTCAGGTTTCTCGCCGGCATAGTGTTGTTGGGAATGTTGTATTTATTATCTCTCGCCTTCTGATGATCTCTCTCCGTGGAAATGTCTTGTTTGAGTATCTATTGGCTCCACAACGGAAATACCCAGTTTGCTATTGTGAATCTTGACACTCTTTCAGTTTTCCAACTCCTGATTCTGACGTCACTTTCATCTTCTCGCCTTGATATCCTTCTTTGACACAGCACCAAAATGCAATCGTTCTCGTTCTCTTCTCGGAATCACCGACATTTTTCACATTAACTTGCCATGTCTATCTTACAACGCAACACAATCATCATAGCACGAAGAGGGAGAACTTTGACTTGCTGTGAACATCAATTACGTGCCACACAAGCTAAGAAAAGCAGATGAGAAGCGACGGATGAACGATGATATGTGTGGAAGGAGAAGCTTTCGTTCTGGATTTCGACGCCTTTGCTTATTCTTTGTCGATCCAATTCTGTTTTCATTGCTTCCTCCTCTCCCTCTCTCCAGCTGGTGCTCTCCCACTCACACTACTACATCGAAATACTCCTTTCCCCGTTCACCCCGCTGCTCCGAACTTTTGACGACGCCCTCGCGTCCTCCCTCCGCATGCACTCCACGCTCAACCGCTCTATCGTCAATTCATCGTCGCAAATGGCGTTGGGAGAAGGATGAGTGAGTGAGCGAAGGATTTCGGTCGTTGAGGACACTCTCGCTCAGACAGCGAGAACTGCTGCCGATTCCACTGTTCCCTTCGTGACCCCGCTTCGGATGGACGAAACATCCAAAACAGCGCAAATTATGGAGAACGGGACGATTCTCCCACTTCCTGTCGAGCTGACGACACCGCAAACTCTGATCCAAACTAATGCCTTCATGCCAGCGCCGCAGAAGCTGATCGATTCGTCTGGAACGCCAACCGACAAAGATATCAACTCAACACTGTCAGTTGTGGCGACTTTTTCGTATTTGTTAGCGATGATGATTGGATAAGGAGGGCACGGGCGATTGAGCTGCTTGTGGGAGTGGTGTGCTGTGTGCTGAGGATTAAGGGGGAAAGATGAACGGGTGTGAACGATGTATGCTCATTACTTCGTTAATTTGGAGTATTTGACGATTTTTTGAACCATTTTCAATGAAGATCTCGATTCCACGATTCTTGTCTTTCTTTCCCTCCTCATCTGCTACCAACTCTCCCTCTTCCTTTCCCTACATAGAAACTGTCATACTTTCACATTGGTCGCATCCTACCTGTGTTGATGGGATCTATGTCGATCTTCACAGAGAAGCCGATTAACGGGTTTTGTACGATCTCACTAGCCTTATTCAAACATCAGTGGAAGGTGGATGCTGAACAATCAAAGAAAGCGGGCACAAATGTGTTTGAAGTCGATTCAGTTAACCAACTTTTCATTCGTCCTTAATCATTCACTACTGAGCCTTTCTCATCTTTTTTGCTATTTTTTTCGTCTCCCCTTTCATATTTTCCTTGATTCTTTCTCATTCTTACCATATCCCTTCAGATTTGGCGTCAGTGTGGCACCTCTCTCACACCCCTCGTCCTCCTCAAAATAAAGATATCCTTCCTCGCCATACCGATCCACATGATGCGTGCGTGACTACACCGTGATTGAAGCCAACATCTTACCGTGAGAATGCCAGATCTTCCTGCTGGAGACACCGACTCTTTCATTGACGCCATAAAAGGAGACAACATGTCTGTCGTGTGACACTGACTTCCGAACGAAGAATGACTGCCCTCTCGACGAGTGGAGTGGTGAAGCGGCCGTTGAGATGCGAGGTCAGTATTCGCTGCTCCCGCCCTCTAATCCGGTGCTTATCTGATTATCAATCAAAACAACAACATGAATGTCTTCAATGTTTCTTAATTTGTAATGGAGATGGTCAGAGTCGAGTATTTTGACGAATCAAGATCTTGATCGGACCTTCATTTTTCAATTTCTGCTGTTCGAACAAAGTTCACCGTTTTCGCTTCCGATTCACATAAAATGATCGTAAAATTGAATTTTGTGTTGTAGAAGTAATGCTACACATCGTATCACATCATCTACATGCTTTTTTGAATTGAACCCTCTCATCGCCTAATTAAGCGCCAAAAACCCGTGTCCTCTCGTAGGACACGGGTTTTTGGAGGAGGACATGCCGACCCAAGCCAAGGGATCAGCAGGCTTTGGGGGCTGTGCGTGATGTGGTGAAGTTTGCTGATGGAATGCAGTTGAACGAGGATGTCCTGAAGCAATTCGTGTCCTCAAAGAATCGAAAGGTTGAGAACCTGTTGGTCCAACTAAAGAAGGAAACATTCCTGAATGTTCAATTGGCAGTGGGGATGTTCGAGGCAGTCAGACAGGGAATGCCAACTGCACAAGCAATTTGTCTACAGGGGTTGAAGGCGGCAGAGTTAGTGAAACGAGTGGAACAGGTGAGGAAAGTTATTAATTGCGATATATTGCCAGGTTCGCAAGGGGATGAGGTCCAGGAGGATAATGCGAGAAGACAGCGGGAACTATTGCAGCAGGAAATCAATCAGGCCAGACAAGTGCGAGCAGCGGCGGCCGCGGTGAGGCAGACCCAACAGCCTCGGTTTTTTCGTCCCGGAAGCCAGAACTGGGGGCAGCGGCCAAGTCAAGACAGAGCCTGGGGGACTCGGTGGCAACAGAATCGGCCAGGCCCGTGGAGAGGTCGCCCCCCACAACAACTGGGTTCTTTCCCAGCGCTTCGAAACACCCAGATCAACCAGTCAAAACAATAGAGGCTCGATACCATCTTCACGTCACCCAAACACAATCACTTCATCATCCCACACAACCAACACCACACAGTTCAGTCAACCATCTTACGTTAGACAAGCCAAAGAATCATTTCAACTTTCGTCTACAACTTTTCTTTCAAAAGCAGGAGAACGACAGGGAAGGCCGCGGAATTGGTGGCTTCCTGTCTCAGCGGGCGGACGCCTGGGCCAAAGTCGGATGGCCCAGTATGAAGGAGGGCATTGTGATTCCATTCAACTCAAGTCCGGTCAGCAGAGGGCAATCGCGAATCATACTGAAGAGCGAGAGGGAGAGAACAGCTTTCGAGGCGATAATAAAGAAGGAGCTGGAGGAAAGGATGATCAAGGAAGTGCAAGAAGAGGAAGTGACTCTTCTCAACAACTCCTTTCTGGTACCGAAGTCCGATGGGACGTTTCGCCGGATTCTCGACTGTCGACCAGCCAACAAGTTTTTGGAGTCGCAACACTTCAAGATGGAGGGGACAAGAGTAGTCTCACAACTGATCAAACCGGGAGATTGGATGAGCAAGATCGACCTGACTCTGGCGTATCAACACGTTCCCATCCTTCCGACATCTCAGCCATATCTATGCTTTCGCTTAGACCAGAGTTTTTATCAGCACTCGACCCTGCCGTTTGGGCTGTCGTTAGCCCCGTTGATCTTTACGAAGTTGATGAGGGTCGTCGTCTCTCGACTGAGGCCGACCGTGAGGATGATCGCGTACTTGGACGATATTCTAGTATTGGACGAGACAGAGGAGGGGTTGATGATCAAGGTCGAGAGGGTATTGATGGAACTAGACAACTTCGGATTCACAGTCAACAAGACCAAGTCACAACTTTGTCCCGCCCAGAAGATGGAGTTCCTGGGCTTCATATGGGACAGTCAGACGATGACAGTGGCAGTTCCAGAAGTGAAAGTAGCGGCAGCTCAAAAGAAGGTCGCCGCCAAACTCATTCAGGCGCAGAAAGGGAAACCATGCAAGGTTTGGTCTCCAGCCTCGCTCATTGGCACACTCTAATCGTTCTCGCTGGCGGAAATGCAAGCACACATCAGGACAAGACATCTCACTCACAGGAAGGAGGAGTTGCTTGGTCGAGGGTCGTACGCGACGACGGGCTTGTTGGGGAAGAAGGAGATGGACGAGCTGGATTGGTGGAAGAGCCGTCTGGAAGACACGCCTTCTGCAAGCATCCGTCCCTTCGTGCCGACTGTGACACTCACGACGGACGCGTCGGAATGGGGCATGGGAGCAGTTCTGGAGAGACAGGGAGAAGAAAGAATCATATTTCAGAGTCGGTTCAACGAGGAGGAAAGGGCGAAATCGTCGAATTGGAGGGAGATGAGGGCAGTAGGAGTGGCGCTGTCGACGATGAGGAAAGAGGGGAGGATTGTGGCAGGAGACCACGTTCTCCTCCAAAGCGACAACACAACAACAGTCTTCGACGTAAACAGATTGGCGTGCTCGTTGAGTCTCCTCCCGCTTCTCACAGATATCCTTTGCGAGGTGGAACAGTTCCGGGGAAGGTTGACGGCAGTGCATCTCCCCGGTACAGACAACCAGTTGGCGGATCGTCTGTCCCGAATGGAGGACGGATCCGACTACATGCTGAAGAGGGAAGTTTTCAGGAGAATATGCACTCAGATGAGGTGCCTCCCGACGTTGGATGCGTTTGCGTCAGAGACAAACACACAGCTGCCCCGGTTTGCGAGTTGGAAGAAAGAAAAGACAGCAGTGGCGGCAAACGGACTCCTCATGGATTGGAGAAAAGACGTCGTCTATGCGTTCCCTCCGAATCCTCTGCTTCTGCAAGTCGTACGGAAGATCGCGAGGGAAGGCGTGGAAGCGCAAGTATTGGCGTTCGATTGGCCAGCACTGTTGGGCGTGGCGGAGTTGGAAAGGTTGGCAGAGCGAAGGATGATAGTAGGGAGAAGCAGAGATGTGTTGGAGGAGGGAATGGGATTGAGGGCAAGCGGGGCAAGATTACCGGATGGAGTGCTGATATGTTGTTGGATTCGAAGGACATCTGGGATGAATTAGCGAAGATGAAGGGTTTTTCGGTTGAAGCAGCGTCGGTTTGGAAGAGTGGATTCACTGATCAGACGAGAAACAACTATGCGGGTGAGATGAGGAGGTGGATTGTTACCAGGAGTCGGCATGTCCTCCTCCAAAAGCCCGTGTCCTATCATAGGACACGGGCTTTTGGCGCTTAATTAGACGATGAGAGGGTTCTGTTCAAAACGGCATGTAGATGATGTGATACGATGTTTAGCATTCATTTTTCAATACAAAGTTCAGTTTTACGTTCATTTCGGATGAATCAGAAGCGGAAAAGGTGAATGAGATTCGATCAAGTGGAAGAAAACTGTGTTGGTCTGATCAATGTCATGATTCGTAGAAATACAATTCTTTTATCACCTAGATCATGAAGTGGAAAAACTGGAACGACATTCAATTGAAAATGATGAATTTTAGATCAGAACAATCCTATATTAGAGAGATCAGAGCAGTCAACACTGGAGATCGTATCTCAGCATCCGACTTGGCTATTTTACTCTGATCGTCCATGTTATCTGTTCTCTGCATCTACGCATCCTCCCGACTCATTGGACCTCTTCCTCCCTCTCCTTCTAGCACTTTTTCATCGACACCTGTGCGAATCCACGATGACTTCGCACTATCCTCAAAAACGCACCAGATTGAGTCGTGACCAATAGAAGGAAGAGGAGATCACGTCTCATACCTTTCTTTTGCCATTTCATTCCTTGTTCGTTTCATTTCGCTCGCCCATTTCAGAAAATTGGTTTCGATTGCATCTTCTTTTGAGACCTTATCAATCACAGAAAGTCAGTTTTCCACTTCTAAATATCAGATTATGTCACCTTCTCATCAAATATCTCACAAATTCAGCTCTCTCGTCGAATATTGGTTCGCAAGAAAAGGAAGTCCATTCTTTAATCCTGATCTCCAACAAGTAAACTAGTGATCAAACCAAACACCACATCATCGGTGTTGACAACTCATTTCACACATTTTTTCGGACAATACACTCCTCAAACCAATCCGGTCAAAATCAGGCGATTTCTATGTTCAATCTCATCCAAAGGACATGGTCAATCAAACAATCGCACAAATCTTATCTGTTTTCGGGAATCGTCTCCCAACCTATGCCATTCTGAGTCAATCACAAAAGAAACAGACTCCAATCGACAGTTCACAGCGATTCGCATTTAGACGGAACCAGACATATTTATCCAACTTTGTCGTGTTTTATCCCTTTTTATCAACATTTTCAGACATGACAATAGTCAGTCGCCATTCAGTTCCCGAGTTTGCTTCGAACCAACTTCTGAAGTCGACCAAATCCTTTGCGAGAATAAACTCGGGATGTCATATCACTAAAAACAAGAACAAAGTCGAATAAGATTCTTTTGAATGACACACGAGACATTGGGAAGTCATTTTCTGCGATCTGATCCCATTGTCGGATATCACCGTGTTTTGGTTGTTTGTCCTTCAAGCTCCAGTTTCAGCATCAAATCATTCACTGTCTGATAATTTCCAGTTCAACAAAACCGAAACCTTACATGTTCGTTGATAATGACGACCGAAGAAAGTTGTGACCGTTTATCACTATTGAGCTCGTTAGAAGAGAAATTTAGATGCGTCGTATGATCTCACTTCTTTTTTGGTTTTGTTATCTGATTTATTTCACAAAAATCGAAAATGTGTAGTCATCGTGGATTCGCACACCTGCGTACACCCCTCTTTTGTTGTTCGGGTGATCTCCCTCAGATGTGCCGCGAAGTTCGTCGGAGGTGAGTGAGGCCTGTCCCAATCCGTGTCGAGCGACGGTGGGGGCAGCGTTAGTGTGGGGAATTGGAAAGCGATTTGGCTTTGAGATTCTGCTTGGTTTTCCAATCCTCATTCGCAAAGTTAGAGTTGTAGTATTTCTTTCATCGCGCTGGATGTGTGTTGAAGAGTGTGAATTTGGAGAGAGACGGCGGGGAGAGACACGGGTGCAAAATCACGAGATGGTAGTGCAAGTACTAGAGGAGTTTGATGAGGAAGAAGAACGAGGCACACTCAATGATCCATTGGGAGAGGAAGGAAGACCGAACATGGGCAAGGTTCACGGTTTATTCAGTCGAGGAGAGAGGCTTGTTGAAGTTGGAGATGATCCGAGCTGGAACATGATTGAATTCGGATGGCAGTGCGACTAATGTATCGTCTTTGCTTTTGGATACTTTTGCAGGACTTGATCTGTAATGAGAGGCTGATTTGGACGAAGTGCGTGTTGGTGAATCGAGTGGAGATTTGTGGACGTTTGGGGTCATACGAGCTACTTTTGGGAGAGAAGTGAACATTTAATTTCGATATTGGGTGTGGGTGTCTTTCTGTCGGTGTATTTCCTACGAGTGATGAATTGGTGGGGAATTGAGTGGCGATGGTGAAGGATCGGGCATCAGAACATGTGAAGTTGATCCTTGCAGCTGATTTCCGACATTCAACTTCACTGGAGTGACTGTAGGTTTCAATGAATCAGTCTGGTTGTGAATACGACCTGTCAGGCACGCTCCCATCGAATAGACAGATCTGAACAAATACGAGACAAAACAAACAAAAATGAAGTAAACTGAGAACATGTGTCGTTTAGGATGATGACTTCAAAATTGATGAATGTGATAGGAGGGACTCTTGACACTTTCTTCATGTCACAGCGAAAGAGTTTGTTCAAAATTATGACATTTGAGAGACGGGAGAGAAACTCTAATTTATGGGGACAATTGTTCAAAAATGAGAAACATCTTTTCTGACGTGATATAGTATGCATCTTTCTATCATTGAACATGTGATTTGTGTAGAACTTGCCATGATGTCTCACCAGATGTCCCAGTTGTGCCGGTTTGTTCTTGAGCTATCAGGAGATGCTTTCACAGCCATTTGTAGATAACGGATGAGAACTGTAAGATCGCTTCGTTGAACTGCATTGGACCTTTGTATTGATGGTATACTGATGATGTTGCCTTTGCTCTTCTTTTTTTTGTAATGATCCGCGTGTCATCTTTCAGACACCATCCTTCCATCATATCCTTCTCAAAAGTCGTAATCTTTATTTCTTTCATGGTTTTAATCTTTATCTCCAGTTAATGTGAGAGATCGACCACACTATCGGTTCGAATGACTGGACTCGCTATGAATCGACATCTCCAAGCTGCATAACCATCCCGTTCCGCATCCCGACCTTCAAAAATCATGTAAAGAGGTACGATTCCCTCTTTTTCTCATCTTGGTTCTCTTTCTGATGGTTTTAATCGCAGGATCAAGTCTTGTGGAGTTTCAACTTTGTTCTACTTTCCTCCCAAACGGTCCAACAAATTTCGTTTAAAATCGGTACACACTCATTTGTCACCCACACGGAACTGTATTTCACTTTCTAGACAAATTTGTTGAATAGATATTTCATAATCTCGCTTTTCTCTTCCATCAACTATATGCCTTTTTTCAATCTCGGTTCATCATCTCCTTCATTTCATTCCTCCTCTCCCATTCATATTCGATGGTTATCACATCTTGCAGATCTCTCTGCACATCATGATAGTCTCAATCGATCGAGTCATTCATATCTGGGTCGAACGCGACATTGTTCTCCAGGGTTCGGCTTTAATCCACTTCCGCTTTCTGACGACTACGATGTATTTCATCCACTTTCTGCTCTAGCTCGACTTCCAGTTTCATTCATTGTTTTTCCGTTCTTTCCTTTCTCGAAGATCTCGGTGCACGCTCTCGCCATCATCGGCATGCTTGTACACGCTCTCGCCATCGTCGGCATGCTTGTGCACGCTCTCGCCATCATCGGCATGCTTGTGCACGCTCTCGCCATCATCGGCATGCTTGTGCTCGCTCTCGCCATCATCGGCATGCTTGTGCACGCTCTCGCCATCATCGGCATGCTTGTGCACGCTCATCCCCGGTTCACTACCCCATGTTCTCTATTCCTTTTTATTCTTTTTGATACAAGAATCAACGACTGGGATCAATTTGAGTTTAATAAAATATGGGGGGAATGTTTAATCGAGAATCCTTGAACATCTTGAACTCCGCTCGCCTCCGGACTTACATTGGCACTCTCGAGCGTGAACTTGATCGAATATTGGACATTCTGACTCGTCTCTAGACGGGAATGGAGCTATTCTCTCATAATCTATCGTCTCGTCAACGTCCTCCGTTTGCAGCATTGTATGTTCTCTTGAGTCAAATATGGGATGGGTTTTTTGCTTGGGATTGGGATTTGTCATTTTTCCAAAAAAGAGCTGCCCAAGCACGTCTTCAGGATGTTAATTTTCAAGCTGACTTGTATCTGAATCAAATCATGCCTAAATACAACTGGGCAAGAATCTGGATGATGTCAAAACTTGGGTCTGATCAGAATGAATACCGAATATCGCGTAACACGTAAAACAAGTCAAGCTCGTGCCAGACAGATCATCAATAGAGTGAAAGAACTCGATCATCTGAACCCGGAGGCCCTACTCAAGTTTACGATTGAACACACATCAGAAGGAAAGAAAGTGGAAGATGCCCTTCGTCGCAAACATCTTGGTTTATTTCTGTCATTTCTAACTTCTTATTCTCTTCAAGTAGAATCCTTCGACAGCCTAATGAAACAACTTCGTCTCGCATTCTTATCAATGTCCAAGCACTCCAAAGTTCTCCTGCTCACTGCTCTTCTGCAAGTCTTCACCTTTGAAGACTTCAAAAAATACCGATTTGGTATAGATCAAAACACTCTACGCCATCCATATCGTTTGAAGCGCCTGAATTTATACCCACCAGAAAGATCACCAATCCAAAACCAATCCAGACATTCAATTCCCGTGGAAACACAGATACTGGTCCACACATTCCTTCACAAACATTCAGTGGAATCGTGTACAGCACAAACAAAAAACAAAACCTGAATTCGTTGAAGAAGCGGTCCGACAAGAACAATCAAGGGACCATGACAATCTCCCCAAAAAATTCAATACAGACAGATATAAATGGAAATGGTCGGCTCGAACTCTCAATGATTCTCAAAAACCTACATCAGTTGTACTGTCAAGAACATCCAGCAAATCGAATCTCGAAATCGTCATTTCGCCGATTTTGCAAGCATCTCTCAAAACCAAGAAGGAGGACGGATATATGCAATCGTTGCGGAAGACTGGATCAACTGAAGCGGCAGGAATCATCACTTCACAGTCAAGGAAGAGAACTCTCGCAAGGAGAGAAAAGAGAGAAACAAATTCTCGAAGACCACAAGGAACAAGCGAGAATAACAAGAGACTCGTATCATTCTCAAGTGGAACAACTCCAAAAGGGACAAGGACTGCTCGTCTTTGATTTCAAAGAAAATTGGCGCCTGTGCGTCTCCCCTGAACAACATTCCAAAGATTTTTATAAGAAACAGCAAATATCCCATCTTGGTTTTGCACTGTTCACAAAACAAGATGATCAAACCCACCAAATTCGATATTTCCACTTCCTCTCGAAAACACTAAATCATAACACACAACATGTCATCCATTGCTTCAGAGATCTCCTTCTCATGTCTGACTTTCGTTCTCTCACCCACCTATATCTTTGGTCCGATACTGGCCCTCATTTTCGTTCCGGCTCTTTACTCCATTTTGTTTTCTTTGGATTACAGGCCTATCTACCCCAATGCACGGTATCAGTCGCCTTTTTTTGCGAGGGGCATGGGAAGTGCGTCTGCGACGGAGCCTTCGGAGTCCTCGCAAGCTGTCTCCGATCATCCAAAATTGACAACTCAATTACGACAGTTCAACAACTTATCGACTTTTTTCGTTCACAGATCAAACTGAAACATATTCCGCCTTCACACAGTTTCCATTTGGTGGAAATTGAGTCAACAGAACTCTTTGAGACGTACACCCTCCCACGCATCAAAGATTTTCTGAATTTTAAAGTCGAAAATGGCTGTGTATACGCTTCGCCATTTGCATGTCTTCCTCTCAACCTGTGGACAATTGTCCAATTTGTGAAGCCAAAATCTACGCCTCCAAGAGTGATCAGATCATATCCGGAACAGACTCCCGTCTCAGAATGTCCGACAAAACACGATACGCTATGTCGTGTCGAGCGACGTAATGCTCTCCTCCTAGCCATGAAGACGGACACATCCAGTGAGTCGATATCTCCTGAAGAGATCAACTCAATTCTGAGCAAAATCACCAAATTTAAGAGGCCGCAAAGACGGACAGAGAATGAATCAGAATCTGATGATGAAGTACTACTGAATCGACCATATGGTACACGGACTCCAAGCACTCGATTGGTCAAGAAGCTGGGCAACCTTTCTGTCACGAATCTACCTTATCATTAACATGTTTTGACACGTTTCCCTCATGTTTCTGTTTCTCTATTTTTATTCGAAATGTTGTCAGAATATGAGTAAAATTTGAGAGAAGTCATCTCAGGCAGTTTTGACTTCGCTCAGACTCTCACCCAACTCCATCTCCGTTCTCGATGTCGCATTGTTCTACTCTTTCATCATCTCCATATCCTCAAACTCCAGTCTTGAGAACCTCCTTCATAAGGGTGTGTCATTCTTTCTTGTTAATGTAGCACTATACAGTCACCAGTCGAGAAGAAGCTGGGTCATTGACAGATGATGATCGTGACGATGTCAAGCAACTTGTGGATGGTGAAAGTGGTTTGATTTCACTCGTCAGATCTTCAAAATCCAATATATTGTCCATCTCTCCTGTCTTTCTCACTGATTTAGCACTTTTCTGGATCAGATTCTTGTCAGATCTTGACGGAAAGATCATTCCTGCAGAGAATATCGCCACTCATTCCATTATTCAACGCGACATCGCTCCACAGTCATCACAAGAAGGCAATATAGCTTTGAATGTCGTTCAACAAGGTCTCTTTTCTCCATTCAAATTCATTCTTCAACCGTTCTCTGCTATGTAGATCTTGAGGCCGCGCCACAACATGTCTCACTCCGATCGTTGTCACAGACGAATCCTTCCACAATTGTCCATCAATCGCAGATGGTCCTCCGTGAACGTCCACCCAGAACGTCATTCGCAGATTATGACACATCCATTGTTTCCCCGCCTCTTGAAGCCCCAGTATCAGGGGGAGGTGACTTTGTTCCAGACGACCCACCATTCATCATCACCACATCAGATCCAAGATTCAATGAATTTCTCGAGTCGCTTCATCAAGGGGAATTTGTCTCCTGGAACCTGGAGGAGATGGAGAGAACTGTTGTCAGAGGTGAATTCATCCTTTTTCATGAGCATCGTCTCCTCCCTTGCGACAAGAGGACGACGTTCAGGTATTTCACTGAACTCTTTCCAGATAATCGAATCCCTGAGTACAAAATGTATCGTTTGACCAAAGCGATGGTCCATCAAGCAAGTATTCGAACTGATGTATGCTCTGTATGCGTTGTTGGGGAGCAGCTCCGGTCGCAGGGACGAAAGCTGTCTGAGGAGATCAGACAAGAATTGACACTGTGCATTCGTCGCCACAACGAAGACAACATTTTTCAACGGATTCAGCACAATGCCGACATCGCTGATCTTCAAGATGATGAGTGCGTCCTAGTTGCTGACTTTAAAGAAAACATCAACCTGCCGATTGGGAGAACACAAGTGGGCGAATCGTTTTACAGTCGAGCCCCGGTCCAAATGTTAACATTCGTCCTCTTCAGGAGAGTTGGAGTGGAAATCAGACAGAGAGTGTTCACCACTCTCTCTCGAACACTATCCAAATCATCATCGTTCGTCATCCACGCCTTGCAGACTATTCTTCGTGACGAAGCTTTTTCCAATATCTCAACTCTGAAATGGTGGAGCGATGGGGCTCCTCACTTTCACTCGAGGGAATTTGTGTCCTTCCTCCTCCTGAATCTTCGCATCCACAATCGCGAAATCGAAACCCAGGTCAACTTTTTCTTCCCACAACATGGGAAGAACTGCTGTGATCGGGTATTCGCCAAATATTCTAAACTCCTCTCTCGATATCCTTCCCCAATCAACGACTTTTCCACGCTCATTCAAATCCTAAGGAAGGAGGCTAACAGAGCAAAAGTAGTGCCTCATGTGTTTCTTGATTGTTCTGATTTTATGCCCCCGACTTCTGTTCACTTTCTTCCTCTAGAGCATTTCAAAATGTCTCTCTTCTTCTCAAGAAGCCACGACAAAATCTATGCAGCACCGATCTCTGACACGACGATGTTGAAGCTGTCATCCATTGCTGTCGTGAAAACCAAAGCCAAACGTTTAACTACAAAACTGTCGACAGTTCCTGACACGATGACTGATGCTTTTGAAGACGAAGTTCGACGTGTACTGAAACAGTTACATCGGAGATATCCCATGCAGAAAGTGCTGGATTGTGACGATGACTCAGAGGAGAATGGTCCCGATGATCTAGACACAATGAGACATGATCAAAGCGACTACGAGACGAGCCAGCCAGAGAATGAATGCTCGAGACGAAAGAGAATGACACGAGCCCTTTTGCGACGACTCTCAGTAATAGAGATCGATGACGACTAGTTCAGTTTCGAACGATCAGGAGTGAGAATCATCTGTTCCGAGAGTGTGAAGATGTGTACTTAAAACTTTATTTTCGAGAAGGACATTTCTTATTAACAAGTTAATTCTGGTCATTGTGGGGAATGGAACCAGTCCAGAAGCTTTGAATCATAATCGATGAGGTCGTTCATGTCGCCATTTTCGGCATCGCGAGCGTGTTCGCAGTCATCTTCAGCATCGCGAGTGTGTTCACAGTCATCTTCGGCATCGCGAGTGTGTTCGCAGTCATCTTCAGCATCGCGAGCGTGTTCGCAGTCATCTTCAGCATCGCAAGCGTGTTCACAGTCATCTTCGGCATCGCGAGCGTGTTCACAGTCATCTTCGGCATCGCGAGCGTGTTCACAGTCATCTTCAGCATCGCGAGCGTGTTCACAGTCATCTTCGGCATCGCGAGTGTGTGCGTAGTCATCTTCAGCATCGCGAGCGTGTTCACAGTCATCTTCAGCATCGCGAGTGTGTTCGCAGTCATCTTCAGCATCGTGAGTGTGTTCACAGTCATCTTCGGCATCGCGAGTGTGTTCGCAGTCATCTTCAGCATCGCGAGTGTGTTCGTAGTCATCTTCAGCATCGCGAGCGTGTTCAGAGTCATCTTCAGCATCGCGAGTGTGTTCACAGTCATCTTCGGCATCGCGAGTGTGTTCGTAGTCATCTTCGGCATCGCGAGCGTGTTCGTAGTCATCTTCAGCATCGCGAGCGTGTTCACAGTCATCTTCGGCATCGCGAGCGTGTTCGCAGTCATCTTCAGCATCGCGAGCGTGTTCACAGTCATCTTCGGCATCGCGAGTGTGTTCGTAGTCATCTTCGGCATCGCGAGTGTGTTCACAGTCATCTTCGGCATCGCGAGTGTGTTCGTAGTCATCTTCAGCATCGCGAGCGTGTTCACAGTCATCTTCGGCATCGCGAGTGTGTTCGTAGTCATCTTCAGCATCGCGAGCGTGTTCACAGTCATCTTCAGCATCGCGAACGTGTTCACAGTCATCTTCGGCATCGCGAGCGTGTTCGCAGTCATCTTCAGCATCGCGAGCGTGTTCACAGTCATCTTCGGCATCGCGAGTGTGTTCGTAGTCATCTTCAGCATCGCGAGCGTGTTCACAGTCATCTTCGGCATCGCGAGCGTGTTCGCAGTCATCTTCAGCATCGCGAGCGTGTTCACAGTCATCTTCGGCATCGCGAGTGTGTTCGTAGTCATCTTCAGCATCGCGAGCGTGTTCACAGTCATCTTCAGCATCGCGAACGTGTTCACAGTCATCTTCGGCATCGCGAGTGTGTTCGCAGTCATCTTCGGCATCGCGAGTGTGTTCGTAGTCATCTTCAGCATCGCGAGCGTGTTCACAGTCATCTTCAGCATCGCGAGTGTGTTCACAGTCATCTTCAGCATCGCGAGCGTGTTCACAGTCATCTTCGGCATCGCGAGTGTGTTCGTAGTCATCTTCGGCATCGCGAGCGTGTTCACAGTCATCTTCGGCATCGCGAGCGTGTTCACAGTCATCTTCGGCATCGCGAGCGTGTTCACAGTCATCTTCAGCATCGCGAGCGTGATCACAGTCATCTTCGGCATCGCGAGTGTGTTCGTAGTCATCTTCAGCATCGCGAGCGTGTTCGTAGTCATCTTGAGCATCGCGAGCGTGTTCACAGTCATCTTCGGCTTCGCGAGCGTGTTCACAGTCATCTTCGGCATCGCGAGTGTGTTCACAGTCATCTTCAGCATCGCGAGCGTGTTCACAGTCATCTTCGGCATCGCGAGTGTGTTCGTAGTCATCTTCAGCATCGCGAGCGTGTTCACAGTCATCTTCGGCATCGCGAGTGTGTTCGTAGTCATCTTCAGCATCGCGAGCGTGTTCAGAGTCATCTTCAGCATCGCGAGCGTGTTCGTAGTCATCTTCAGCATCGCGAGTGTGTTCGCAGTCATCTTCAGCTTCGCGAGTGTGTTCGCCGTCATCTTCGGCATCGCGAACGTGTTCACAGTCATCTTCGGCATCGCGAGTGTGTTCGCAGTCATCTTCAGCATCGCGAGTGTGTTCACAGTCATCTTCGGCATCGCGAGCGTGTTCACAGTCATCTTCAGCATCGCGAGCGTGTTCAGAGTCATCTTCAGCATCGCGAGCGTGTTCACAGTCATCTTCGGCATCGCGAGTGTGTTCGCAGTCATCTTCAGCATCGCGAGTGTGTTCACAGTCATCTTCGGCATCGCGAGCGTGTTCACAGTCATCTTCAGCATCGCGAGCGTGTTCGTAGTCATCTTCAGCATCGCGAGTGTGTTCACAGTCATCTTCGGCATCGCGAGTGTGTTCGTAGTCATCTTCAGCATCGCGAGCGTGTTCGTAGTCATCTTCAGCATCGCGAGCGTGTTCACAGTCATCTTCGGCATCGCGAGCGTGTTCACAGTCATCTTCAGCATCGCGAGCGTGTTCGCAGTCATCTTCGGCATCGCGAGCGTGTTCGCAGTCATCTTCAGCATCGCGAGCGTGTTCTCCCCCTTCATGCGCGGCATCTACATGTTCTCTCCCTTCATGCTCCGCATCTGCATGTTGCCTGCCTACATGCTTTTCGTGACAGCTGTTAAGGATTGTTTCTTCAGCATTGTCGCGTTTAAGGATTGTTTCGTCAGCATTGTCGCGTTTTAGGACTGTTTCGTCAGCATTGTCGCGTTTAAGGATTGTTTCGTCAGCATTATCGCGTTTAAGGATTGTTTCGTCAGCATTGTCGCGTTTAAGGATTGTTTCGTCAGCATTGTCGCATTTAAGGACTGTTTCGTCCGTATTGTCGCATTTAAGGACCGTTTCGTCCGTATTGTCGCATTTAAGGTTTGTTTTGTCAGCATTATCGCGTTTAAGGATTGTTTCGTCAGCATTGTCGCGTTCAAGGACTGTTTCGTCAGCATTGTCGCGTTTAAGGATTGTTTTGTCAGCATTATCGGGTTTAAGGATTGTTTTGTCAGCATTGTCGCGTTCAAGGACTGTTTCCTCAGAATTGTCGCGTTTCAGGATTGTTTCGTCAGCATTGTCGCGTTTAAGGATTGTTTCGTCAGCATTGTCGCGTTTAAGGATTGTTTCGTCAGCATTGTCGCGTTTAAGGATTGTTTCGTCAGCATTGTCGCGTTTAAGGATTGTTTCGTCAGCATTGTCGCGTTTAAGGATTGTTTCGTCAGCATTGTCGCGTTTAAGGATTGTTTCGTCAGCATTGTCGCGTTTAAGGACTGTTTCGTCAGCATTGTCGCGTTTAAGGACTGTTTCGTCAGCATTGTCGCGTTTAAGGATTGTTTTGTCAGCATTGTCGCGTTTAAGGACTGTTTCGTCAGCATTGTCGCGTTTAAGGATTGTTTCGTCAGCATTGTCGCGTTTAAGGATTGTTTCGTCAGCATTGTCGCGTTTAAGGACTGTTTCGTCAGCATTGTCGCGTTTAAGGATTGTTTTGTCAGCATTGTCGCGTTCAAGGATTGTTTTGTCAGCATTGTCGCGTTTAAGGACTGTTTCGTCAGCATTGTCGCGTTTAAGGATTGTTTCGTCAGCATTGTCGCGTTTAAGGATTGTTTTGTCAGCATTGTCGCGTTTAAGGATTGTTTCGTCCGTATTGTCGCGTTTCAGGATTGTTTCGTCAGCATTATCGCGTTTAAGGATTGTTTCGTCAGCATTGTCGCGTTTAAGGATTGTTTTGTCAGCATTGTCGCGTTTAAGGATTGTTTTGTCAGCATTGTCGCGTTCAAGGACTGTTTCCTCAGAATTGTCGCGTTTCAGGATTGTTTCGTCAGCATTATCGCGTTTAAGGATTGTTTCGTCAGCATTGTCGCGTTTAAGGATTGTTTCGTCAGCATTGTCGCGTTTAAGGATTGTTTCGTCAGCATTATCGCGTTTAAGGATTGTTTTGTCAGCATTGTCGCGTTTAAGGATTGTTTCGTCAGCATTGTCGCGTTTAAGGACTGTTTCGTCAGCATTGTCGCGTTTAAGGATTGTTTTGTCAGCATTGTCGCGTTTAAGGACTGTTTCGTCAGCATTGTCGCGTTTAAGGATTGTTTCGTCAGCATTGTCGCGTTTAAGGATTGTTTCGTCAGCATTGTCGCGTTCAAGGACTGTTTCGTCCGTATCGTCGCGTTTAAGGACTGTTTCGTCCGTATTATCGCGTTCAAGGACTGTTTCGTCCGTATTGTCGCGTTTAAGGATTGTTTCGTCAACATTGTCGCGTTTAAGGATTGTTTTGTCAGCATTGTCGCGTTCAAGGATTGTTTTGTCAGCATTGTCGCGTTTAAGGACTGTTTCGTCAGCGTTACCGCTTTTCCCAATCTTTTCACCTGCGCCATCTGTTGGAGTTACCAGGATTGTCTCAGGTGTGGCGTCGTCGTCACTGAATTCGTGTATGACATTCACAGAAGTTGCGAGTTGAAATCTTGTAGGTTTTTTGTTCTATCAAGATGATTCGTTAAATGAATATTGAAATCTTATGGGTTGATTTGTGGAAACAGTAGATATCCTTTGCATCACGCTCCAAGAGGCCCCCACAACAACAGATGAAATGCCCTTGATCAGAGTATGTGTATTTTTTCTCGAGGAACTCTTCCGTTGGACATGTGGTTGCTTTCGTTTCTTCCATTAGGGCATCCTTCCACATTCTTCGTCTCCCGACGGCATCCTTCCTCTTCCTTCGTCTCCCGACGGCATCCTTCCTCTTCCTTCGTCTCCCGACGGCATCTTTCCTCTTCCTTCGTCTCCCGACGGCATCCTTCTTCTTTCTTCGTCTCCCGACGGCATCCTTCCTCTTCCTTCGTCTCCCGACGGCATCCTTCAACATTCTTCGTCTCCCGACGGCATCCTTCCTCTTCCTTCGTCTCCCGACGGCATCCTTCCACATTCTTCGTCTCCCGACGGCATCCTTCCTCTTCCTTCGTCTCCCGACGGCATCCTTCAACATTCCTCGTCTCCAGACGGCATCCTTCCTCTTCCTTCGTCTCCCGACGGCATCCTTCAACATTCCTCGTCTCCAGACGGCATCTTTCCTCTTCCTTCGTCTCCCGACGGCATCCTTCAACATTCCTCGTCTCCAGACGGCATCCTTCCTCTTCCTTCGTCTCCCGACGGCATCCTTCAACATTCCTCGTCTCCAGACGGCATCCTTCCTCTTCCTTCGTCTCCCGACGGCATCCTTCAACATTCCTCGTCTCCAGACGGCATCCTTCCTCTTCCTTCGTCTCCAGACGGCATCCTTCCACATGCTTCGTCTCCCGACGGCATCCTTCAACATTCCTCGTCTCCAGACGGCATCCTTCCTCTTCCTTCGTCTCCCGACGGCATCCTTCAACATTCCTCGTCTCCAGACGGCATCCTTCCTCTTCCTTCGTCTCCCGACGGCATCCTTCCTCTTCCTTCGTCTCCCGACGGCATCCTTCAACATTCTTCGTCTCCCGACGGCATCCTTCAACATTCTTCGTCTCCCGACGGCATCCTTCCACATGCTTCGTCTCCCGACGGCATCCTTCCTCTTCCTTCGTCTCCCGACGGCATCCTTCAACATTCTTCGTCTCCCGACGGCATCCTTCCTCTTCCTTCGTCTCCCGACGGCATCCTTCAACAATCCTCGTCTCCAGACGGCATCCTTCCTCTTCCTTCGTCTCCCGACGGCATCCTTCAACATTCCTCGACTCCAGACGGCATCCTTCAACATTCCTCGTCTCCCGACGGCATCCTTCCTCTTCCTTCGTCTCCCGACGGCATCCTTCAACATTCCTCGTCTCCAGACGGCATCCTTCCTCTTCCTTCGTCTCCCGACGGCATCCTTCAACATTCTTCGTCTCCCGACGGCATCCTTCCTCTTCCTTCGTCTCCCGACGGCATCCTTCAACATTCTTCGTCTCCCGACGGCATCCTTCCTCTTCCTTCGTCTCCCGACGGCATCCTTCCACATTCTTCGTCTCCCGACGGCATCCTTCCTCTTCCTTCGTCTCCCGACGGCATCCTTCAACATTCCTCGTCTCCAGACGGCATCCTTCCTCTTCCTTCGTCTCCCGACGGCATCCTTCCACATTCTTCGTCTCCCGACGGCATCCTTCCTCTTCCTTCGTCTCCCGACGGCATCCTTCAACATTCTTCGTCTCCCGACGGCATCCTTCCTCTTCCTTCGTCTCCCGACGGCATCCTTCCACATTCTTCGTCTCCCGACGGCATCCTTCCTCTTCCTTCGTCTCCCGACGGCATCCTTCAACATTCCTCGTCTCCAGACGGCATCCTTCCTCTTCCTTCGTCTCCCGACGGCATCCTTCAACATTCCTCGTCTCCAGACGGCATCCTTCCTCTTCCTTCGTCTCCAGACGGCATCCTTCCACATGGGTATGTATAGAGACAGATCTGATTTTGTATACACACAGATCTAAATTTGGTATACGCACAGATCTGCAGTATACACACAGATCTGTCAAAATGTTCATAATTTTCGACTATATCACTCATTTTTTATCTTATCTAGCTTCAAAACATAGTTAATGTCCATCTCCCTCCTTTAAACCAAAATTCTGTCTTTGTGTGAACGATGGAAGTGATCAACCCGTCAAGCCTAGGTTTCTCTCCATCTCTCGAAATATCGATATATACAACCTTTCGAATCCAAACTGTCAACTCACATGTCTCATCAAACTCATCCTCAATCTGCCTTCGACCTTGAATTGACGGAATTGTTTTAATCGCAGCTCCCTCTCCCATGACAGATAAACTTCATATCCAAGACTGGATGCAGCATTTGAATAGTCTCCAAACAGCCCTGGTAAAGGCCGGATTCTATACCGAAACAATAGACTCACCATACCTTCGATCCGGAGTCGAAAGAACACAAGTCTTTCTGATCGTTCCGAAAGACGTATTCTCACGGATTCTCCGTCGAATATGAAGTGATCAATGACATATCTAGTGATACAATGGAATGTTGGCAAAGTTCGTTTAACCTGCTGTTCGAAGGGTTGAACTGATTTCTGAACAGTTGAATCACATTCGCGTGAAGAACGTTTCAATATAGTCTGTCTCACATTTCACAATCATTATTTCATCTCTTTCTCCATCTTCAGCATATTGCACCATGACAGTTTGGTGACTGCTTCACTGGACACCATTCGGTACAACTTACCGTGATGCCCTCCGTCAAGCCCAGAAGGATGTGG
This sequence comes from Blattamonas nauphoetae, assembly GCA_033064195.1. Taxonomy (NCBI): domain Eukaryota; phylum Preaxostyla; order Oxymonadida; genus Blattamonas; species Blattamonas nauphoetae. The sequence goes on along the minus strand of JARBJD010000271.1, from coordinate 71,662 downwards.
GACGAGGCCGGAACATTCTTTGAGTGTCCACTCTCATCTGTTTTTAGATATGTGCCAGACTCAAAATGCAAAATCCGATCCCGCCAAATTACACAAAAGTATCATCGGTACATTCCCGTTTGGCCAAAAAAACAAGTCATACACTCTCACTTGGCACTTTGGATCAACCAATGAGGGATGCAAAATTGAAGCGTGTCGTTTTCTCATCACACCAAAACAAGAAACTGGACAGAACGAAAAGACATCCGACGCAATCGTGGGCGTTCATCAGGCTTGATGATGACCTCGTACTTTCGAGATTGGAAGATGGAGGAAATATGTCGAGCGATAGAGACGATCTGAGTTCTCCACCACATGATCTCGAAAGCCAATTTTCCTCCCACTTTCAAAGCACTAGTTCATCCACAAGCGAACTATCGTCATTTTTTGAGATGTATGAGGACCTTGTGGAGTCAATGAACTTCCTTACCATCAACTCCAACACACTTCCATCCAACCCATTTCCCCTCCGATGGTTCGGATCCGCTCAACCAAATCGTCCCCACAGGCCACCCCAACTCATGTTTTCAAAGTGGACCAACGCCTAGTCCTGTGAAAACGAACGCATCAATGGACAAAAACCAGATACAGGAATCTCATCTGAAGCTATTCTCCCATTCGCAGATCAGGTGGCAGGAATCGGAAATATTGCACCTTTCGCAGATAGTGTCAAATAAACCGCACTCATCCCAGAATATTACACTCAAATCGACACAATACCTGCTTTCAAAAGTTGGGAATCAAAACACACGGATGTCTTGACATCCTCCCCTTCAAGTGGAATAGTTGATCACTCGTACAACATACTTTATCTTTCCGTGCGGAGAGCATCAGTGGACTTAGTGTGGAGTTTGAGAGCGGTTCAGACAACACTGAACCCTCCGTGTCTTGTTTGGGGTGCGATAGCAGGTGAAGAACTCTTATTTATTCGATCAGCGGGTTCTGTGGCCGATGGAGGAATCAGTACCGATCATAGCTGAGAACGAGCGAAGGACTCAAGACGAAGATTTGTCGAAGTGAGAAAGAACGGAAATCAAGCAATTATGAAAGAAAATGCGACTACAATGGGTAACGAGGAGGAAGGAGAAGAGGAAGTATCTATTATCCTGCTGGACATACCTTCGAAGATGATCCCACAGCGGAATAGCCGTCTCCAGAATTCACGATCCCTCGTTCAACTCTCGAATGCACAATCGCAACCCACCCACAATTCTGAAATATTCCATTCAGAGCCAACCCAAATCTCTCTTTGGTCACCACAACACGACAGAAATGAGGATCCTGTGTTCATCATCGTTACGTCACCAACAGCACTTCTTGCTCCACCCTACCTGAATGATGTTCTCATGGATGCGATACAGCCCGACTCCCGAACCAGTTTCCCTTTCTCCTCTTCATTTCACTCTTTCACTGAATCTTTCCCTCTGTCAGCTTCCTGCACAACACCGCGTCATCAACCAAGCCACGACACCTCTACTTCCTCATATCCAATCGCTATCATCCCTCACCTCACCTTGTCTCACCCGTGATTCGTTTCAAACTTATTCTGGCTTGATCAGTTCAGCTGGTCACACATTTGCGAGAGTTGTTGTTTTAAAGGGGGTAGAGGGACATACAATTTGTTTTGAAGATCAATCAGAGAAAAAATGTTCAATTTAGTCAACAATTAGGAACATATTGACAGATCTGTGTGTATACCGCAGATCTGTGCCTATACCGATGGACAGATCTGTGCGTATACAAAATCAGATCTGTCTCTATACTTACCCCTTCCACATGCTTCGTCTCCCGACGGCATCCTTCCTCTTCCTTCGTCTCCCGACGGCATCCTTCAACATTCCTCGTCTCCAGACGGCATCCTTCCTCTTCCTTCGTCTCCCGACGGCATCCTTCAACATTCCTCGTCTCCAGACGGCATCCTTCCTCTTCCTTCGTCTCCCGACGGCATCCTTCCTCTTCCTTCGTCTCCCGACGGCATCCTTCAACATTCTTCGTCTCCCGACGGCATCCTTCCACATGCTTCGTCTCCAGACGGCATCCTTCCACATGCTTCGTCTCCCGACGGCATCCTTCCTCTTCCTTCGTCTCCCGACGGCATCCTTCAACATTCTTCGTCTCCCGACGGCATCCTTCCTCTTCCTTCGTCTCCCGACGGCATCCTTCAACAATCCTCGTCTCCAGACGGCATCCTTCCTCTTCCTTCGTCTCCCGACGGCATCCTTCAACATTCCTCGACTCCAGACGGCATCCTTCAACATTCCTCGTCTCCCGACGGCATCCTTCCTCTTCCTTCGTCTCCCGACGGCATCCTTCAACATTCCTCGTCTCCAGACGGCATCCTTCCTCTTCCTTCGTCTCCCGACGGCATCCTTCAACATTCTTCGTCTCCCGACGGCATCCTTCCTCTTCCTTCGTCTCCCGACGGCATCCTTCAACATTCCTCGTCTCCAGACGGCATCCTTCCTCTTCCTTCGTCTCCCGACGGCATCCTTCAACATTCTTCGTCTCCCGACGGCATCCTTCAACATTCTTCGTCTCCCGACGGCATCCTTCCTCTTCCTTCGTCTCCCGACGGCATCCTTCAACATTCTTCGTCTCCCGACGGCATCCTTCCTCTTCCTTCGTCTCCCGACGGCATCCTTCCACATTCTTCCTCTCCAGACGGCATCTTTCCACATGCTTCGTCTCCCGACGGCATCCTTCCTCTTCCTTCGTCTCCCGACGGCATCCTTCCACATTCTTCCTCTCCAGACGGCATCTTTCCACATTCTTCGTCTCCCGACGGCATCCTTCCTCTTCCTTCGTCTCCCGACGGCATCCTTCAACATTCTTCGTCTCCCGACGGCATCCTTCCTCTTCCTTCGTCTCCCGACGGCATCCTTCAACATTCCTCGTCTCCAGACGGCATCCTTCCTCTTCCTTCGTCTCCCGACGGCATCCTTCAACATTCTTCGTCTCCCGACGGCATCCTTCCTCTTCCTTCGTCTCCCGACGGCATCCTTCAACATTCTTCGTCTCCCGACGGCATCCTTCCTCTTCCTTCGTCTCCCGACGGCATCCTTCAACATTCCTCGTCTCCAGACGGCATCCTTCCTCTTCCTTCGTCTCCCGACGGCATCCTTCCTCTTCCTTCGTCTCCCGACGGCATCCTTCAACATTCCTCGTCTCCAGACGGCATCCTTCCTCTTCCTTCGTCTCCCGACGGCATCCTTCAACATTCCTCGTCTCCAGACGGCATCCTTCCTCTTCCTTCGTCTCCCGACGGCATCCTTCCTCTTCCTTCGTCTCCCGACGGCATCCTTCCACATGCTTCGTCTCCCGACGGCATCCTTCCTCTTCCTTCGTCTCCCGACGGCATCCTTCCACATTCTTCGTCTCCCGACGGCATCCTTCCTCTTCCTTCGTCTCCCGACGGCATCCTTCCTCTTCCTTCGTCTCCCGACGGCATCCTTCAACATTCTTCGTCTCCCGACGGCATCCTTCCTCTTCCTTCGTCTCCCGACGGCATCCTTCAACATTCTTCGTCTCCCGACGGCATCCTTCCTCTTCCTTCGTCTCCCGACGGCATCCTTCAACATTCCTCGTCTCCAGACGGCATCCTTCCTCTTCCTTCGTCTCCCGACGGCATCCTTCCTCTTCCTTCGTCTCCCGACGGCATCCTTCCACATGCTTCGTCTCCAGACGGCATCCTTCCTCTTCCTTCGTCTCCCGACGGCATCCTTCCTCTTCCTTCGTCTCCCGACGGCATCCTTCAACATTCCTCGTCTCCAGACGGCATCCTTCCTCTTCCTTCGTCTCCCGACGGCATCCTTCCTCTGGGGCCGACTATATCTCATCAAGCATTCCATCTATATCTCATCAAGTTTTGATCAAGGGTTTTCTCCATCCCTTAATAGTCTTTTTTCAGATTCAGAATTCACTCGAATTCAGACTCAACATGTCATTCTTATCTTCATCTCACTGTAGCTCTCTCTTTTTTCACCATTTTATGTAGAATAAACTCACTTCTGTCGTTTCAAACAAACATCGTTGATCGAGCCATTGATTGTTTCTTTCTCAAGTCGAGAATCAGTAACAGTGGACTCATCTTCGTTATCTCGTCGTTTATCGACTATTTCTATGTGCATCATAGAGACATCAATGGTGAAATCGGACTCAGAACTCTTCTGCCCCCTCACATTCTCGTATCAATCCCACACCAATGTCCTTTATCTTCATTTAATGTACGTTCATCTTCATCAGTCAATGTTTGTATGTAAATGTATTGGGATGGTTTATTGCCGCTTTTTGGCCTACCAGGCAGAGTTGTACCATTTCTCTTGATGTTTCTTCTGGTCGACATGGTGGAGGTATTCTCGATTGAAAACATCGAGAGACAAAAAACCGCAATCACCTCGCCGTCGTCGGAAAGTGACGTTATTCCATCATTTCACGAATCCAATCCATGTTTAACAGGGCATTTGTCAGTATTCCTCCTCAAAATGAGGGCTAGCCACCTTTACGACGTCCTGTGGGTGTACGGTCTCCAACTTGCTCAGACTGGCGAAGTGAAAGATCTCTCCCTCTACAAGAATGTCCACGCTGAACAGGAAGGCGAGTGTGAACCCTCTCCACTCGCAGGATGGACAGCGACCGATGCTGCCCACACTCACTCAACTCATCTCGAATTTCATCCGTTCGTCACTCCTAAACAGCCAGACGCAGAAAGAAAACAAATCTTCAGAAGGAATTGTGGAGACTGAAGGCGAATGCAGCATCGATTGGATCAAAGACCACTCCCACTCTATCCTCATCGACTGTATCGTCGGCCTTGGCTGCACCTCTCGCACTGTCCCCTCGTGTTCTTCCGCCAACCTCGCTCGACGCATCGCTAATATCACTCCCGCCGACACAAACATCTTCGCCGAAGAAGAAGAGAGTTCGCAATACGAAGGATCAACCGAGATAGAACGAAGTGGAGGAGAAGCTGGTCGATCCGATCAACCAAATCGAGCTGATAGGCGGGTCTATCATCAGATTGTGGGAGATGTGTCTGAACAAGACAAAGCCAGGTGTGCTATTCATGTCGGTAGAAGAGGTGGGGCAGAAGCGAAGGGAGGAGGAGAAGGAGAGAGTGGAGGAAGAGATGAACACCGAGTTCGATGTTCAAGCTGCGGAACTGTTTCTGAAGATCACGGAAGAGGAAGAGAAGCGGATGAAAGAAGAGAACAGCTCAAACAGGAACGCCTCGCACGAAAGCGCTTACAAGAAGAGAGGACACAGAATTTTGAGGAGAAGAAGAGAAAGATCTCTGAGCTGATCTCACCACATTCGCAGAAGGAGAACAGGAGACAACAAGCACTTACCGATTCGAACGACGCCGACGTCATCCAGTTTATCGAAGCGGAGAAGATGTAACGCATGCAGATTGTACTAATGTTGAAAGAATGCAAGTAAGTTGAGAGTGGACAGATGATTTGCGAAGAGGTTGGAGGAGTCTGAAGAGTGTCTCGTTCTATTTGACCATTACTATTGAACTTTTTCACGAATACTGTTCCAATTTCGCAAAAACAACTGAGAAGAGTCCACTGTTACTGATTCTCGAAGTGGAAAGAAACAATCAATGGCTCGATCAACGAAATTTGTTTGAAACAACAGAAGTGAGTTTATTCTACAAAAAATAGTGAAAAAAGAGAGAATTACAGCGAGATGAAGATAATAATGATGTGTTGGAGATGGAAAAGCGTTTCTTCCTCCTATGATAAAAGACTATTAAGGGACAGAGTAAAGTCTGATCAAAACTTGATGAGATATAGATGGAATGCTTGATGAGATATAGTCGTTCCCCCTTCCTCTTCCTTCGTCTCCCGACGGCATCCTTCCTCTTCCTTCGTCTCCCGACGGCATCCTTCAACATTCCTCGTCTCCAGACGGCATCCTTCCTCTTCCTTCGTCTCCCGACGGCATCCTTCAACATTCCTCGTCTCCCGACGGCATCCTTCCTCTTCCTTCGTCTCCCGACGGCATCCTTCCTCTTCCTTCGTCTCCCGACGGCATCCTTCCTCTTCCTTCGTCTCCCGACGGCATCCTTCAACATTCCTCGTCTCCCGACAGCCTCCTTCAACATTCCTCGTCTCCAGACGGCATCCTTCAACATTCCTCGTCTCCCGACGGCATCCTTCAACATTCCTCGTCTCCAGACGGCATCCTTCCTCTTCCTTCGTCTCCCGACGGCTTCCTTCCACATTCTTCGTCTCCCGACGACTTCCTTCCACTTCCTTCGACTCACTTCTTCTACCATATCGTCCTTACTTTCTTGGTCATCCCTTTTCTGTTTTAGCTATTACTACCGTCCATCTCAAAGTTCTTTTTCTTTTCATCTCCACCCCACTACTCTCATCATCTCACTTTCGGCTGACTGGCCCCTTCACGTGCAGTTTTTCCTCCACCCAGTCTTCCACATACACCGCTCTTCTCGTCAGTCACCCAACCCTCAAAAGAGGAACGAGAGATGTGGAACATTCCCGCATATACTTCCACACTCTTTAGACATTCGAGTCGGTCTCGTTTGTCTTGATTTCGACGGAACTGATCGAAACAGGAAATATTGTTGTTCGTCTGCTGGTCAATCCCACAAGTTCAAAGAAAGAAAGCAGTTGGTCTGATTTGGTTGGATCAATCCGCTAAAGGATGTGAGAAGAGGCGTGTGTTTGTGTAGCTGTGTATAGTGTCGAATGATGTGGGAATGGAAGAAATTGAGATGTTAGTTCTGACTGAGACCAATCGCCACTCCCTCCCCACACTCTGCACAGCCACTCCACAACGCTTCAAATGGACACCGGGGACATTGAATGTGACGGCGGAACAGACAGAAGATGATGAGCTGTGTGGGACAGTGTGGAGATGGTTGGAGCAGATACTTCGACCAGTTTTCGATCCGTATTGGCCTCTTCATGCGACAGCGTTGGAGACAGACACTGAAATGGAAGTTGCGCTTCTGGGAGTGTTGGGGAGGATGGTGGAGAGGAGGAGGGAGAGAGTGGGGGAAGTGAAGTTGGGGGGTAATGATTGGAGGACCGCAGAAGTGGTTTTGTCGTGTTTGCTTGTGCCGGGAATGCTTTTCGAGAGAAGAACACTCAACAATACACCATTCCTTCCTGCCATCCCCTCTCTCGCTCTCGCTGTCGACATCTCCCTCCTCAACACACATATCGAAGTGTTTGAGATCATCTCAAATACAACCGCTGCCTCTCCTTCCCCATTCTCCTCCTCCACTCAGTAATCGAGTTCCCTCGCTCATAGTACCCGGACAAACCCGTTAGAGCGGATAAACCCGTTAACCATTCCACATGTCCATAGCAGTCCCCCCTCTTCACAAAAATTATCCTTCCACTTCCCGTTCATTACTCTCTTCATTATTTTTAAAATAGGAGTGACTGTTGAAAGAATGATTGTGAAATGGAATGAGAAAAATGTAAGTCGAAATGTGCTCGGAACTTAGCCAATGTCTTCCCAGGCGTCCAAGGGATGGTACATTGAGATGCAACCTCTTTGTACTCAGCATCACATCCAGGGTGTCGTGGCTGGTCATTCATCGATTTGAAATGACCCATAGACCTCGATCAACCATCTCAACTGGAGACAAATCATTTCAGAATTCCACCGATTACTTTCTTTTCCACAGAACATATCAGTCGTCAGAATAAAAGGATCAATGTGAAGTGGGGTATGTTGGTAACGGGTTTATCCGACTTAACGGGTTTATCCGGGTACTATCACCCTATCTCGTTGAATTTGATCCATACCTCTTTGAACAGCCAATCGTCCCGCTCACGATTCCAGTCGTCAAATCTCCGACTACATCTGCCAGCACCAGTCGACCAACTCCAATAGAGATTGTTTCTCCTGTCTTCCTGATAGTATCGTCGTCGATCACGGACATGAATACACTCTTTAATCGATTTCTCCCTCCATCCTTCTCTCTCTTCCCCGTCTTCTCTTGTCGTCAGTCGAATGAAGAAGATGAGTGTATTCGCTTCGAGAGACAGTTTCTCGTTTTCTTCTTTTCTGACAAGTCTGTCATCGGAGCTTAAAAGCTCCTCATGCCAGCATCTCCTCCATTTCCGTTCCCTTATCGTCTCCCAATGCTGTCCCTCCTCCCTTGTCGTCTCCCAATGCTGTCCCTCAACATTTGTGGTCTAGCATCTTCTTTTTTCACTTCTTCCATCACGTTTTCAGGAGGATCTTTTATTATGTCCAAACTTTCTTGTTCATACATTTCCTGTGCTGTCTCCCTCTCTTAGTCGCTGATCCTCGTCCAGTCTATAGGGGGTGCATTAAATACGTCCCCTCAGGTTTTTTCAATATCTGTTAAGTTAACATTACTGGATTTTTCGTGAATGTCTTAAACATTGGTAAGTCATGTTTCTGTTCAAATTTTCGATATTTTGTGTGATAGATCTCTCAATTCACTCATTTCTGATGGTGATTGACGAATATTTTCAGCTATGAGAAACACTTCCAGAAATCATTTCATTATCAGAGTTCTTTTCAACTCTTTTATCGTGCAGTGTTCTAAAAATGTAAAATAAGAGCCTCATTCACATGTGTGGTGGAAAAATGAAAAGTCATTCGTTTTTCATTGGAAGGTATGAAAGTTGAGTTTTATCACCGATATCACTTATGTCATCTTCTTATAATCTTAGAAAGACGTAAAAATGTTCAAAATGAGACTTGAATCGAATCACTTTCAAGATCCACGAAGAAGTCAGTGAAAACTCTAACCATGGTTGAAAATTCCACATGTTGAGGAAACGTGTATTTCTTCCCCTATTTCCAGAAACGAAAACTGATTTTGAGAAATGAAAATCGCAATACCTCTTTCGAGAGGATCGATTGATGAAGCGAACGAAAAGATGCATGGTTTCGTTGAAATCGACTGTCATTGACTTTAATCATCTTTGAAGCATGTTTTGAGAGTGTCTTTCGGAATGGAGATGTGGATAGACATATGGGAATCTGTGTTGTTGACGGTGGTGTGGATCCTCCACTTACCTTCCAATGGGAAGATATTTGTTTATTCTTCAACAATTTGTGTCTTTTTCATGTATTTGAATCCGTAGAATGGACATCCTCTTAAAATAATGTGATAGTTGATTGGGATTCGTGTGTCTGAAACAGGAACTCTGCTGAAAATCGTAAATTAAGAAGTATCATTGTGAAATGTGTTCACTAATCTGAGCATCACAGATGTTTATGACTCATATCGGTATTGGTCATTGTCTTCATTCATCATATATCGAGAAAACCTGAGGGGACGTAATTAATGCACCCCCTATAATTCGCTTTCTTCATTAAATTGTATTGTTTGCTGTTCTTTTTCAAGTCCTACTTCCCTTTTTCACAGTAATTTCCCTCTCTCCCATTGTTACTGTGTATCTTCTTTCCGTTGTCCTTGATGTCCACTCACTCACCATATCGTCATCATTATTTGAATCAGTTGACTTTCCCCTGAAATTCTAGGAATGAACAATAGTGGAACAATGATGAATCGAAGTATTAGACGAAAAGTGTCAATTAGGGATTGAATAGGAAAAGAGGGATGAATGAATCAAGACCTTTGAAATTGTTGTACCTTCCGCCTAATCTGGAACCCAAAAAGTGAAAATAGGGTGAGAACAACCATTAATGAATGAATTCATGTTCAATTCACAATAATTGCTGATATTTCGAAGAGATCATCGATCCAATGCAAAAAATAAACTCCATTTGAGAATGATAGTTGTGTGCACTTTGTTATCAACTTGTTTTTGATACAATCCTGAACATCATCCTAAACGTCACACATACATAGTGAGAAGGAGGCAGTCATAGATCCACTCTTTGCTGTTTGGAGAGGTGAGACTTGTGAGATTCGAATTCAGACGATGAGACTAATACATGAGCATGGTGTCTTGGGACATCGATGGAGTGAGTGAATACCGCAAGAAATGGATCTAAATGATGAAGGAGAGCGTTGCGAGATAGCAAAGGAGGGTGAAGGAAGAGAGGACGAGGAGAAGAAAAGATGAGAATATGAGAAGGATGGAAACAGAATAGAAAAAGGAAGAATCGAATTGAAGATACAACGAACAAATGATGATACGAGCGGCACCCTTCGATTTCCAGATATCCATCGAACCGAACTCACGTTGGCAATGTCGATCGGACCACTCGTGAGTGTACCATCTTTGCTGATGAGAGAGGAAAAGTGAGACATTATTGATGGTAGGGAGAGCGAAGAGAAGAGGGGAGGAGAAAAGTGCATCAAAATGAGAAGAGAGCAAACGTTCTTTTCGGTGGAGTGTGTCCTGGCTTGTGTCACACACAAACACTCTTTCGAACATGTCCTCTGTTTGAACTCCATCTGATTCTTTCTCTTCTTTCGATCTTTCCGCTTTGGTTACTTCTATTTGCCGTTATTATCTGGCTTTGATCTGGTGTCTGGATCCTTCTTCTCTTCGACTGAATTCATCCAATAGTTGATTGTTTTTCTTTATTTTGAGATGATTGTGATGTTTTTGTTATTTTGGCCAGATTTCAACACCTTGTTTGAGACATCCATTGTGGATCATTAGATCAGAGTGATGTTTCGCTGTTGGGAGAAGCGAAATGGGTTCAAAAAGGAATACATACAAGAAATGACTGTTTGACAATGTCGTAGAGTGAGAGAGAAGGGTAATGATGGAGTTTTTGAAAAGATGTGAACCCTAGACGATGAACGTGCTGAGGACGTTAAAGGATGAAGAATGAATGAAAGGAATGGTGGAAGAACGATAGAAGAAGGAGAGATGAAGCAATGAAGTGAAGATACAGACTTCGATTTCCAAAGAGTCAGAGAAGAGCACCAGAGTCGGATCTGAGGAATGAATCTCGCAAGACATCGTCAATGCTGAGAAGATCGAGACAAGAGAGATGAAGGGATGGAAAGAGAAAGGAGATAGTGATGAAGGATTGAGATTTTCGAAATACAGAGAGGAGAGCAGACATACGTTTGAATGGCTTGTGTTCAGGCTGTCCATCCGTCCAATTTACCCTGTGAGCACACCTTCCTTTTGTGTCTCAGCTGCTTCTCTCACTTCTCTCTCTCTCAACCCTCTCTGCCCCCTTCCTTCTTTCGTCTGTATCTCTCCAGTCTCTTCTTGTCTCTTCTTCTCATCTGGAACTCTTTTCATCGCTTCCTTTCCCTTTTTTCCTTTTCTCGAACTCATTTTGCTCCTCTCATTCTCAGTGTTGTTCTTGCCAAATCATTTTCTCCGTCATCTCGAGAAAATCGAAAATCAGGTCGATCAAGAGTTCTTCTCATATCCAAAGAAGAGAAAGAGGTCAAGAAGAGGATACGAACAAGAAGAGGGCAAACTGGCAGACAGTACTGCTGGTGTTTCTCGTGTTCATCTGTCCCTTGCTTCAGGTGTAGTGAAAACCTGTTCTATTTGCACTGAAATTCGAGAAGATGGAAAATAAGAGAATAAACGACAAAAAGAGAGCAGACTGGTCGCTTCATTCTCTCAACCTTCACTTCAGTTCGACTCTTTCATATGTCTCCATGATCTTTATGTCCAGTCTCTATAAAACGAGAGAGACAGAAATATGAAGATAAGAACAAGAAAAGAGCACACAGAGTACCTCTGTCGCTCAGTGTGCTTCGACAAAAGGGTCATTTGGCTGATTGAATGACAACTTGATAAAAATGATGGTTTGATAGGACAGATCGGGCCACCATAGGACACGATAGGACAGGACAGGACAATTGTCCTCCCTCGATTTTATTGTGAAATTGAGACGCAAGTATTGTACAGATCTCAAAAAGCCTTCATGTCCTATGGTTTGAGCCCGATTCAGAATTGTCCTATCGTGTCCTATGGTGGGCGGATCGATCGCTTTTGGACAACATTGGCGATTTTCAGCAAAAGAGGGTGAAAAAACACAATTGAAATGATTCTAAAACAGAAAACGTGCATAATTATCTCAACTTTCTCCTCATTTTTGGTTTCAGGTTTTCACTGACAGACAATGCAAGCTACAAGTTCAATCCTTGTCATCGGCATTTTTATCCAAATTGTCCTCCTCTTTTTGGCTGTCCTATGATGTCCTGCCTATAGGACATGCCGACCCATGGTAAGTGGATTGAGTGGTGTGTGAAAGAGAAGCGAGATTGGGAGGCCATTGAGGAAGCAGCAGTTCTTAACTTTATCTCTCAGAGGACTGGCAAGACAAGGACAAAAGAAACTGCGAGATCGGCGCTGAGCTTTCTATGCCGACATATTGGAGTCGACGATGTTAGCCAGTCAAAGTCTGTTCAACTGTATTTTCGGGGACAAAAGAGGACTGAGCCGAAACAGGCAAGATATTCAACGATTTTCGACGCAAAGCTGTTGGAAGATGGAATTAGAAAGATGAGAGGGCTTGCACAGTCATGCGAGGATTGGCAACAAATTGTTGCGACGTCGTTGATCCTGAACCACGCGATGAGATACACAGAGATGACCTCGGTTCGTTGTGGGAGTGTCGGACTAGAGAAGAAGGGGAATACGATAGTCTTGGTGGCAGCGTTGAAGCGGAGCCCAGAGCCACAGAGAGTGGTGTTGAGAGAGGATGAGATTGAGGAAGAGTTGAGGTTGACAGGTAGTTTGGAGAATGTGGTCAGGTTGATTCGGGCGAAACGCCCACTGGATTGGGAGACTGTTGGTCTGTTTTATGACATTGAGATTGGGAGAGAGCGGAGAGTGGATGAGGTCCGCGACCTGGTTCGAAAACTGATGAGAAAGTCGGACATTCCAGACTCTTTTAAACCGTATGCTCCGAAGCATGCAGGGATCTCCGCAAGGATCCGCAAGGGAGAGTCAATCCCTTCAGTCGCTGAAGGCGCGCGGTTGTCGGTCAAGTCGGGCGTGATGCAGACGCACTACGTACTGCCCTTGGACACTACTCCCAAGTCTCACTCTTCCGAACGAGGGATTGAATCAGATCATTGAAGAATGATCACAGATTTAAGACTGAGTGAGGAAGAGTGACCACCCACCCTCCCTGCTATCTTTTGATTGTCAGTTCTTTATCTTCTTCACTGTTGACTTTGTCTTTATTTCGGCCTCAGCCCACTTTATCGTCATCTACGCTTGTTTTCGGCTAGGCATGGGCAGTGGTCGGTCTGACAGCATCGAGTCCAGTCCCTAAAAATAAAACAGTCGGCGACTTTTTTGAAGTGCCCTTTAGTCGAGTGGTAGCACGGAAGCTTTTTGCTCCCCGGACCCAGGATCGAATCCTGCCTGGGACACTTTATTGTTCACTTTTTCTCATTTTTGATTCACAACATCTCTATAATTAGTTCATCTCATATTTCTCGAAATTAAAGTGGAATTGTTTGTGGATCAAGAGTCCCTGAGTCGGTCTGTCCTTCCCCAACATCGGACAAAAAATCGGCCTGTCCGACCGACACCGACTCTCCCTCTTTGTTTTGACAACATTACTACGACTCCAGATGAAGAGAAAATGGTATTCTATTTCTTCTCAAGACATACCAATCACTTTCTCTCGTGATCTCGCTCAAGATAGTCTGTCGTCCCACTACCGAATCGGATCATGACACCATTTTGGATATAATCTCAAAGAATCCGATCCTTCTCATCTTGAAGGAAAATGAAGGTGTCGAAACGAGCCGACACGATCGTATTCGAAGACGAGCGACAAATTGTTAAATTGACGAAGAGGAGGAATGAAAACAATTATCCGGCCGATATTTGCTGAAAACCATGATTTCTCCTTTCCAATGGGTACTTTGATAGCAGCAGGCTGGGTACGCAAGCATTGCATATGGGCGATTCTAAATCAAAACTTGCATGCGTCTCCCTTTCGTCTTGAAGTTGAAGATCTCCCAGAAATCCTCCCAGTTCACAGGTCCAGCCACTATCGACATCATAAAGGTTTGATATTCAACTTTTCTTCATTCTCGCGTGATATCTTTCCGATTCAAAGTTCAGGCTCCTTCTCACCATCCAACTTTATTTGATTATGAATCTAGATGATCCGACCCGTCTCAACCAGCGTATTGGATGTAGATCAGACTGTATGTATTGTTTTTTGTTCTCATGTGCTGAAACTCAGCACTTTTTTGTCTCGTCGCAAATCAAATCTCAGGAGCCATAAGGATCTCTCAAGAATCGCATGATTGAACGTTTTGGACTGTTTTCGCTCTATTTCTCCTTTTGTTTCAGCAATTTCTCGTTGTAAACCGTCAAATTCGATTCACTCTTTTCGATCTTCCTCCCACTGCTACAGTTCCTCTCATGCTCGTTTTTCCTTCACAATTTATCACAAACCGCATCGTCCGGATACTTTCTGAAATTTCCAAGACTAATCTTATCAAGTCTGTTGAATATGTCTCCTCGAACAGTTTGTGACTTTTTCTCCAATAGATGACCTTGTGTTGGTTCTTTCACACAGAATGAGCTTTTTCCTTCGTTTTCCATCATTTATCTCTTTTTGAACTTGTTCTGTGATAAAAAGTGTGCACAATTGTCTTCAACAAAAAATGACGATATCGAACGCGATCGAACTTTAATTCCACTAATTTTCCTGTTTTCTGTCTATTACACAGGTGAACGGTAATTGGGCAAAAAATAATTGTTGGTGACGCACATTAGTGTAAAACAAGTTTTCATTCAGAATCGCCCATATGTGGGCACAAATCCCGGACCAAAGACACAGATCGAACAGTGTGACATTTCACCTCGCTTTAATCCATGTATTGCACTGTTTTTCGTCTATTCTGGACAGATTTGTGGAGAGAGCAGCTGTAAAGTGTCATACACGTTCATCCGAGAACCTGGCCAAGAACTCAAGCCGGATGAACACAAATTGACATACCAGGAGGCTTCAAACTACAGTAATCAGTATCTATATCCATTTCATCTTCATTCTCCTTCATTTTCCTCTTGATATTGCTCATTAGATCGTTCACACAAACAGTCCATCCTCGACCTGCTATTAATCGACATCCTCAGTTGCAAGGCTGTATCATAATGTGGACTATGTTTTTGCCCTAATTTTCTGCTCACAACCAATCTGGGTCACTGGCGAACTCGAACCACAAGCCATTCCTCTCATCTGTCCTCAATTTTGCTTCAGATTCCTCGGTCATGATTCGATTGGACTTTAAGAACAACATAATAGTGGATTTGTTCTGATCGGTTTTCAGTCATTCTTTCAAACAAGCTTCACAACGTGTCAAAAGGAACAGCTCATTGACAACAATCTGAACTGGCTGACACACACGTGAAAGATTGGAGAAACAGATTGAACTTCCATTCATTGAAGATGCATGATAGGGTGGAGGAAACAAGTGGCAGCAGAACAGTTATCCAGCCTCTAATGAAGATGTTTTCCCTGAAACTCTGAAATGTCTCCAATATCGAATTGGTCTCCAACAAACAGAACAACACTGTGCTATTAACAACATATTTGGATACTTCGCCTGTTTACTCAACATTGACGAAGTTAGATGGACACTTCACAACCAATCGCTCATTACCAACTGTAATTGAACGACAATACCAGGGATAGACTACAACCGATCAGGCAGAAGAAATCATTTCCAAGGACCTCCAAAAAGCCCGTCAGAAGGAAGCTCAGAAGAAGTCGAAGGGAGACGAATAAGTCAAACATGATCTGACGGTTCATGATTGGATCGCACTGAACACAACACACAGTGTAATCCCTTTTCAAATTGAAGTTGTCACAAAACACCTCAACTCCGGAAAGTCACATGCTGAGCTGACAGAGATGAAAGAAAATACAACGACGCCATTCCTCGAAGGACTGCACTAATACACTGTCAAACGCAAGAACATTACTCAAACAATTGATCTGACCTCTTCACAACACATTGAATAACATCCTGAAGTGGAAGTTGACATGCGCTTGAATGCACTTGAATTCGAGGCAAACGTTCAGATTGTGCTGAAAACACCCGGAAAGGACAGTATCCACGATCTCGTTGTGCTCACCCAGACCGTCTTCTACCAAACATCAGGTGGCCAAGACCACAACAACGGAAAGCTCACCCTATTCTTCCCGAAGCCTGAAAGAAGTCGATCCGAAGGCTCGTTCGCTGAAATCCTCGCCGATCGCACCGCAGCTGTGTTTGATGTGGTCGACCTTGGGAAGGCTGGACATTGTGTCACACACCAGATCGTCCCTGCCCTAACCGAGCAACACGTCCACAATTCAGAGTTCTCGCGTTTGGACAGATCGACAAAGAACGACGCTACCAGCTTGCCTGCCATCACACTGCCACCCATCTCATCCACTGCGCTGCCCACACAGTGCATCGACAGCACGTATGGCAGACCTCAGCCAAAACGACAGTCAGTCACGGACAAAAGTTTACGGGCACCCTGGTCTGAATTTATGAACAGGTGGTTTTTTCTCATTTTTTCAGAAACACTTCACAACAATGAAATACAGTCATTTTTGAAAAATAAAACCAATATAGTGTGGTGAAGTGAAAATCAAGATGGTTGACTGAGGTCTCTCCCAAGGCACTTCTGATTGCGGCCGTCGTAATCCGTCTCCTCTTCCAAGGAGAGGAGACGTGATGAGTTGAGTAATGTCCTCCAGTGAAACTTGTCGTTTTTCACTCCTTGTCGAGATACTGTTCGGACTGTGACGAAAAAGTGTGTTTTCTATCTTCTTTATCTCTCTTCAGCCGTCCATGAAACTCTTCCAAACGCTCTATCAGACGGGGACACAGTTGATTCTTTATTTGACTCGAGATCTATGACAAGCTGTAGTGAAAATGAAGTAGGGAGAATTTCACTAGAGTTCGTACACACAACGTGAGTTAGTATTCAGTCGAATGAGGACAGAACAAGTATTCTTAGAACACGTTAAAGTGTTTTGGAGAGTTTCATGGACGGCTGAAGAGAGATAAAGAAGATAGAAAACACACTTTTCGTCACAGTCCGAACAGTATCTCGACAAGGAGTGAAAAACGACAAGTTTCACTGGAGGACATTACTCAACTCATCACGTCTCCTCTCCTTGGAAGAGGAGACGGATTACGACGGCCGCAATCAGAAGTGCCTTGGGAGAGACCTCAGTCAACCATCTTGATTTTCACTTCACCACACTATATTGGTTTTATTTTTCAAAAATGACTGTATTTCATTGTTGTGAAGTGTTTCTGAAAAAATGAGAAAAAACCACCTGTTCATAAATTCAGACCAGGGTGCCCGTAAACTTTTGTCCATGGCTGAGTCGTGCAGGCCCATCTGGATATCACCAACTTCGCTGCTCTGAAAGATGAGGAAATGGAACTGATCGAAGACTACACCAACAAGCTGGCGACAGAGGAGCTGGTGCTGTGTGCGTTCAGCAACATGTGACATGGGCAGCTGACGGAGTCCGAAGCGTTGGCACAACGCTTCTTCCACTGCTTCAAACGGCTCGATACGCAAACACCGACATAACAGACTGCACTCATCCACCTCACAATCTCTCAAAACGACGTAGGCTGTTGTTTCTTTTTGATTCACTGTCCAGCACCTTTTCTCTGTTTTCATGGACAAACTCAACTATTTGCCGTTGATTTTTCTTCCCACACACAAGCACATATTCACTGTTCTTTAATCTAGTTTTACAAATCAATCTCAAGGAATCAGAGACACAAATTGTGAGAAATGGGTACGATCGTCAGGAAAAGCAGTCGGTCGGTCGACGAGCAGTCGGACCGACCGCTGCCCATGCCTATTTTCGGCTTGTTTCAGCTCTATTCATCTTTTGTTCCCCTCTTGGGTGTTGGTTGTATGGTATCTTCTCCCAAGAATCTAACCCAATAGAAAGGTTTCTGTTCCATGTCGGAGATATCTCACTCTTCCTCACTCAGTCTTAAATCTGTGAACAGAGTTTGAGTGGAGAGGATGACGCAGCAGTCCTCATCCATTCAGATATCGATCTGACCAGAAGTGTCACATCAACCAAGCGAATGAAATGGACCTCGTCGTCTTCACAAATGCACAAAATCAAAGCCGCAACATGCACGATCGCAATCGAATCAGAAACATTCACAGCTCACACTCTTCATTTCACTCCAAAAACAGTCCAGACATCACCAACGTTATTCGCAATCAGTGGAACAGGATCACTCGTCCTCTCGTCCTCAAAACTCAGCTCATTCACTCTGGATAAACCTCTGATCAAACACGAGGGAGCGTCAGTGGAGATCACAGGGACAACAATTGAGCACATCACACTCTCAGCCACCGCTGCCATCGTCACGTCACAATCACTCACAATCACACATTCTTTCTTCAACACAATCACCTCACAACACGATGGAGGATCAGCGATTTGGGCTCAGCTGAACGAAAATACAAAAGTCTCAGTGAAGGACACGGGATTTGTGAATTGTGTGGCGAGCGATGTGGAAAACTGGGTGCTGCTCACTGGATTGGAGAACCGCACTTCACTGGAGACCGACAGCTGGGCAGGGACATTCAACCAGACATCGGAATGGAGTGGAGTGATGGTTGAGGAGAACGCGGAGGAAGGGCCTTATTCTCTCCTGTATCACTTCTACCCACGACCAGTCGGATCGTTCCACGTCACCAAGACCAGGTCGTCGAACTTTCGTCTGTGTGGACACTCTTTCTTGCCATGTCGATCTCTGCCGAAGAGCTTCGATGTGACACACGAGCCACTTGCCGAAGTGAGGGAGGCAGAGCTGAACGAGTTGCTTTCGATTGGCGACCGGTCGCTGACGATCAGTGGACACAACAAGCGCGGAGTTGTGGAGATGACATCGAAGGGACGTGTCCTCAGCAGCGACTCGGACGACCCAGGAACACTGACATTCAAAGAGCTGACCATCGACTTGTCATCATCGCAGCTGACTTCCGATGATTCTATCTTCACTTTCGAAGACGGATCGTTGTCTTTCTTCACCATCATCCTTTCCTCGTCACACACCGTCACACCCACTCTTCTCAACCTGAAAGGAGGTGATTTTGTCGCAGATTCCGTCCATATTCGCCAAATCTCATTCACTCAGACACCTTTTTCACTTCACCCAAACACAACCACAATGTTCTCACTGTTAAATGTGACTCAGTGCATCACCTCATCCTTCCTGTCGGCCGAGAACTGCACTCTCACTCTCGTCACTTGCACGTTCTCGTCGCCACAGAGCGTCGGCCAAGTGAACGACGCTGATGAGATGTGCGCGTGGTCGACAGGTCTTCTTGTTTTGGATCACTGCACAACCACTCTTTCTTTCACAACATTTGATTCTGTTGCACAAGGAGCGATTGCCATGCGCGGTGGCACGCTGAACATTTCAAGTGCGTATTTTGCGAACTGCTCACAACCAACTTCATCCACCATCTCGACCCGGAAGCACATTGCATGCTCAGACGATGGCTCAATCACTATTCCACCTGCGTTGATAAGCGACGATCCCTCCACAGATAACCACTGGATCTCGACTGACAGCTGTCGTGTGACAAAGGCGGGAAATCCTGTTCTCGCTCCACTTTTCGTCCCGACGATCGATGTCAACAAGACAAAAGCAACTGGTGGCAAGAAGTCGCTGTACAATCTGACGCTGATCGGGACGAGTTTCTATCCGTGTGATCTGTCACTGTGTGTGTGGGAAGATTCAGAAGAAAAGAACGTCGATCCGTTTGTGTTCGAACTGCCAACATCAGTTTTCAAAAACACGACAACAATCGTCACAGAAATCGACATCAGCAGCAGTTCATTCTCATCATCGACAGTGCTGAGAGGAGCCCTCCAGTACGACGATGGACTCGTGACTGATTCGTTCAAGTTGAGAGCGGGTTCTTCGGAGGGGTTCTCGCAGATATTCGACAAGAACAAGAACTGGCTCATTCCTGTCATCGTTGTGTCTGTTGTTGCTCACGTTGTTCTTCTCATCGTCATTCTCGTTTGTTGTCATCAAAAGAAGAAGAAGAAGCAAGGCCCACCGCTCTCGTCACAGCAAGAGCAGATGGTGGAGGATGTCATAAAATGCGATGAAGATGATGAAACGATGGCTCGAACGGGTCACACGCATTCTGTTCTCTTCCCTGCACCGTCACATCCTGATCAACAACAGAAAGATGTCACTGTTGTCCAAAGAAGCTTCGACGATGAAGATTCCAAGCGTGAGCCAATTGATCTTGTGAAGGCATTCAACTGCGACGGGAACTTCAACATCTCTTTTGTCTCCACGCGTCCGTCGCTGTACCATCGGATTCATCACTCAGATGATCCCCATCCACTCAATTCGGGAGCGATCCTTCTCAGTGTGATCAAGGGCATCAAGTACCTTCAGAGCCAGAAGCAGGACAACCTCGTGGTCTCTGTACTCACGCCTCATCACTTCTTCCTCGACAATTCAGGCAAAGTGTCCCTTGGAGCGTCTGACCATCTGAGGAATCCAGGGCAGGCGCCTTTGCTCAACACGACTCTTCCAAGTGAGGCGAGCGAGCACAACAATCACTTTTTTCGAGAGTCGAACATCGGATCAGTGAACGACAACACTGTCTCTTATGAACCAAACCAGTGCTCATTAACAAGTGAGTAGCCTGATGAAATGGTTTATGGGGCTGGCCTGCCCAAACGAAACAAAAACAGAGTCATAATTAAGTTTTCTCTGTTCCAGTAAAGATTTCCCAACAAGGGACTAAAGAGTCACGATGTTGGTTTGCCCAAGTGGGGGCAGTTAATGAGCAAAAGGAGAGAGATCTGGGTCTCGGGTCCAGAAAAGCCCCAACGGGGAAGAAAAACTGGACAAACAAGAGAGGTCAAAAGTGACTTGTGAAATGGAAAAGCCGAAAGGCTGAATGAGAGTCGCCTCTGCGACGAAAACAAGCACTCAAGAACGAGCAACAGTTGTGTGGCAGCGTTCTATGTTAATGAGCACTGGTTTGGTTCATAAGGATTTCCTTGCACTCAATCCTTCACCAAACCAGTGGTCATTAACAAGTGAGTGTTGAAAAGGGACGCTGAGAAACAATGGAGAATACTCAAAGAATGAGAAAAGAAGAGAAAGGATATCTTTGTGGACTTCTTCCTTGAATGAACATCATCGGATAAACCCGCAACTTCGGGAAAACCCGCAACTCCATGTGCTAACAACCGAAGTCACCTCAAGTGTTCATATTACGGCAATCCGGTGTGGACCAATATTGCATTCAAAATCCACATTTTTACCTCTAAATCTGGTGTCTTCATTTCAAAAGTGCTCATTGTGGGACGATTTGAAAAATGAAAATGAATCAACCAGGTTCGAAGGTTACTCTCGAAGAGAACCACAACCCTTGGAGGAAACAGCTCTCCTGCCCTGGATTTTTTCCGGTACAACACTTCTTTTCTTGTTTATCTTTCAAGTGTCTCTCATTCAGTTCGACACCTTCTCAATCAATGTATTCGACTGCTCCAACGCACTGCACGGCTCAGACCCTCTCTACCGAGCTCTTGGTACGATCTGTTAGAGCGCTGCAGACACACTGAGCATAGTCACTGAAAGTGTGACAATCTTCTTTCTTGACCTCTATTTTTCGGCGGTGATGATGTCCCCACTTTTCATCGTTCGAAGCAACCCAAAACGAGGTGTCTAATGTATTGTTACTTTAGGAAAGTTCCGGACATGCATAGCGGTGCTGGCGATGGGTCTCGTCTTTTGCCAGCGACTACTGATGGACTACGCGTTCTGGCGTGCCGTGGTGAGCGTTGGAACAGCAGCAGGGATTATTCTTGCGGGGATTATGCAACCATTCTACTCGCGTTTATCGAACTTCCTCATGCTTCATTTCAGTGTTTTTGGAACACTTCGACTTGGCCTTGAAATCGACTTCCTGGTTGATTCTGGAACGGGACAGATTATTGGAACAATCATTTTTGGGATTATTTAGGTTGGGGGAGAGATTAGACTCTCGATCCACTTCCTCCTTCCTCTGAAGGTTCAAGAACGGCGTACCTGGGGCGTGACAAAAACCAAAGGCAACGAAGTGCTGCCCTGATTTGATTTAGCATCGGAAGAATGGAAATGCAGACTGAGACAACATGTGGGAAGGAAGGGTGTGGAACCAACAGTTCGGTGCATGTTCCACGAAAAATCCGTTTACTCCCGCTGACACAATTTGCAGACAGAATACATGCTTTCTCTGTCATGCACTGAAAGGAGGACAATGCTCTTCTTGCAGATTACGCCCTGTTTCTCCAAACGGTTTCGGAGAACCGAATGAAGGCACAAGTCATGATGCTGCATGCAGAAAGGCAAGACCTGGTATTACAACACGATTTCTGATTCATTGCGTGATGAAGGGCGAATCAGCAGAGAACGGGAGTGGGGAGGAGAGTCAATGGAACTGAACCTGAAAATGCATCTTCAAATCGCAGAAAACGACAGAGAAGACGCCAGCGACGCTCAAATCGAGTTTTACGAAAATATGAGGAAACAAAGACCGTATTTCTCTCTTCTCCAAGAAACATCAGACCCAAGTCGTGAGAGCGGAAGCGTCGTCGAAAAGAGTTATGAGCAGCTTCTCAGCCAGCACCCAAACGACATCGCAGTACTTTGCTCGAAGAAGAGCGGGAACATCAAAGGCATCTTCCTTCATCAACGCTCTCAGCTTCATCGGCGATGTGGGAACGAATTTGTATGGGATATGACCAAAGCGGAAGACATGAACAAGACATTCGACATTGTGACGTCCCTCCTCCCATATTTCACCAGTTACGGACACACAATGACATCTCTGATGAAGACCGTGTATGACAGCGACGTCGAGAACGAAATGTGGGAGTATGTGGACATTCCTGTCGCCACCGCCTTCTTCGACGCCACGACCAACCCCACCATCGATGTCACGACAGCCGACAGATCGTTTCTGAACCTCGTTGCAGACTTGGCTCAGCTGTCCACGCAAATTGGAGCGATGAAAGACGTGCCGATGAGTTCAAGGAAGTCCACTCTCGAATTATCTCGTGTCAGTACAATTCATACCATCAACTGTTTGAAGGAGGATAGCGAGCACTCGTCGCATATGCCGACAATGCCAGCGTGCCAATGCGGACACTCTTCAATTTGATGGTGGCTCTCCTGGCGGCCGTCATGCTGATTGCGATGATTGTGTCGTACACCTTCCTCTCACTGGGTGACGGAGGATGGAGGGGGACTACACGACAACTCGGATGGACGAAGAAGAAGAGGAGGAGGACAACGGGTTGGAGAAAGAGGAACAAGACTCCGAAGAGATGGTGGAAGATGGAGTCAACGACGAACGAAGCGAACGTGACGAGAACAATCCAGAAATGTCCAGCACACCTGCCCAGAACGACACATTCGAATCCTCATCCGAACCGAAACCTTTAAACTCCGACCACTCGTCACTTGTCTTCGAAGGTCAAAAAGCGTTCCTCTCCTACAGCTGAGATTGGATGGGAGGGGAAGAGACTCGCCTTACAATCACTCTGACGTGTACAGCGGAGACATACTTCCATCACTAACTCACTACAACTCATCCACCTCGTACACAACTGGATTTGTTTGACCAACAACAGGAGCTCCATTCTCACCATCGTTGAATCCCACTGTCACTCAGTTCTCGCTCAACCAGCCAACACAACCACCAGTCGAGACGAAAACAGACTTCGGATTTGGACAGTTCACCGCTCGCTCCCTTCTGACGCAGCGGGACGAGGATGACGACCATCAAACTCGGCGAGACGACGCGGAGTGGGAAGAGGCATTCGAGAACGCAGTGGAAGATCTGATCGCTGGTCACAAGACCATCCACAGCGGGATCCCAATCGTGACGAAGATTATCATGGTCTCTCACGTTGTCCTCGTTTTTGGGCTGCTGGTTGGTTACATGGTTCCTAACAATTTCTCGTTCAACAGCTTCACAGACAGTGTGGACAACATCCTTCTCGCAGCGATCCGCCCCATCTGTCTGACCAATTCAAACTTCTTCCTTCTCAACCTCGCCTTCGACATGCCGTTCCTCGTCTTCCCCAAACTCATCACTCACCCAACCAATTCAGCCTCATGTCGAGACAACGATCAATCTGTCTCAGTACAGGAGCTACACCTTGAAACTTCTGTCAGGATCGTTGGATTAATTCCACAAAACCAGCCTCATCACCCACTTCGACACCACAACGGACACATTGACAAACGACAAGCTGATCGACGCTCGAACCATCACCCGATTCGACAACGACTTCAACATCGAGCAGCTGCTCGTTCCAGGAGACTATTGCATGACTGACAAGGCTTCCTGCATCGCAGAACCGATCCATGAACGTCTGCACGAATCACATGACACACTGGTCGGGCTACAGTCTCTCGTTTCGCGCTTTCTTCAGTATGGAGAGTTTCTGAAAGAGGAAGATGAATCACAGTTCAACGAAAACCATCCGATCTTCCATTTCATGAACTCTGCTCTGCGAAAGGACCTGCGTGAGGGGACGATGAGCATGATGAAACGAATGTGCAAAGACTGCGGTGCTGACAAAGACATCTTCATGAGCAATCGTCTGATCATCGTGGTTGTGCTCGTCGTGGCGTACTTCTTCCTTCGATTTGTCATGATTCAGCCGTACGTAATTTTCAAGCGAATGAGACTGGAGGATCGGCGACTGGACGAGCTGATCTCGTTCGACACCGACGATGGGAATTATATTCGGTTTGTCGATGCGATGAAGATCGGGAACAAAGGAATCAACGGCCAAAGAGAAAAGATGATTGATGCACGAACAGCGTGATCCGGATGCACGAGCAGCACGAGAGCGCAGGGATGCAGGAGACAGCGATGGATGTGCTGATGAAGGCGACGAAGCGAGCGTTCCGGGAAGAGGAGCAGAACATGGTGGACCGTCTGAAGGCGGGAGGGAAGACCTCTTCGCTGACAAACGAACAGATTGACTCACACAAACTGGAGCACCGTGTGATGATCCAACGGCTGGGCATCATCTTCGATGGGCTGCGTAGGAAGGACTTGGCTCGACAAGCAATCTCCGTTCGCCATCAGACACGCCTCTTCGACCGACATTTCATCACCAGCGACTTGTGCGATTTGACAAGTGGGTGAATCTCTGTCGATCATACTCGTTACATTTCCATTCATTTCACCCCGACCGCCGCACTATGACGTATCATCCGACAGGATTGATTGTGAGGTTGTCGTCGTTTGTGGCGCTGATCTAAATTGTGGCGATATTTATTGTATTCACGTCACATTGCAGTCACATCGGAAGAAACTGTTGAGTGAATGCATCAACGTTCAGACCTCAAACTCCCTCACTCCTGACAGCTCCAAACTCACATCGGCTCCCCACTCACTCAGCGCAATGAAGACGAAGAAGAAGCGGAAGCGATTTTGGAGGAGATGCAGGAAGGAGAGTGATTGAGCAGGGAGAAACGAGAAGGTGGAGTTAGAATCGCCAATTCTCGAAACATCGTTTCCAAGAGTTCGACCCACATTTCGTTTCGTTCCTGTTTTGTTGTGATCTTGATAAACCATCTTTTCTTGTTCATTTCATGAGATTATGCATTCTCCAGAACAGATTTTAATGAAATAATATGAAAAAACCTCAAAATAATGATGAAACTGGGAATATATCCGAATTCTGGGTCCAAGATCCGGGGTGTGGGTTTATCCGGAGTTGCGGGTTAAATCGAGTACGTTGAATACTCAGTTCTGAAGAAAAGGCCGTGTTCCCGAAGGGCTGTCACCGACTGATTGTGAGTCCCGAGAACCCAGCTCTCTCGAATCGCTGCTGTCTGCCCAATTCGATCGGACGTCTTGCTTGTTCCTTCTGGCTTGAATTCTCCTCCTTTCCACATTCTTCCATTTCAAAGATTGAGAGCACCACCAATCCCATTGTCATGGAATCCACAACCGTGTTGTGTAGCAGATTCGGGAAGTGGGGGTCTTAGAAATCCAAGCATTCCATTCGAGAAGGTGTTTTCACTTGATCTGATTTTGAGTTCCCACCCTCCATTGTCGATCAGAAGAGAAATAGATGTTCTCCAATTCGGTCCATCTTCGAGTTTGATGATTTGTGTGAGAGTGGTTGGAGTGCGTGCGTGAGCAGTTCTGTCGAGTGATTGGAGTGATTCAATTCCCACTCCTAATCCTGCTTCGCTCATTGACACAAGACTTCCCTTCTATCCTAAACTCCTCCATGAAATCATCAGTTCTTCCGCTTTCATTTCTTCTACTTGTGATTCTGCGATGGAAAACATGGTTTGAACGTGTTGACACGACTCATCTCGGCATCGGAGCGGCTCCGCATGTAATCACAATCTCATCATGACGATCCGTCAATGAGTCTCTCCATTCCTGTCTCCTCTTGCTACCGACAAAGTCGACAGTCTACACACGATTGGTACGTTCTTCCGCACTGACCGTGTTCTTTGCTGGTTTCTCTTCTTCGAAGGCAGACGTTGAGAGGAATATGCCGGAGAAAGTGCATTGCATGTCCGATATTATCGGCTCTCTTTCTCCCAAGGAAGTCTCCTAGCAATCCCTCCAACTTCCGCGACATCGCTTCAGTTCCGCCAGCAGTCGAGTCATGATGGTAGCTTGTTCTGGTCGTCGAATCAATATCTCAAGCAGAGCTGAAAACTGCTGCTCTTCATAGTTCCCTTCTTGTGGAGTGGAAGATCTGGCTTCCTCTGCAGCTCCCATCTTGTGGAGTGGAAGATCTGGCTTCCTCTGCAGCTCCCATCTTGTGGAGTGGAAGATCTGGCTTCCTCTGCAGCTCCCATCTTGTGGAGTGGAAGATCTGGCTTCCTCTGTAGCTCCCATCTTGTGGAGTGGAAGATCTGGCTTCCTCTGCAGCTCCCATCTTGTGGAGTGGAAGATCTGGCTTCCTCTGCAGCTCCCTTCCCAACACTCTAATTACCATAATCCTTGTTCTCTGTCTCTTTCCCCCCGCAGTCAGGGCAAAAATCCCTGGACAAGTAATGGATTTGTCGTCCTCTTTATCCTTCGTAAAATCCACTTGGTCGCGTGGAATAACGACATCTCAACTACGTATTGCTTGGTCCTCAAAGTTGTGCTCATCTCACCCCCTGGAATATCAAGATCGATTGAACTTCCTTCTAGTCTCCCGTATGATGACTTCTTTTAATTCTGTCTATTCACACCCAGATCGGTTGCAGATCCGGGAAAAAGGACTCTGTCAAGCACATCATCGTCATAATACTCACTGAAAGTTGGACTGGAACCCTTCTCCATAGATCTTCATCTGTTCAATTTCCTTCCTCCTAACTCCGGTTCATTTGATTGCAGGGAAAGGCCTCTGAGGAACGACTCTGGTCTGTTATTTGCGGAAAATGAGAGTGCTTGTTGTTTGAGGGAATCAATTTCTAACGTCGGCGCCAGCAACCTTGTTAAGAATTGATGCAAACATTGAGTATGTTGTTTCGTCGTAAGTTGAGAATGATACACTCTCGGATGATGTGAGCCTGTCCTCACAGTCATCACTCCATTGCGTGGAGATGCCGTGTCGTTTTGGGCTTTCGAAGACAAACAGCCCACAAATTGTTAGAGGGGTGTCCGAACGACTGAGTCGGATATTGAAAGAAAGATGACATCGGAGACACCATCCTGCTTCCTTTTCAGGTTTAACTTCTTTCCAAGCTTTAACTGGATCCTCACACCAGTGGTCCGGGATAATTCAGCGCAATAGCTAGTACCATCTGATAATTTCCTTCCTTGCAATTGAGTGTGTTTCCTCCACTGGAAAGCCTGTTCCTTGTTGTCTTGGTGTTCAAAATTGTGAGTGTTCGATGTTACTGCAAATGTGGAGTGTTTAGTTCGAATGTTGAATGTTTTGAAGTGGTACAATGTCTTGTCAACAGAAGTTTGATAGTTGTGATGGTACAGAGTTGGTGAGAGCATCCATTCCTTGAATTTATCTTGACATTGAACTGTGGGACTTGTCCTCCTCCGCTCATTCATGGGGAGTGCACCCGTCTCTTCGACGATAGAAGTAATGCAATTTGCGATGCTTCGACCAATTATTCACTTCATCAAACAAGTGACACGGTTGATGGAGAGAATACTGTGATGGTCGCTAAGGTTGTGCCAATGGAGTATCTAACATTTGAAAATATGGGATTTCTTGCCTTGCCGAGCTCAACAGTTACATCTGTATCTCACACTAATCTTCGTTTCCTTGGTGAGACAAGACTGTCTGAGTTGGTTGCCTGAAGTTTGGATGAGGACAACCAGTGAGCTAGCTTCCTTCTGTGAAGCCTTCAAAAGAATATATTTTGGTGTTTTCTATCCTGTTCTCTTGATCGTCCTCTTTCAACTTTAGTACGAGTCATAACTGGATAAACTGGATCGGAAGTTATTACACTGGTCGGTGGTCCTTGTAGTTTCAACCACCATTCTGTCTGACACCTGTTCTTGCAGGAGTTCGTTTAATTGTGTTTTAGCCTTCTATATCCCCCATGAATACAATTAGTAGAGATGAGATCGTGAATTGCCTTGTGGATACCCGGATCTCTCAAAGATGGATGACAGGATTCTATGATCAGAACATGTTGGATTTGAGTTGAAAGGAATGTTTTCGTGTGGAAGGGCAGATAAATTGCTGTACTTCTTCAACACGGAGGTGGGCCATCCAAGTTCGGGTGACTATCAATAAGGACATGTATATGGACACGCTCCACTCCATTTGTCGATCGGCTGCCAGTGATACAGATGAACTTGCTTCCTTGTCCATCCTAATTTCCAATAAAGAGCTGACAGATAGTCCCGTGATGTTGATCCGGTTGGTGGGTATTCAAGTCACGATGAGTATCTGTTCAACGAAATGTGAAATCCTTATCATGTCTTTGACAATTTCTTGATATTTCCGGCCAGAATGTCTGACTGTCCCGTTCTGTTTCGAACGTTTGAACAAAGCCCGGTACCAGGTAATCCTTTGTCATTCTGACCGTCGGAAGACACCAATCTGATCATTGCATCATATTTGCTATATTCTGATCTCCTCCTCGTCACAATATGTGATGGTAGCTATCTGACATGATTGTTTCTGTCTTGAACGATTCAAAACGTACGGGACCGGCGATTCGACGATGTTGTTGTTTGAATTCCACGAACATTTGATAACAATTCCAAAGGTGAAAACCGATTCTGCGACAAAGTATCATTTGTTGGTGTGGGGAGATGGTCCGAGATGCCGCTGGTCGGCTATTGGTTGCCCGGTCCATTGTTCGTTAATGCAGAGGCACTAACGACTCCCTTCTGACTTGTTTTCCCTTCTAAGATTCTCAAATCTTGAGTCGAGTGATGGAAGGCTGATGGTTTTGGAGTTGAACATTGAAAGAGTTTTTACGACAGTGGATCAGTAAGTCGTTGATTCGGAAGCAATCAATCGTTCAGGGAGTGACTACGCGAAAACAAGTTTGACCGTTTGTGACGAGGAGGAGTATTCATAGTGTTTTTGTTGATCTTGTGCAGGCCAGCCCCATAAACCATTTCATCAGGCTACTCACTTGTTAATGACCACTGGTTTGGTGAAGGATTGAGTGCAAGGAAATCCTTCGAACACTCTGAAACAGTCGACCAACGCTCAGCCAGTGAAGAGCACGGAAGGACAGCGATGAATGGCACCCGAAGTGGCAGGTCGGAAAACACCGCAAAGAAAGAACAGTCGTTTCACAGTTTTCTTTTGTGTTGGACCTGAAGAGGCGTTCGTTTGAGGAGGAGGGAGTAAGAGGCATCGAGAAGAGCGAGTTGTCAGATTGGGAAGAAAGAGAGTTGAACTGTGATGAATTGATTCCAGTTCTCACACAATCATAATTGGTTCATTCGCTGAATGATGTTTTCAAAGACGTTAAAAGTGTATTTAACAACGACTTCAACCAAACAAAGATTGGTGACAACTTTGGCTTATACCATTGTTGTTGCCACTCTCAGTCAATGACTACACAACGGATATCTCTGTGTCAGTCAAGTCCAAGGATGGTTTCCAAATATTGGTGTCAAAAAGTGATGAAACCGATCAAGCCCCCATATTAGAAAATTCTCTTCCATCACAGATGACCTCATCAGAAGGTGTCCATTCTTCTGTCCTCTTCATCATCTCTTTGGTCCAGAATACTCTCCGTTCCTGAATTGGAATCCTCAAAAAAGAATCACAGCCGCTTCAGTTGCTCAAGTCTTCATCTCTCTTGCCTCGATGGTCAGAGATGACTACAAATTTGATCTGGAGCTGCTTCGTCAGTGCACGACGTTCTTATCTTCGATCAAGCAACGTATCAAGCGAGCGACGGATATCAATGATTTCTTGAAGGCTCTTGGACAAGACTCACCAAACCCCGCTTCAGTGTTTGTGGATTCGATCACAATGCTCTTATCGTCACCCCATCCATCGATTGTCAAGACAAGTCTGTCATTCATTGGCACATGTTCATGTAAGTGTTCCTATTCAAACCGACTGGCGTTTGTCTCCTCCAAACTCATCCCCAGAATCATTTCGACACCTCATTTGCAAGATCTGTCTGTGATTGGGGATCAGGGCATACTGAAGGACATTCTGGCACTTTTCAGTTTTGGCATCACACTCTCCTCCACCAACTCTGTTCTATGTTGCTCCACGACTTCCAACATTATCCCTGAGACAACACGAAATCTGGTGCTGCGTGAAGTGCTGATCCCAATGGAACCATCTCTCATCCAGATCAGTCGCAATCCTCACATTTTGTCATGGAATGATGAATACCGAGGGACGTTGAAATTGCCAACCGATCTATTTGAAGTGAGTGCCTTCCACCAACCAACACTGGATTTCGTTTGTTCTTCTCGCATCCCAATGGCCTTCCAATCTCTTCTCTCAAAAGTGGAAAAAACATACCCCCTTTGGATTATCATCTCGAACATGTCCATCAATATCCTCAAATGGAAGGAAGATGGAGCGGAAACTGCGGGCAAAGGGAGAATATTGTTGCAGGCACTGGAACAGGAAGGGTTTCAGGAAGAAATCGAAAAAACACTGCTTCACGATATGTCATCCCGGTTAGGAAAGGATGTGAGAGGCGGTTCATTTCTCTTTCTTCAAGCTTTGGGAGTGAACTCTTGTCTGCCGCGATAACTGTTACTGAAGACCAACTTGAAGACTCGATCTCTCCGATGCAACTATTCCATGGCCATCCTCGATGAGACTGTGGCGAACAGAGATTGATTCAAGATCTGCCTCTGTCTCCGATTCCCTCGGATTCTGATCTCGAAACATGATTGATCAGTCTGGCTGGCTGTCTCGCCCACATCGATGTGATCTCGCCTGGTCAAAACAGTAAATCGCGTTCTGTTCCACTTTTCTCCAGCGACAGGCTGATCTTTGTGGAATGTGGCAGTTTCAGCAGAATTGGATTGCGTTAGTATGGTGAAAGTGAGATCGTGAAAATGGAAGCTGCCGATTGCTTGGAAAGGAGTCTCCGGGACTTGGATTGGGGAGCAGCTGTCTGTTTGGGTTGGGGCACTCCGAAACACGGTGCTTGGATGCGACAACATCGGTGTTGACTTCTTTGGGCGAGCTGGACTTTGAATGCGTGCCTGTGCGCAGGAGCAGATCTCCTCGACGCCTCAATCGCATCCGCGTTTGCCCTTCTCATCTCTGAACAACTGGCGGAGTTCAATCCCCAAATCACTCCGAAAATGAATGATGGGGAAATGAACTATCCCATCTGTTCTGATACATCACCGAACTCTTCTCTTTCTTATCGCACAAGACTCCAACCACATCTCTGCCATCGTTCCCATCACATCCACCCACTTTTCGTTCATCTGAATGATCCAACCACGAAAACTGTTCAGTGAAAGAAAGAGGAAGAAGACGGAATCCCTCGCCATCCACTCTTCCTCCGACTCTCCCTCGTCGGCATCGACTCGTGTTGGTGTGGGCAGCATTGATTTGGCAGATGGGCTGACTGGAAGCATTTCAGATGAGCCCTCCTCTCACCTTCCAACCCATCTTCCTGTCTCTTGATTGACAATTGATCTTCTTTAATATCATTTCAGTCTTGTTTCTTGACATACGGTCCTGTTCATCAATTGATTATATGAGACTTGGGAACTTTCTTTGAAGTTCATCATGATCGGGCCCTCTGACTTGTGTTTTGTTGTCACATTCACGTTAAAGGAATTAACCAACTGAATAATGATGACATCCAAAGGTATCTATCTTCTTCTGCTCATGATCCATGTTATTTATGCAGAATACTCTCCTTTCCTGAAGTGGAATCGCGATGATCCATTTTCAGTTGATTCTGTTGCTCAACCGTTCGTCTCTCTGGCTTCAATGATTGGAAATGGGTATGAGTTTGATGAGGATCTTCTTCAAAAATCATCAACGTTCCTCTCTTCGATGACCTCACTTCTCCAAAAGAACAACTCTTTCGATGATTTGTTGACGGCCGTTGGGCGAGACTCACCAGACACCGCTGCAGTGTTTGTGGATTCGATCACAATACTCTTCTCTTCGCCCCATCAATCGATATTCAGGGATGCTCTCTCATTGACATCCACATGTCTTCTTTGGATTACACCATCAAACCGACTGACCCTTGTCTCATCCAAACTCATTCCCAGAATCCTTTCATCACCTCACTTGCGTAATCTTTCTGGAATCACTGAAAAGCTTGTCTTTGGCAACATCTTGTCGATCTTTCGAAGTTGCGTCAGCCTCGCCTTCACCAACACTATTCAGTCTCTTTCCACCAAATCCAAGACTGACCCTCAATCAATGCGAGATGTGGTGCTGCATGAAGTGTTGATCCCGATAGAGCCATCTCTCGTCCAAATGAGTCGCAATCCGCACCTTTTGTCGTGGAACCATGAATACGAACAAACATTGGTATTACTGACCAAAATCTTTGAAGAAAGTGCCTACCACCAACCAACACTGGATTTCGTTTGTTCTTCTCGCATCCCAATGGCCTTCCAATCACTTCTCTCAAAAGAGGAACACGAAGACACCCATCAATTCATCATCTGGAAAATGAACGATATAATCAACAGATTGAAGGAAGGTGGAGCTGAATTTTGGCGCAGAGGGAGAATATTGTTGCGCACACTGGAACAGGAAGGGTTTTACGAAAGACTCGAACAAACACTGCTTCACGACAAATCATCGGAATATGGAAACGCTGTGGCGGTTTTTTCGTTCGATCTCACGAACGATTTGGGAATGAACTCTTCTGAGTCAGAAATAGATGACACGTGACACGAAATGATATCTGTCGCCCACATCGCACATTTCACTCGATGTTCAGATGACATCACATGCTGACCCTTCAATGCTTCCCATTCGCTTTGTGTTGGCACTTTGGTGTGCTCCTTTCTTCATTTTCATTCTCGTCTTTGACTCTTTCTTTTCGATTCGTTCTCTCCTCTTCTGTTTTCAGGGATTCTGATGGTTCTTCTTCAACATCTCACTCAACAATGATCTGTGACAATATTTGTTGTGTCAGGGTGACGGAATACACTTTTCTTGCAGGCAATGCGCTGAAAGACAACCTGATTTCGTCGCTTCCGAAAACACTGTTCACACCCACCCTGACGTGCCTCTGACTTGCTCACAGTTTACTCACCGATCTTCCGGATGGATTGTTCACGCTTCCAAACTTGCAGACGTTGGATGTTTCGTTCAACTCGATTGCGATCATTCCGCCCTCGATCTCGCAGCTGACATTGCTTGTGAAAGTGAATTTTGGATTCAACAAAATCGACGAAGTTCCAAATGAGCTGTTCCGTCTCCCCATTCTGACACACCTGATCCTGTCACACAACAAATTGACGTCGCTCCCATCTGATCTGGCGATGTCCCCAAAAGTTGAGATGTCTCTTGGATTCGTGGATCCACTGAGCAATTCGATGATATATGAGAAAACTGGGACAGGGACGCATCCTGGAGCGGTTCTCTGTCCTCTGGAGCGCCTGTTGCTTGCGTTGAACCAACTGACCTCTGTGCCCCCGCTTCTCTCGCAGTTTCGAAAGTTACACACACTTTCGCTTGTTGGGAACAGGATTTCTGAGCTTCCGTGTCATTTCTTCCGCTCGCTGCCGAACTTGAGTCGTCTGGATTTGTCGTTCAACAAACTGACTCATCTGATCAAATCGATTGGTTCGGGGAACACGAAACGGATCTCACTGGATGTATCGCTCAATAAATTGACGTCACTGCCGCACTTTCTTGTTGATACGAACAGTTCGCTGCACTCTTCGCAGCTCCAGTTTGTCCGCCAGCGATTCTTCGCTCATCGAAGGGGATAACAAGACACATTCCCTCGTCCTCAGAATCACAGTCACGAAGCCCCACACTCGCCGTAACCGACGATTTGATCATTTTCACAATCATCATGGCTCCCATCAACTTTTTTACAAATATGATCCAGATTTTGGTAAACCACTTGAGAAGTGTGGATATTCTTGTCTGTGAGCATGTAAGTTGGTTGTTGTCACCCATCTAGTCATGATCATCCCATTTCGGTGTTGACTCTGATTTCATCCCTGTCAAAGAGAAAAACGACATTCACCCATGATCTCATCCGAAAGTTTCCTACTTTTTTTCATTCTTATCAACTCGTTGATACAGAGTACTCTCCATTCCTGAATTGGAATCCGCCAGATCCAGGCACGATTGATCCTGTAGCCTCACCCTTCGATTCTCTGGTTTCTATGGTGAGAGATGACTACACGTTTGATGAGGAGCTCATCATAAAGGCTTCAATGTTCTTGTCTTCTCTCAAAAGGAATATCAAGGGTCAACGCTCCTTGGATGCTTTTTTGGAGGCCATTGGACAAGACTCCCCAGACCCCGCTTCAGTGTTTATGGATTCGATAGCTGTGCTCTTATCGTCATCCCATCCATCGATATTCAGAGAAACTCTGTCACTCATTCCTGTCAGTCTCGCTTATTGTTCTCCATCAACCCGCCTAGCCCTGATCTCCTCCAAACTCTTTCTCAGAATCCTTTCCACACCTCGTCTGCGAGATCTTTCTATAATCGATGATAAAGTAATCATGAACGACATTATCGATGTTTTCAGATCAAGCGTCAGGATCGCCTTCACCGTCGGAATTCCACAAACCTCCAAATCTTCCGACACTGGCCATCAGTCAACACGAAATCTGGTGCTACATGAAGTGCTGATTCCAATGGAACCATCTCTCGTCCAGATCAGTCGGAATCGTCACCTTTTGTCGTGGAACGAAGAATACGGAGGGACATTGCGATTGCTGACCACGATATTTGAAGTGAGTACATTCCACCAACCAACCCTGGATTTCATTTGTTCTTCTCACATCCCAATGGTCTTCCACTCACTTCTCTCAAAAGTCAGACACGAAGAAACCCATCAGTTGATCATCTGGCTCATGTCCGTCGATATCAGGAAGTGGAAGGAAAATGGAGTCGAAACAGCGGGCAGAGGAAGAATATTGTTGCGCACACTGGAACAGGAAGGGTTCAGAGATCATCTCGAACAAACACTGCTACACGACAAAGCATCGGCAGATGGGCATATTGTGGGGGTCTTTTCATTCGAAGCCATGAACACTTTGGGAATGAACTCTCCTCGACCTCAGTAAAGGCTTCAAGCGGATTCAACTGGCATTCTCGCTGTCCTCCTCTGATGTCATCTCCATTTGCTCTCACGAAAGTAAGTGCTGATCGTGCAAGTCATCATTCTTCTTTTCGTGCAAAGACAGGTGTGTTTATCGCTCTCTTCATTCTTCACTTCGAAGTTCTTTTCTTCATCCTTGTCTTTGTTTTTTCAAAAATGATTCTGGGATGAAAATGATTAAATCGGAGGTTACGGCGAGTGTGGGGCTTGGTGTCTGTGATTCTGAGGACGAGGGAATGTGTCTTGTCATCCCCTTCGATGAGCGAAGAATCAATGGGTATTGCTAGACGCAGTCCGCGTAATGACTACGGGCAGTCCGTTTTTTTGACTAGAGGCAGCCTGTTCGTTTCAGACACACAAACTTATCTCCATTCTTGTCCAAAGGTTCGATCTCATCGATCTCTTTTTTTTTCATTGTCATCAATGCAAACTCCTTGAAATTTTCTGACAGACTTCCAATACTCCTCTCCCATCTCCTTTTCTCATAATTTTCTAATTTACTGTCTTCAGGCGTCTTCTCAACGATCAACACACAATTCTCATCATGGAATCGGAACGATCACCGAACTTGTTCTCAACAATCGGCTTCTTCAACACGATTTAGCGAAAACAAAATCACAAAATGAACCCGTAAGGTGCTCTAGTCTCTCATCGATCGCTTCCAAACTCTCATCGTCAAATGAGCCAAAATGGAAGATATGAGACAGACACTCCAACCTGCAACTATTCTGAAGGTCAGGGAGAAGCGTATTACACGGAACAGGGAGATCTATGCGCAGAGAAAGGAAGTTGAGGCACAGCAAAGGCGACATCTGGAACATCGGACGCAGAGTTCGGAGCTTGTTCGATGAAGCATCTTCTCATTTCGTCCTTCTGCTGTTCATCTGTCTCGACCACTTTGAAATGATCCCAATCAAAGAAGAGACTGGCAAGGAAGCTGTTTGGCGCGGAGTGACTCCTGCAACACAGAATCACAATAGTCTCAAAGTCACTTGATCTCCTCTCACTGTCCATCCTCCACCTTTCCCAGCTGTCGACACACACTCCACAAAGCGGATCTCGTGGATGGACACGAGAGCGGCGGAGATGACGGCGTTGCTGAAGGCAGACGAGCACACTTTGAATGTTGTCTGTTTGTGGAGGAGAGCAGACCCAGTGGACGAGATCCACAGACACGCTTTGTTTGGAGGGTTGCATTTCACAGAATGGCAACAGTGGCCAAACCCGCACCTGCGAAGCTTAATGCCTCCGTCGGACGAGAAGGCGAAGTGGGATCGTTCGGTGGGAAACAACACATTTTTGCTCTTCGTAATTCGCTCAATTC
Source organism: Blattamonas nauphoetae (assembly GCA_033064195.1). NCBI lineage: Eukaryota > Preaxostyla > Oxymonadida > Blattamonas > Blattamonas nauphoetae. Next base: position 34,631 of record JARBJD010000271.1, on the reverse strand, counting down.
ACTTCGTCCATTTCGACAGATGATTCTTCGAGTGTGGCGGAGGTGACGTGGGTGGCTGTGCATTTGGGGAAGAAGTGTCTCTTCGTGATCAGTCGGACGATGTGACTGGTGTGGAGAATCGACACTCCAAATCCATCAATCCCAGATGAAGAAGGCACTTCGAAGGAGCACGACGAGATGGTCAGTTTGGCATCTGCTGTTGCTGTGCTTAATAGTTCGGAGACGTCCACGTCGATTAAGTCTTTGGAACTCACGAATAGCGTCCTTTTTGACATTGAAATTGGGTTCGGTTGTGATGTCCATCGTTTCAGGGTATTCGGCGTTGTTGTCAGAGCACATTGCACTGCAGAGTCTGCTGTTCGCTTATCAAATCGCAGAAAACGAATGATTTACCCAAATTCGGAGGACATGCGATCCCAGCGATGATGTTGTCGGCCACGTTGACCATCAGCGAAGAGGCTACAATTGTGGAGTATATCTCGAGCAATCGGAACGGTCAGGGTTGGAGAGCAGGTGAGTGTGGTGGATAAAGCAGAGGGACGGCGCGGTAGAGATTTGCGAAGGCTGAAAGAGTGACTTCCACAGACGGCGAAGAATGACCAAGAAATGGAGATGGACCAACAATCACATCCAGTGCGACACACTTGGACATGGCCAGGTGGGTGTTTGTGGGGACGATTCAATCAGTTCCGAGATCGGGGCGAGCGATGAGCACGATGCAGTCATGGACAAAAGTTCTCGGTTTCCATGTCCAGAAACACTGAGTGGTGAGATTTCGGTTTTGTTTTGTCGGACACTTCATCATCCAAAACGAACACTGTGGCGAGAAAACCAGAGCGATCTGTTGTTTCGTTATGTAGATACAGAGGAATGAAGAGTCTGAAAAAAAGTGACAAAAATTTGTGCGCAACCACAATCGACAATTTTTCACACAGTGAGAGGTGGTGATGAGATGAGATCATTTTTGCCTAAATAAACGAGATCCTCAGCCTCCTCCACAAGAAAATGACAACATTCGTAAAAAAATGTCGACTTATGATGTTAAGTTGTCCTGTCCTCCTCCCATTCTGTCGGGACCGACTATAACCCATCAAGCAAATCGACTAAAACCCATCAAGTTTTGCTCAACCCACACAACCCGACGCACTCGCCTCCATTCACTGTTCTTCCGTCTGACGAGGCGAGCGTGAAAGTGAAAGAGAAGGCGAATGAGGAGGACGAGGAGAAGTGGACAAGAGTCGGAGTGTCGAATGAGCCGTCAATGCTCTCTAACCCATCGTCGTCCTTCTCGTTGTCCTCGTTCGTAGGGTCTTCTCCTCGGCAGACGGAATAGACGCAGTGATCGCCCAACGATGACGGCACAGCATCGCAGGCGCCAGTCCACTGTCTCCACCAACTCCAACCACATCAACCTCGCCCCACACCTCCTCTGATGCTCGATTTGGAGTCGTGTTCTCGCGTCGACGAATCTGCTGTGGACAAAGGTGGAATGGTGCGTGGAAGGGATTTGTGATGGAAGGGGAGGACTGTGCCACTCGACATTGAGCACATTTTGGGAGTGGAGTCGCCGCGCTTGTATTCCGACGATCTCAACTTCACTCTCTCGCTCTCGCCTTCGTTCCTGCTCGACCCGTCCTCTCCTGCTGTGTCTCACTGCTAGCGCGACGAAATCTCTCATCTCGACTGACTCAGAATGACTCTGTTGTGAACACCCAGAAGTGTCATCGCCGAAATGTCTTGCAATAAAGAAAGAGTTTGAGACTTGATGGGTTTTAGTCGATTTGCTTGATGGGTTCTAGTCGTTCCCCATTCTGTCCTCCCTCCATTTTTTCTTGTCCGATTTCGAAATTGAACGAAAACTGCAATTTTCGGACATTTTAGGATAAAATATTGCATTTTAAGACGGTTTTTGACTTTCTTTTTACAAATAAAGTGAAGTTTGGCCGAAAGGAGGTGACAACTCTAATTATGGTTTGATCATGATTAGAAGAATCTCAAATTTGCTTCTTTGAACAAATTTCATCAAAGAAATGGAAGTTAACATCTTTTTCAATCCATCAACTCACATATTTCTTCTGTTCTGATCCTCTCTAACACGTTGGTGAATGAAAGTGCCTGCTTCCAGATCTGCACAACTTGGTTCAGTCATTGCAGTACATGCGGTTGGTTGGTCGGGTTGAGAGGCGACTAGAAGACTGTCCGCACTGAAGCGGCTCTGGATGTGCATCATCTGTAGCAGAAACGCGTTCTGGGCGGTGTGTGATATCGAATCGAAGTGGAGCGATTTGGAGATGGTGACGTTGGAGTCGGTGGGATCGTTTCCTCTGTCAGACACGTCGAGATGATGATCAATGCACTCTCCTTCCACAGCCTCGCCAACACGAACGGGCGATACGTGGCGTTCATGTTGAACGTGAACTCAGTCCTGTCGTTGCATCCGACAGCGGAGGCACGGTGGTTGGAGTGAGTCCGGGGACGAGCGGCATTGCGTGTTCGGAGAAGAGCGAGTTGTTGGAGATGATGTGATTCTTCTGTTTCAGCACAGGGTCCAGATGCAACGTGATGCTCGCATGAAGTGTAGCGGCTGCTGTAAGAAGGAAGAGGACCGAGCTGTACGTCTATGCTACTCGGTGGTATGTGGATCGCAGTGACAGACGACCTTCATCCTCGTCTCCTTTTGAGCGATGGAGGGGATCGTCGGGAGGGACGACAGCATCATTATTCGGAAGGTGGTCGCCTGTCTGATAATCATCCGAGTGGATTGACAGAGACGAGGCGAGTGAGCATCCAGTGTCCTTGCTGCGGCATCTTTTGCAGCCGTCAGCTTTTTGGAGGAGATTGTGATGTGCATGTCACCATATCCTCGTTTCAGAATCGCTTCCTTAAGTCTTCGCAAGTTCCATCCTCTGTTTATCTTCTTCCTTCAAACATGGTTCTTCATCAGTTCTTCTCAGGTGCTCTTCTTCGACTCTCGAAGGATTATCTTCTAAGTGAATGCTGCGAATGTGGTGTGTTCTGTAAGAGGCTCAGAGTGGACAAACACCAATCGGGAAGGAGAGAGTGTGATAAATTCTAGTCGGTAGTTTTGAGGAGAAGGGCATCGAAGAACAGAATCCGCTGGAGTGTCGACAGGCTTTCCATTTGGATGTCGGGAATTGAGGGGATGTAGTTGAAGTCGTGTGCAAAGCACTCCCTCCAAACATTGAAGATGTGCGGATGAGACGAACGATGCAGTGGGGAGCCGTCAAACGCAGAATCATCATGTTCGATCGGTTGTTCCATTTTCATCGCGTGGGACGACTCTTTGGACTGGAAATCTGTACACTCGCGCGTCTGCTCCAGTTTTGTCTTCACTCGCATTCCTTTCACAATGCGATCCAGAAGAACCTGTTTCTGGCGTTTCTGTTCTGTCTGAGTTGTCCAACAGATGTCGACATATCAAAAAGCGAATTGGAGATGAGATTCGCCCCTTCACGATCGAAAGAGGATGCAAATATCGCATGGGGTGAACAACTTCTTCCTTCGGGTTGGCCAGAGAGAGATATAGTCGATGGAGCGGTGGGGAGCCATTCTGCAGCTGGATTGAAGAGCATCAGGCCGGCAGCTTGGAAGATGCCAGACTGGAGAGAGAGTTGAAGTCGTAGGATCTCCGTGAAAAGGCCGATTGAATGTGCGACAGGAGTTGGCGATCATCATCGTCTCAACTCTCTTTGGAAGGGTCAGTGCCACTTTTCTCCCTTTCGGGCGTCTTCCTTGCCTGGAGGAGGCTGCTGATGCGGCAGAATCAGATCCACGGGCTTTGGAGACGTTCCAAGTGGAGAGAGGCATTTGATCGCTTTCTGTACTCGGCATGCACTTGTGTATTTTTGGACTTATTTTGAGAACTGTTCTCTTGCGATGGCGCCTGTTGACTGTGTCTCAACCTTGAACGTTTAGGCGTAGCAGGGTTGATTGGAAGAGACGAAACACTGCTGAAACCACGGAGAGACACGAACGGACTGGTTTTGCGGGAGTTTGCGGGTTATTTTGGGTGGTTGACGGAGAGAGTGATAAGAGATGGCGAAGAAGCATGTCGATCCGTGCGAGGCTTTGGTTGGACTTGTGAAGTCCTGAACAATGAAAAAGTCGGAGTAGGTTGGAGAGTAGCTGGCTTTGCGGGCGAGAAAGAGACATTTGGAGTGGATTGGGCGGGGATGACAAGTGACAGTGACGACATGCTTGCGTCATCCGCATTAAGAGCAGGTGTTTGAATTTCAGTATTTCCCATTTCATCCATCTCAACTTTGCTGCGTACTTCGAAAACAGCTGAGCTGAATGTCACCATTGAAAGAGAGTTGTGAAGGTCTGGTCGGCGAGCTGTGTTTAGTTCGTTGGTAAGAGTTATCGAGATCATTGCTTGCTTCACCGCTGATGAGACTGGGGTTTTCATAGCTGGGGTTTGGGAAAGCGTGTATTTTTTGAACTTTCAGGGAGATCAGCGGAGTCGTGGATAGGATCGCCAATGTCTCGTCAGGAAACTTGTTTTGGGGGACACAAATGGGTTCGTTTGGTTTGACAGCCCATTTTGAGTGAGATATTCATGCGAAAGAGGTAGAGCACTCTCACGGGAACGCCAAGAAAGGCGAACCCCCAAATGGTCTATAAGTCGGAATTTAGCCACGTCTAGTCATTGCAGACGAATGAGCTTGTCATTCCAATGAAATGAAAGACTGTAACATCAGCAAATATTGCGGTGTATCAGACGTTGGTCAGATCTGTGATGAACGAGGGCAGGAAGTCGGAATACAGGAAGAGGAGTAGAGATATCGTGAGGCGAGCTATGATCAGATATTGGGGGAAATTTTTTAGGAATACAGTGAGGATGCAAAGAACCACATCGGTCAACAAGACGAGTGAATTGAAGCTGTAAGTTTGGGAGGTGAAGGGGTGAGATAAATGAGGTGATATGAACGGAATCAAGTCAAACAACAGGCTCTCTCGATGGAGCTGCTGTGTGAGCGACTCGGTAGCTCGCCCCCGTGATCTACGTTTCAGATTGGAGTGTGATCAAGATATCTATGATATATCCATAATGAGAAATAGAAAAATACGAGTGTGAAAACAATGGAGAGGTATGCTGATATGATGAATCTTCAATATCTCATTTCTTTCGGTCTAGATCATATCTGGATTTGAACCAGACGCTAATTCCAGACTAATGAAGAGAAAAACACGAATCAAATAGAAAAAACGACGGAAGGGCAAACTAATATTGTGAGATTGGCATTTATCAAAGGAGATTGTAGTCATGAACAGAGAATAGGTGAGTGCTTGAACAGTCGTGCAGATCTCCACATATTTTGTTTCAATGAAGGCAAAATTGAGTCATTGCCAGACAGGAGACGTGTTGAATGGAGTACTGACTTCAATTCGCGGGATGAGAGGGCCTGAAAGAATCGAGAGGACGAGAACAACTTGACATGGGTGTGAGGATCAGATCAATCGGACAGGACAGGACAGGACATGTCCGATTTGTCCTGTTTTGAGATTGCTGCAGAAGTTGGATGAACTAATTGAGAGAAAGTTCCAGTTTGAATATAAGGTGCCTGTCCGATTTTGTCCTACTCTGTCCTCTCTTGGGCCGATCGTCCTCTAAACTCCTAATTAGGAGTTTGAAGGACAGAACCACTCCAGCTCGTGATTCGCCACCAAATCGGTTTTCACGCACTTTAACGTCCTTTTCAACAATTTTAGATGGGGATGAACGAATCTTGAATGATAAAGTTCACTATAGTGTCAGAAAAAGACAATGCAAAAGTGTCGGTTTTGAAATCATCTTTTCAGACATTTTGAAGCATTCTCAGGCAAAATACCGAGCAAAATGAAGACAAAGAGTGTTTTACGAGCAGAGACAAGGTGAAATCAGACGAAATAAATGCATATCAAGCTGGATTTCCAAATCGGACAAGACCTCTGTCCTCTGTCCTCAAGATCGGTTGCTCTGTCCGTCCGCTTAACATCATAAATGTCGACAGTAGAAAGGTTCGTCTTTCTCACCCACAAACTGTAGACCAGTCTACCAACCTCGATTCCTGTCGATGTCATGTCACCTCTACACATGTGAAGTTTCAGCATCGAACTCCTTCCCAATTCGTCACACCAGACTTTGTCATTTTTCCTGCCGACCACTTTTGTCCATGACTGATGTCCATCAGAGTCACACTGCCTCCATCTGCCACAAATGGGGTGAGATGTCCTCCAACGACCGGGCAGAACTCCGAATCTTGATGTGTGAGGATTCCAGAAGCGTGGCAAACGAGAAATCTGCATCGAAGAGTATCTCAACGTTGCTGAGTGATCGAGGTGGATTCACGACGTCAAACAATACTGCCACCTCTTCAAACTGGTCTGGAATTGGTGTAACTGAGATCCCTTGGAGAGAAAGATCTTCATTCCTCAAACGGTGATTGCTTGAAGCGTGCAGTTCCGGACTCAGCCTGCGAAGGTTAGAAAGCGAAGGGAGCTTAAGAATTTGGGATAAATAAAGATGGGCTTGCTAATGGACGAACAATCCGACTTGTGTGTCATGACAAAGTCTCTGCGGGTGTGCGATCGGCCAATTTGTGACAGAAGTGGATAGGTTTAGTATAGGCGCAGATCCGATTTTCGCTACGCGCAGATCCCTTTTTTAGGATACGCGCAGATCCAAATGGATACACGCAGATCTAAATCGATCGTTGATTGTTTCAAGCCAAACCTTCCCAATTCGCGTTTTTTCGTGGATACATCTCACAATTCAATTTTCCTCTCATAATCTTTTTCACTAATCTAAATTTGTCACGTCGTCAAGTGAGAATGGTGATCAAACCATCACGCAGTGTCCAGTCTCTCATTTCTCCACCTATTCCTTCCTCAAATTTGGGTCGGATGATCTGTCAAACCATCACTGAGACACAATTCATCCTCTTTGATCATCACATCCAATTCAATCGCACAGCTCTCATAGTACCCGGACAAACCCGTTAGAGCGGATAAACCCGTTAACCATTCCACATGAGCATAGCAGTCCCCCCTCTTCACTAAAATTATCCTTCCACTTCCCGTTCATTACTCTTTTCATTATTTTTAAAACAGGAGTCACTGTTGAAAGAATGATTGTGAAATGGAATGAGAAAAATGTAAGTCGAAATGTGCTCGGAACTTAGCCAATATCTTCCCAGGCGTCCAAGGGATGGCACATTGAGATGCGACCTCTTTGTACTCAGCATCACATACAGGGTGTCGTGGCTGGTCATTCATCGATTTGAACTGACCCATTGACCTCGATCAAACATCTGAACAGGGGACAAATCATTTCAGAATTCGAACAATAACTTTCTTTCAAGCACAACATATCAGTCGTCATAATAAAAGTTTCAATGTGAAGTGGGGTATGTTGGTAACGGGTTTATCCGACTTAACGGGTTTATCCGGGTACTATCAATGTCCCCCTCGAATTGAATGAAACAGAAAAATCAGCCTCGCCATTCTTCACTATTAAGAATATGTCCTCGTTTGCTTCTCATTTTCACACTTCTATATCTTTACAGCCTCTCGTTCCGACATTTCGCGGTGACTAACTTGACGCAGACATTTCTCGATATTAATGAGGTCAGAAAGACTGAATTATCCGAATTAACCATCTCCTCCAAGGATTCAGAAGATCTAGTGATGTTTTCACTCATAACAATTACGAATTCCAACAGAGTCTCGATCAACGAATCCTCATTCAAATTCACCTCAACAATATCCAGATAACAGCCCTCTTCAATTCTAAACGAGCAACTCTGTCCTGGTGGATGCTGAAATACGACTACTCTTACTTCTCTGCTGACCTCAAGTTGACATTTCACTGGAACATCAGATTCGAAGTGAACAATCGATAACCCTGCCTGCATTACCCTCATCTTCGTGAACACCATCACTAACTTCACCATACATGCGCTTGAAGAATCCAGTTCCATCACAAAGTAAATGTCAATCAAAAATCACTGACACGACATTCCTCAGATGCAGCGCACGAGCTAATGGTGGTTGTGTTGCTGCTTCCATCTCCACCCCAACAAGTTCCAGCTGGCTTGAAAGCGGGGACTGCCTCAGCGTGTCGTCGAACAGGAACGAATGGTTGACCTCGTTGATCGACAGAATCTTGACCAGCAGCGGAGAGTCGACGAACACAGAGGAGAGAGGAGAGGCGAATGTGGTGATATTCTGCGAGGGAAGGAATCGAACAGCGAGTGTGTGGGAGGTGAGCGCGAGGAGGGAAGCAGAGGGAGGGACAACACAAGCTGGGTCGAGTGAGAAAGAGCAATTCACGAAAGACGAGTCGATCAGAGTGAGAAGCGGGAGAGCCAAACTGAAACAGCCATCACCGCAAGCCAATGAAGACAGAAGCTCAGACTCAGCGGGAACAGATACGATGACAGTGGAACACGACGAGAATGATCATCCACGAATCGATAGCGTGCTCAGCTGCAAAGAAAGATCGGCGAACAACACACTTCCTGTCTCGACGGTGTCTTCCTACATCGCGTCGATCCGAAGAGAGACACCATCAAAGACTGAGTCGGCGAGGGAGAGACAGGGCGGGAGGGAGAAGGGGAGAGGTTGGGAGAGTATGGTCGAATGTCCAGTGGACAGTGAATCCATCCAATGCGGGAGGTCTTGAGTGGATCGGATGGAGATGACAGGGCGTGAGAGGATCAGGTTCTGAGCAACAAGACGAGACACACTCAGACGAACACTCTCCGCCATCGATGTGAGAGATGTGCTGAAGGACACAATCAATCAGAGACCGACTCACCGACTGCACGGCTATGATCGGCTGAGGATGCGCCGAAACGAAAGAAAAGGACTTCGAAGTGAAGAATGAAGAAGAGCGACGAACACACCTGTCTGTGCATGGAATGAAGAGTGATGGCTTGCACAATTAGCGCTTACTTTCGTTGGAGTATTTGAGGATGAAATCAGAAGTGGACATCGAGAATGACAGTTGAGTTTCCAGAAGGTCTTTATCGTGGCCGACGAGAGTTCATTCCCAAAGTTAGAAGAACCCGGAATGAATACTCTCCCACCAACTGTCCATTGTCCGATGAGTGATCGTGAAGCAGTGTTTGTTCTAGATGATTTCTGAACCCTTCCTGTTCCAGTGTCTGCAACAATATTCTCCCTCTGCACCAAGTTTTTGCTCTATAGTCCTTCCATTTGAGGATATTGAAATTCATGGTCATGATGATGAAGAACTTGGTGTAGTCATGTGTGCGAATCCACGATGACTACACACTTTCGAATGTTTTGAAATAAATCAGACAACAAAACCAAATAAGAAGTGAGATCATACGACGCATCTAAATTTCTCTTCTAACGAGCTCTATAGTGATAAACGGTCACAACTTTCTTCTGTCGTCATTATCTACGAACATGTGAGGTTTCTGTTTTGTTGAACTGGAAATTATCAGACAGTGAATGTTTTGATGCTGAAACTGGAGCTTGAAGGACAAACAACCAAAACACGGTGATATCCGACAATGGGATCAGATCGCAGAAAATGACTTCCCAATGTCTCGTGTGTCATTCAAAAGAATCTTATTCGACTTTGTTCTTGTTTTTAGTGATATAACATCCCGAGTTTATTCTCGCAAAGGATATGGTCGACTTCAAAAGATGGTTCGAAGCAAACACGGGAACTGAATGGCGACTGACTATTGTCATGTCTGAAAATGTTGATAAAAAGGGATCAAACACGACCAAGTTGGATAACTATTTCTGGTTCCGTCTAAATGCGAATCGCAGTGAACTGTCGATTGGAGTCTGTTTCTCTTGTGATTGACCCAGAATGGCATAGGTTGGGAGACGATTCCTGAAAACAGATAAGATTTGTGCGATTGTTTGATTGACCATGTCCTTTGGATGAGATTGAAGATAGAAATCGCCTGATTTTGACCGGATTGGTTTGAGGAGTGTATTGTCCGAAAAAATGTGTGAAATGAGTTGTCAACACCGATGATGTGGTGTTTGGTTTGATCACTAGTTTACTTGTTGGAGATCAGGATAAAAGAATGGACTTCCTTTTCTTGCGAACCAATATTCGACGAGAGAGCTGAATTTGTGAGATATTTGATGAGAAGGTGACATAATCTGATATTTATTAGTGGAAGACTGACTTTCTGCGATTGATAAGGTCTCAAAAGAAGATGCAATCGAAACCAATTTTCTGAAATGGGCGAGCGAAATGAAACGAACAAGGAATGAAATGGCAAAAGAAAGGTATGAGACGTGATCTCCTCTTCCTTCTATTGGTCACGACTCAATCTGGTGCGTTTTTGAGGATAGTGCGAAGTCATCATGGATTCGCACATGTTCGACTGTTGAGAGGAGTGATTGGAAGACCATTGGGATGCGAGAAGAACAAAGGAAATCCAGAGTTGGTTGGTGAAAGGCACTAAAATCAAAGATTTCGACCAGCAAGTTCAATGTCCCTCTGCATTCCCTGTTCCACGACAGAAGATGATGATTGTGCCAGATCTGGACAAGAGATGGTTCCATTGGGATCAACATTTCATGCAGCACCACATCTCGGATTGATTCAGGGTCTGTGCGTGGAGTGATCGAGAGAGACCGAATCGTGTTGAAGGAGAACTCGAATATGCGTTGGAAAATCGTGAGAATGTCGTCCAGGATTGTCTGATCATCGATCACAGAAAGATCTCGCAAGGGGGGCGTGGAAAGGATTCTGGGAATGATGGTTGAGGAGACAATGGCAAGGCTGGTTGAATATGAACACCAAACGCGACAAAAAAAGTGAATGAATGACAGAGTATCCCTGAAGACCGATGGATGAGGTGAAGATAAGAGTATTGTGATCGAATCCACAAACACTGCAGTGGGATTTGATGAGTCTTGTCCAATAGCCTTCATCAAACAGTCACGGACAAAAGTTTACGGGCACCCAGGTCTGCATTTATGAACAGGTGGTTTTTTCTCATTTTTTCAGAAACACTTCACAACAATGAAAAGTAGTCATTTTTGAAAAATAAAACCAATATAGTGTAGTGAAGTGAAAATCAAGACGGTTGACTGAGGTCTCTCCCAAGGCACTTCTGATTGCGGCCGTCGTAATCCGTCTCCTCTTCCAAGGAGAGGAGACGTGATGAGTTGAGTAATATCTTCCAGTGAAACTTGTCGTTTTTCACTCCTTGTCGAGATACTGTTCGGACTGTGGTGAAAAAGTGTGTTTTCTATCTTCTTAATCTCTCTTCAGCCGTCCATGAAACTCTTCCAAACGCTCTATCAGACGGGGACACAGTTGATTCTTGATTTGACTCGAGATCTATGACAAGCTGTAGTGAAAATGAAGTTGGGAGAATTTCACTAGAGTTCGTACACACAACGTGAGTTAGTATTCAGTCGAATGAGGACAGAACAAGTATTCTTAGAACACGTTAAAGTGTTTTGGAGAGTTTCATGGACGGCTGAAGAGAGATAAAGAAGATAGAAAACACACTTTTTCGTCACAGTCCGAACAGTATCTCGACAAGGAGTGAAAAACGACAAGTTTCACTGGAGGACATTACTCAACTCATCACGTCTCCTCTCCTTGGAAGAGGAGACGGATTACGACGGCCGCAATCAGAAGTGCCTTGGGAGAGACCTCAGTCAACCATCTTGATTTTCACTTCACCACACTATATTGGTTTTATTTTTCAAAAATGACTGTATTTCATTGTTGTGAAGTGTTTCTGAAAAAATGAGAAAAAACCACCTGTTCATAAATTCAGACCAGGGTGCCCGTAAACTTTTGTCCATGGCTGCGAGTTGAACGAAACATTCAACGCATGCATGTTTGGAAGCGTGAACAATCCATCAGGGAGCTCGGTGAGCAAATTGTGAGCAAACAGCAGACATGTTTGGGTGGGTGTGAACAGTGTTTTCGGAAGCGATGAAATCAGGTTGTCTTTCAGAGTATCGCCTGTAAAACAAGTCCATTCTGTCACCCTGACACAACAAATATTGTCATACATCAAGATTCAGCGAGATGTTGAAGTAGAACCATCAGAATCCCTGAAAACAGAAGAGGAGAGAACGAATCGAAAAGAAAGAGTCAAAGACGAGAATGAAAATGAAGAAAGGAGCACACCAAAGTGCCAACACAGAGCAAGTGGGAAGCATTGAAGGGTCAGCATGTGATGTCATCTGAACATCGTGTGAAATGTGGGATGTGGGCGGCAGAAATCATTTCGTGTCACGTGTCATCTAACTAGGATAATGAGAGTTCATTCCCAAATCGTTCGTGACGTCGAATGAATACGATCTCACCCACCACCCCCCTTTCAAAATCGTGTCGTGGTGCAGTGTTTTTTTCGATTTCATCTCTGAACCCTTCCTGTTCCAGTGTCTGCAACACTATTCTCCCTCTGCTCGCAGTTTCCGCACCTTCTTTCTTCCAATAGCGAATATTTCTGGACATCAACCAGATGATCAATTGATGACAGTCTTCATTCTCCACTTTTGAGAGAAGTGATTGGAAGGCCATTGGGATGCAAGAAGAACAAATGAAATCCAGTGAGGGTTGGTGGAAGGCACTAGCATCAAAGATCTTGGATTGTAATCTGAAAGTGTCTCTGCATTCACCGAACAACTACAGAAGGTGACGATTGCGACTGATCTGGACGAGAGATGGCTCGATTGGGATCAGCACTTCATGCAGCACCAGATGTCGGATTGATTCAGGGTCAGTGTCGGAAGCGATGGAGGTTGATTGAATACTGTCGGTGGAGGAGAGCCAGACACCTTTTTTGAAAACATCGATAATGTCGTTCATGATTACTTTATCATCGATCACAGAAAGATCGCGCAGACGAGGTGTGGAAAGGATTCTGGGAAAGAGTTTGGAGGAGACAAGAGTCAGGCGGGTTGATGGTGAACAGATGGAGAGACAGCCAGAAACGAAGAACAGAGTATCCCTGACAATCGATGGATGAGGTGAAGATAAGAGTATTGTGATTGAATTTACAAACACTGCAGTGGGATCTGGGGAGTCTTGTCCAAAAGCCATCATAAGTGCTACGACGTCCAGTCACGGACAAAAGTAAGTGGTCACCCCTTCCTGCATTTATGAACAGATGATTTTTCACACTTTTTTCGTAAACACTTCACATCACTGAAAGACGGAACTTTTTCAAATATAAAACAAGAATAGTGTGGTGAAGTGGAAATCAAGAGATTTGACTGATGTGCCCTGGGAGGCACTTTTGATTGCGGATGTCACAATATGTCTCCTCTTCCAAGAAGAGGAGATGTGACCTGTATAGTCTGTTCCTCCACTGAGAGCTCTCAACTTCCACTCCTCGCAGAGATACTGGACGATCCGCGACGAAAAAGTGTGTTTTCTCTCTTCTTCATCCCTCTTCTGACAACCGTGCAACTCTTCCAACCTCTTTAACTTGTGGTCAGAATGCTTTTTCTCTCCTTGTTCGATCGAGAGCTGACAATTGTGGTGTGAAAAAATGTGGGAGAAAATGTGCGAATCTCATGTTCTCTACAGCAGGTCTTTACAATTGAGAGAAAGTGAGAATACTCAATAACATCATCAGAGAGAGCGTTTGATGTCTTTCCAAAGCTGGCTGAAGAGGGATGAAGAAGAGAGAAAACACACTTTTTCGTCGCGGATCGTCCAGTATCTCTGCGAGGAGTGGAAGTTGAGAGCTCTCAGTGGAGGAACAGACTATACAGGTCACATCTCCTCTTCTTGGAAGAGGAGACATATTGTGACATCCGCAATCAAAAGTGCCTCCCAGGGCACATCAGTCAAATCTCTTGATTTCCACTTCACCACACTATTCTTGTTTTATATTTGAAAAAGTTCCGTCTTTCAGTGATGTGAAGTGTTTACGAAAAAAGTGTGAAAAATCATCTGTTCATAAATGCAGGAAGGGGTGACCACTTACTTTTGTCCGTGACTGGTCATTTGATTTTCTGAAAATTTGATTGATCGATGAAAGGAATATTGAAGCCTTGCTGACGAGTTCCTCATCAAAGTCACAGTCATCGGTGATCATGGAAACAAGAGAGACGAAAGGTAGGGCAGCAGAACCAACAGTGATTCTGTTTTGTGGATTCCACCTCAGGAACGAAGAGTAAGCTGAATCAATGACATGAAAATGAGGAGAAGAAGAGAGAGACCTTTGGATGTATTCATTATTCAGTTAGAAATCCCTTTATCGAGAATCTGACAACCAAACACGAATCTGAGGGCCCGATCATAACTCATGACAAAGAAAGTTGCAACTCCCACGTTATCAAGTGATGAACAGGACCATCTGTCACGAAACACGACTGAAATGATATTAAAGAAGATCAATTGTCAATCAAGAGACAGGAAGATGGGTTGGAAGGCGAGAGGAGGGCTCATCTGAAATGCTTCCAGTCAGCCCATCTGCCAAATCAATGCTGCCCACACCAACACGAGTCGATGCCGACGAGGGAGAGTCGGAGGAAGAGGGGATGGCGAGGGATTCCATCTTCTTCCTTATTCTTTCTCTGAACAGTTTTCGTGGTTGGATCATTCGGATGAAGGAACAGTGGGTGGATGTGAGAGGAGTGATGGCAGGGATGTGGTTGGAGTCTTGTGAGACAAGAAAGAGGTGAGTTCGGAGATGGATCAGAACTGATGCGACAGTTCGTTTCCGCATCACTCATTTTCGGAGTAGTTGGGGAATGAACTTCGCCAGATGTTCAGAGATGAGAAGGGCAAACGCGGATGCGATTGAGGCGTCGAGGAGATCTGCTCCTGCGCACAGCCACGCGTTCAAAGTCCAGTTCGCCCAAAGAAGTCAACCCCGATGTTGTCGCATCCAAGCACCGTGTTTCGGAGTGCCCCAACCGAACCAGACAGCTGCTCCCCAATCCAAGTCCCAGTGACTCCTTTCCAAGCAATCGGCAGCTTCCATTTTCACGATCTCACTTTCACCATACTAACGCAATCCAATTCTGCAGAAACGGCCGCATTCCACAAAGATCAGCCTGTCGCTGGAGAAAAGTGGAACAGAACGCGATTTGCAGTTGTCAGCAGGCGAGATCACATCGATGTGGGCGAGACAGCCAGCCAGACTGATCAATCATGTTGTGACATCAGAATCCGAGGGAATCGGAGACAGGGGCAGATCTTGAACCAATCTCTGTTCGCCACAGTCTCATCGAGGATGGCCATGGAATAGTTGCATCGGAGAGATCGCGTCTTCAAGTTGGCCTTCAGCAAACAGTTACCGAGGTTCAGGAGAGTTCACTCCCAAAGTCTGAAGAATCCGGAATGAATAGGATCCCACATACTTTCCATCTCTCGGTGATGTGTTGTGAAGCAGTGTTTGTTCGATTCCTTCGTGAAACCCTTCCTGTTCCAGTGTCTGCAACAATATTCTCCCTCTGCCCCAAGTTTCCGATCCAACTTTCTTCCATCTGTCGTTTGCATCGAACATGAACCAGATGGCCAATTGATGGATGTGTTCGTCTTCCACTTGTGAGAGATGTGATTGGAAGGCCATTGGGATGCGAGAAGAACAAACTAAATCCAGTGTTGGTTGGTGCAATGCACTTGTATTAAAAATCTTGGACAGTAAGTTCAGTATGTCACCCAATTCAAGTTTCCACGACAAAATGTGAGGATTGCGACTGATCTGGACGAGATATGGCTCAATTGGGACCAAAACTTCATGAAACACCACATCTCGTATTGGTTCAGCGTCACTGTGGTAAGTGGTGGATAGGGAGCGAACCGTGCTGGGATCGACAAGCCAGACGCACAATCTAGAAACCATGAGAATGTCATCCACCATGTCTTTATCTTTAATCACAGACAGGTCACGCAAGCGAGGTGATGAAAGGATTCGGGGAATGAGTTGGGAGGAGACAATGGCCAGTCGGTTTGAATCTGAACACCAATTCAGACATGTGCGAATGAATGACAGACTTGACTTGACAATCGATGGATGGGGTGACAATAAGAGCACTGTGGTCGAATCCACAAACATTGCAGCGGGATCTGGTGAGTCTTGTCCAACAGCCTTCAAGAAATCATCGAACAAGTCGTTCGTTTCGAAAAGCGAGGCGACCGAAGAGAGGAACTTTGACGATTTCTGAAGAAGATCTTCACCAAATTCAAACCCATCTCTGACCATGGAAACAAGAGAGACGAAAGGTGGAGCAACTGAACCAACAGTTTTTCTGTTTTGTGGATTCCAGTCCAGGAATGGAGAGTATTCTGCATCAATTACATGATCATGAGGAGAATAGAACCGATACCTTCGGAAGCAATCATAGTTATTCTCTTCGATTCTCCCTTCTGTGAATCAGTTGGTTTCGATGGGTCGGCAAATTAAAATGAACACGAAGAAAGGGGAGATCATCATTCCACCAAGTATTTTATCCACAGTATGCTCTATTTCCTTCTCAGATTACTCATATTATCCCAACTTCATCAGAAAAGCATAGCAATTAGTGAAGTGACACTTTGGAGAAGAGAATTCTGATCCTCCAGTTTCTGTCTGTTTTCAGTTTCCGGGAAAGGTGAATCACTTCACTTGTTGCTATGCTTTTCTGATGAAGTTGGGATAATATGAGTAATCTGAGAAGGAAATAGAGCATACTGTGGATAAAATACTTGGTGGAATGATGATCTCCCCTTTCTTCGTGTTCATTTTAATTTGCCGACCCATCGAAACCAACTGATCTGACCACAGAACACAATTCCGAGGGTCCGATCTGGTCAATTGATTACGAAAGTTCCCACTCTCACGTTATCAATTGATGAACAGGACCATCAATCTAGAAACATGACTGAAATGATATCAAAGAAGATCAATTGTCAATCAAGAGACAGGAAGATGGGTTGGAAGATGAGAGGAGTGCTCAGCTGAAATGCTTCCAGTCAGCCCATCTGGCAAATCAATGCTGCCCACACCAACACGAGTCGATGCCGACGAGGGACAAGACTTCGCCACACAGTGTTCGTTCGAGCCCATCTCGACTCGTTCTCGCTCCAGTCTCGTCAACAATCGCTTCACTCGGCGCAACTGTTCCGTTCCATCAATATCCCAGCTGCTGATCGAGTCTGGCACACTCACAATCATCAAGAGGCACAGAACAAAGTCACTCGTCTGCAGCTGAGTCGAGCTCGCAATTGTGGAGAGCAGATGAGATTGGCGTCGACTCGCTCACAATCCAATCCGTCTCACGAAAGCGAACAAAATCGAAAAAGACAGGTTCAGATGTGCAGTGCACAGAATCCAAGCAGACGACGTGTTCTCTCCCAACAACCAATCCCATTTCCATGCGAGGAGATGGGAGGAGAAGAGGCTGAGTGTTCGAGTTGTCGAGTGAGGAGCAGTGAGAGTGCGATCGATGGATCGGATGAGCCAGACATCCCACTGCTCTGCCAGCCGCTGTTGTTGATGTTGTTGATGTTGCTCTGTTGTGTCTGCGCACACACAATCTCAGAGTTCCTTCCGTTCACGATCAGAAGTCTTCTCAAACGGCAGAGCGGGGCAGGAGAACAAGATTGGTGACCAACACTCAAATCTGGCGTCCATCAGCACGAAACTGGGAGAGACTCAGCGACTGACCGCGAGAAGTCGAAAACATGGCTGATGCCAAGTCGGTGGACACAAGGGTCGGTTGCGAAAGATCATTTGGCAGGCGTTGGTTGAGATGGAGGAAGCAGGGCGAGATGCGAGCACGGCTGACATGTCTGTTCGTCCGAGAGAGAGATCGGAAGAGACAGCTCGGAACAACAGCTCCTGTTCATCACACACACCACTCTCGTCAAACAGTCCATCCTGGCCAACACCCAATCTCCCATCACCACTTTCGAACACGCGGGACGTCGATCGCCAGCTCCACGACTCGTCGGACACAGCGTCGTTCACTCCAAAATCGACATTCCCACAGAAGGCGTGAAGGAGGAGAGAGCGATGGATGGATGGACAGCGATCGCACAAGCGCAATCGGCCGTGATGGAGGGTCACGCAGCAGAGAAGGTCGACGCCACGACGAGTGCCCAGCCCGACCCTTCATCCCATCCGAAGTCTTCCAATCCCAACTTCGTCATCGTCACCAGACACGAGCACAAGTCACCAAGCGAACTTTTCACACCACAGAGGAGATGTGAAGTGTCCTCTCTCATGCGGATGAAGAAACAGTGGACGGATGTGACGGGAGTGAGGGCAGGGATGTGTTTGGAGCCTCATTCGACAAGAAAGAGGTGAGTTCGACGACAGAAATGAACAGATGCGACAATTCGTTTCCGCATCACTCATATTCGGAGTTGCTAAGGGAATGAACTCCGCCAGATGTTCAGAGATGAGAAGGGCAAACGGGGATGCGATTGAGGCGTCGAGGAGATCTGCTCCTGCGCACAGGCACGCGTTTAATGTCCAGTTCGCCCAAAGAAGTCAACCCCGATGTTGTCGCATCCAAGCACCGTGTTTCGGAGTGCCCCAACCCAAACAGACAGCGGCACTCCAATCCAAGTCCCGGAGACTCCTTTCGAAGCAATCGGCAGCTTCCATTTTCACGATCTCACTTTCACCATACTAACGCAATCCAATTCTGCTGAAACTGCCGCATTCCACAAATATCAGCCTGTCACTGGAGAAAAGTGGAACAGACCGCGATTTGCAGTTGTGAGCAGGCGAGATCACATCGAGCTGGGCGAGACAGCCAGCCAGACTGATCAATCATGTTGTGAGATCAGAATCCGAGGGAATTGGAGACAGAGGCAGATCTTGAATCAATCTCTGTTCGCCACAGTCTCATCGAGGATGGCCATGGAATAGTTGCATCGAAGAGATCGAGTTCTGAAGTTGGCTTTCAGCAAACAGTTACTGAGGCCGATGACAGTTCATTCCCAAGTTGTTCATCAAATCGAACGACTTGATCCCTACAAACTTTCCGTTGGTTGATGAATTGTCGTGAAGCAGTGTTTGTTCGAGATGATCTCTGAACCCTTCCTGTTCCAGTGCCTGCAACAATATTCTCCCTCTGCCCACAGTTTCCGCCCCATGTTCCTTCCAATAGCGAATATCTCTGGACATCATCCAGATGATGAACTGATGGGTGTATTCGTGTTCGACTTTTGAGAGAAATGATTGGAAGGCCATTGGGATGCGAGAAGAACAAATGAAATCCAGTGTTGGTTGGTGGAAGGGACTAAATTTAAAAATATCGATCAGCAATATGAGTGTTTTCTTGCTTTCATCCTTCCACGACAAAAGACGAGGATTGCGTCCGATCTGGGCGAGAGATGGTTCCATTGGCATCAACACTTCATGCAGCACCACAACTCGGATTGATTCAGGGTCAATGCCGACATCGGTTGAGAGAGCTGGAATATCGTTGGCGGAGGAGAGCCAGACACCATCATTAAAAATCGAGAGAATGTGCAACATGATGTTGCTGTCCGCAATCAGAGAGAGATCTCGCAGATGAGGTGTCGAGAGCATTCTGGGAATGAGTTTGGAGGAGACAAGAGTCAGGCGGTTTGATGGTGAACAGATGATGAGACAATCGCGAATGAATGACAGAGTTTCCCCGACAATCGATGAATGAGACGAAAACAAGAGTATTGTCATCGAATCCACAAACACTGCAGCGGGGTCTGTGGAGTCTTGTCCAACAGCTTTCAAAAGAGCTTCGATGTCATCTGATGTATTGACAGTCTGACTGATCGATGAAAGGAAAGCTGAAGCTTTTTGAAGAAGCTGCTCATTAAAGCCATAGCCATCTCTGACCATCGAGACAAGAGAGAGAAAAAGTGCTATCACAGAATCAACCGTCTTTGGATCATTTGGATTCCAGTTCAGGAATGGAGAGTATTCTGGATGAGTCAGATGACAATGAGAATGAGGAGAAGGTTTGTGACCTTCTGAGGAGATCATCTGCAATGGAAAGACTATCTGGATATGGGGAGATCACATCGATGAAAGAAGTCAATTTTCACGAAAAAACTACATCAGAGAACGAATAATGCATGGACAGGTGAAATGTGATTCCACAATTATGACGAGATCACCCAAGCCGCAATGACTCCAATAAAATACAAGCATATCAACACAGTTCCAGTCACTCGTCCCAACTTCTTCCGCATAAATCCCACACTTCCGATCACGATCACCGCCGCAAGAAACGTGCCGTAGAAAGCCATACTCGATTTGTTGATCGACAGATGCACAGCCACCGGGAAGGGAGGGGTGAAAGCACGGGCGAAGAAGGAGAGCGGCAGGCCGATGAGCGACTGTGCAATGGGCGACGAGAAGCATGCTGTGAGTGCCAGCAGGGGATGGCCTTGGATGGCAGCCTGCATTCGAGAAGAGAGACGAACGAAGGGTGAAAATGAGAATGGAGAAATGGTGCAATATAGAGGGATTAAAAATGAAACAGTCAAATAAGAGTGAGGCCATACCAGCACGTTCGACGTGAGATCTCCCAGGGCCGACGTCCACACCAACAACGACGACGCCAAGAACGTTCCAGAGATGTGCATGATTCGAGTCAGTGTCGCCACGATAGTCGCCATTTCCGAGACGTAAAGATTCACCGCAACGAGCGAGTAAACAAACACAACAATTCGGAAGAACCAGTTCACAATGCTCAGAGTCTTGACCGACACTTCTTTCGCGTCCTTTCCTTCCCCGACAGAGTCTGTTCCGTTCTTGTTCCGCCGTTTTCGCTTCCCATTCAGCACGTAGCTCACACAGAAGAACACCAAACCATAAATCGTGGCAATCGAGAACGCAGTCAGCATTCGCATTTTCATCTCTTTTTTGGTTGGTGAATCTCCTGAACGCACATATAACAGTGCAAGCGTCCACGGAAGAAGGAAGGAGTTCGCTCCCAGCCTGAACCAGTTTTGATATTCCAGCGACGGCAGGTTCAGCGACACAAACACCCACGGCCAGAATTTCGACCACACGTAATAATACACTGGCTTCTTCGACATGTCCATGTCTCCAGCAACAAGAGGGAGCACCTCGCCCTTGAACCAGCGCCAGAGACGTCGAATCCTGGAAGCCTGTTTGTAGTCGGGTGAGTGAGCATCTGAGGAGGGTTCTGAGCGAGAGATGCCTTGTAAGGTTGATCGGTCGACACTGACGACATTTTCGGTTTGATTGCTGTCATCGACGATTTGTGTTTGGTCGGATTCTGCCTTGTCCTCCACTTCTTTCGGTGAGTCTTTCACTTTGTTCCGTGTTGCGTAGCAGAAGAACAAATAACTGAAATACAAAATCCACATCAGCATTCCAATCGGCAGCGACACATATCGGCACACCAGGATCAGAAGATACACTCCACTCAGCACAAGAAGCCATGGAAGATCGCGAATCCACAATCCTTTGTGCAACGATTGGAGAGGGCGAATGAGGAGAACAACGCCAGCAACAAATGACAGAGCAAAAGTTGACGCACCAATCGACTCTCCAATGGCATATTCCACGCCCAGTGATTTGGCGCTTCGAATCTGAGCAAACATATCTGGTGCAGCATTCCCCAAAGCTAATAGTGTCACTCCCGCAAGCTCGTCAGGAAGACCGAGAGCATTGCTCATTTCGAGTAGTGATGGGAGCAGGAAGTTATCAACAGCGACCAGCACGAAATACGCAAACGAGAAGAGAAGGTATCCGAAGAGAAGCGCGGCAACCAGCCAGTTCTTGTTGTAGAAGCAGTAGTGGAGTCGCATGTACGGGATGATACCTGAGTTTGCCACCTCTTTGCAGTGTTCTTTGATGAAGACGCATTGTTCAGCTGCTGTTGCTGATGGAATCACACAAGTATCTGGGAGAAGCTCAGTTGAGGTTGTGTTGGCAAGGGGCGTTTGGCTTTCTTCGTTTGAGAAGCTGTGGGATGCTTGAGATTCAGATCCAACTTGACTCGTCGTGAGGAACAAAGTAGCAATGAAGAACAAGCCTCCGAGAAGAAACTTCATAGATGAGGGAAATCTGTGATCTCCCATTTCGTTAGATGATGATCTCGCCGGATCTCAGAAGTGGAAAAGCAGGTTAAAGGTCTGATCAAGATTCAATCTCTCGCTATTCGATTGTTTGATGAACAGTACGCTCCATAGAAAATCACCGTGTTCGAGACAGAGTAATTCTCACGATGTTTTAAACTTGTTATGACGAAAAGACGTGGTGAAGTCAAATGGATGGAATTGAATATGGAAGATAAGCGCTATTGACAGCTAAAATATCAAACGTATCAGACGATCATCTCATCCGAGTCCTCATTTCTGTCCATTCACATCACATTCGTAGCTTAATCTCGGCGGAAGTTGTGTCTGCCATTTTGAGACAGAAGTGGATATAGTGTTGGTTCAATAGGTTCAACGAGGTGCTGACGGTTTCGATGCAACCAAACGAGATGTAGTTCGACTTGTTCGTGCTCATCCACAGGAGGAGATGCACAGCCACTCGAAAACGCGATTCCCATCAACAACGCGGTGTGGATCACGATGATCCATGAATCGGCTGAAAAGAAGGGAACACACAATCAGGTGCGAGAGAATACAGAAATCACAAAACAATGAGAAGGAAGAAGAAAAGGACTTCGAAGTGAAGAAAGAAGACGAGCGACGAACACACCTGTCTGCGCATGAAAAGAAGATTGATGGTTTGCACAATAAGCACGTACTTTCACTGGAGCATCTGGGGATGAAATCAGAGGCGGACAGCACAGATGATAGTTGAGATCGCAGGAAGCCTTTATTGACGTCGAGGAGAGTTCACTCACAAATAGTTCAATATTTCGAAAGAACACCGCCTCACATTCCTTCCAGCTTCCGATGAATTGTCGTGAATCAGTGTTTGTTCGAGATGATCGCTGAACCCTTCCTGCTCCAGTGTCTGCAACAATATTCTTCCTCTGCCCGTAGTTTCTGCACCATCTTTCTTCCATCTGCTGATATTTTCCGACATTCTGTTGATGATGAACTGATGGGTGTATTCGTGTTCGACTTTTGAGAGAAATGATTGGAAGGCCATTGGGATGCGAGAAGAACAAATGAAATCCAGTGTTGGTTGGTGGAAGGCACTCACTTCAAATATCTTGGTCAGGAATTGCAATGTCACTCTGTGTTCATAAGTCCACGATAGAATATGAGGATTGCGAGTGATCTGGACGAGAGATGGTTCCATTGGCATCAGCACTCCATGCAGCACCACATCTCTGATTGTCTGGGGAGCCTCTTCCAATGGCTTTTATCAGAAAACTGCTTTGCTGTGAGTCACGGAGATAGTGTCTGGGTCATACGAACAACAAATTGACTTTCATGGCAAGCTTCTCATCAAATGGGTAGGCATCTCTGACCATTGAAACAAGAGAGAGGAAGGCGTGTGCAACAGAATCAAGTGAGAGTTTTTCAGTCGGATTCCAGTTCAGGAAAGGAGAGTATTCTGGATCAATCAGATGAAGATGAGGAGAAAATGAGAGATACCTTCTGATGAGGTCAGCATGGAAATCTCAGCTTGCCAGGTTTCATTGGATCTATTTTCACACAATCATGGGACGATCTAGAGTTTTCAGGAAATAAGATCTTTTTTGGGAAGCATGTGTTGGTAAACACAATTAAATATCTCAAAAACACGATTGATCCGATATGAATGAACAATAATTGAAAATCACGAAAATATTGATATCCAAAATTGATAGTGCCTCCACAAACCCGTCAAAAATATAGAAACCCAAGTTAATTCGACTACATCTCCAATTCGAACTATAATGTGAAAAGAATGACAGACAAATTCTTTGAAAAGTGTTCATAGGAATCCCGTTAGAACGAAAATCTTGAAAAATGAAAAACCTGGACTTTGTAAAAATCCCGTCCTTTCTCAGATTCTATAGTTTTGTGGGGTTGATCAAACATTTCACTTTTTTTCTCAATTCGATTTGTTTTGTTTAATCATGATTTAAATACCAGAGAATTTCCTTCTATGAAGTGAAAAACGAAAAATCTGGAACATCAAAGCATTCTGTGATGGAATTGTTTCTAAAGTCTATTCGTCGAAAAAGTCACTGTCATCATCATGAAAGACATTGATTCGGCTCTTCGAAAGTGGAAAAACAGACGGAACAGACTCGAGTCGTGTTGAGGACGTTCAGAAGATTGGAAAACATTCAGTTTCGTGTGTGATTGAATCTTTTGAGTGAAAGTAGTGGTATAAGCGAAATGGGAACCAAACTGGCATAGGTGATACTCCTAGGAGAATTGGAACGAGAAATCAATTTGAATCTCAAAGCCAACTGATTTTTTTTAATATGACTCATTCTAATTTCCATCTCACTTACTACTGAAAATATTGACATTTCAGAGTAGTCAATATTTTGCTGTAAATTCAAAAATAAAGACGAAAAACGGACCTCTTGAAAAGTGTCTTTTTTGAAGCAAATTTTGAGTACTTTTAGAAAACAACGTCGATTTCTTTTTTTATTCAATTTTTTAATTTGTATAAAATGAGCAGCGTCTTGACACCAACACAACTACTGGAAAATTTGGACAAAGAAGATTTGAAAATGAAATCACCTCCAACTCTCAATCGACAAGGAACAACATATCTCACTGGAAGCACTTTCGAATACTATCTCGAAGAGAAACCAGATGAAACTTATCAAGTGTACGTCAATAGTTTCGTCAAAGGATACAGACCACATCTGAATCGCCAGAAATATCTTCGACCAGCAAATCGTTGTACAAAAGAGAAGCTTATTGAATCAATGAAAAATGAGAATTGTGAACTCATTTCTGAATACACTCATTCAAGTACTCCAGGAACATATCGACATGAAGGAATTGAATGGATAGTGATCCCATCAAAATGGATGAAAGGATTCAGAACTCATCAGAACAAACGAAAACGATACACACAATCGTTTGTTGAAAATGAATTGAAAAAAGAGAATTGTGAACTCATTGGAACATACACAAAGGTACTTGAGCCATTCAAATATCGCGATTTACGAACAAAGAATGAGTATTACGTTCGCTTGGACAATTGGTTGTATTTTGGAGACCGTCCTCACTTGAGAAAGTACCACGAAAGGTTTTGAAACTACTGAAAATCTATTTTTGACCACAAATCAATGAAATCCAATGTGAGAACCATTTCGAAAAATTCTGAAAAAAATTCTAAAATCTCGGGGACAATGTAGGTCATCGATCAAAAGAGGTTTGATCAATATCGGTTGAGAATTCGTCGAACTGTGTACCGAACTTAGGTCGAAAAAGTGACGAAAAAAGTCGATGTTCCGATTTTGCTACTATGAACTGCTTTATCGCTCAAATTGTGTTGAAACACGTTTGATTGTGACGGAAATCATTTTGAAAGGTAGGATTTTCGATAAAAAGCACTTCTGAGATTTTTGGTTTGATCCGACCCATTGAGGTTTTTTCGCGTTTTTTGAGATTTTTTAGAAAAGGTATGGACGTTCGGGACTATGTCCTTTTGATCACTTTTCGTCGTCTTACGGTGTTTTTGGGTGTGAAAACGCTAGTTGGCGTCTTTTTGTGTCATTCATCTCTGAAAACTTGTGACACCTCTACATTCGGACACTTTTTCATGAATTTTCACATTTCACTACTTTCACTTCATTTACTCCGTTATTGCATCATTTTAACGAACATAAGTCGACGCGAGACGTATAGTGCATTTCCTTAGTTTCATTTTGTTGGTTCTTCGATCACACCTCTGACGACACTCTTGCACCAACATTTTGACACTATAGATTTTTTAATCTGAATTTCGTTACAAATCCTTCTTTCTCACAGTATGAGTAAGGTGTGCTCAAATTTTGAGGAGATTTTGTCGGATAGTTCTCCCATAAAGTCACTTTTTCATGTTTTCACTTCACAACTTTTGACCGTTTTTGTCACTTCAAAACCGACTGTAGTCCCTTTCATTTCATCACTTTCTCTCCCCATTTCACATTTGATCTCTTCACCATTCCTCTTCATTTTGCTCATATCACTTCCATTTTGTGGGCCGTTCTCACTTCACTAGCACATCATTTTAGTCAAGTTTTCATCAACTTTTTTCACAAAAACAGAGTAAAAGAAAGCGAAACAACCAACAATGAAACGGGTAAGTATGAAACTGAGAGGGAAATTGACGAACGTGAAAATGACGTGAAATGTGGCACCAATAGTGAAAATTAGGTCTGTGTTCCGGTTTTTCTCTCTTAAAAACAACAAAAATGATTCAAAAATGTTCGTGAAATGATGAAGATTACGGAAAAATTCCGAGATATGAAGTGAGCCGTTGAATGGTGGATCGCTGCAAAAGTTCGGAAAACTCAGGAAACGGGAATTAGTGTGTTATATTCGAGAAAAAGTTTAGTTGAAAGAAACATGAATGAAGTGGTTAAAAAGGATAATCAATGAGAAAATGAAGACAGAAGTGAGGTCAAAAACGAAATAATTACTAGTGAAAATGAAGTGACAATTCGGTTGAAACTAGAGAGAACAGAGCTGAAATAAGGAGAAAATGAGAGCGGCATACTGCTTTTCACATAAAAGTGCAGAGATCCACGACCGATCCTGAAACCTCAAATATCTCTGCAAAAGTCCGGAATCTTCAAAAAACAAAGCATACCATGATGATCCTGGACATCAGAGGAATCCAAAACGCACAGAATTAGAACGAAACAAGCACTCTTGAGAATTGAGTGATCGAACCCATTGATCCTCGTTTCTGGAGAAAAATCCAAAACTGAGAAAACAACGAAAGAATTTTCATTTTTGAATTTTTTAATTTGTATTAAATGAATCCAACTGCGATGTACAACGAAAGACGTCGAGTATGTTCAGAACAAGCATTAATTGAATCAATGAGAGAAGAGAACTGTTTGCTAGTCTCTGAGTATGTCAGAAATAATGTGCCGGTGTCGTATGTTCATGAGGGAATCAAGAATTTTAATTTCAATGAAAGAGCAAGCAGAAATGAATCGACAAAAATACAATTCACAAATGATTGAGAAAATGATTGATCATACTCTCTCGACAACAAACGATAATGCAGCAGTGATTGACTCACTTCACAAGACAACAGAAGCACAGCAGACAGCAATATCTTCAAAACAGAAAGTGGTGAGTACAAATGGATCGATCACTTGTTCAGCTGGTATTGCAACACCAACAATTGGAGGATTGATCAATGTGAATGGAGCGAAGTGGAACATATCAGAGGGATCACTTCCGAAGTATCCTGGAACATATCCAGCTTCAACATTTAAGTCTGGCATTTCAATTTCACAATCGCTTTCAGAAACTTCAGGAATTCAGTTCAATGGTGATGGCATAATTTTGTGGTCACCATGCGATTCACCAGCATTGTATTACTACGATGAGGACGCTGGTTCAGGAGTGTTTTCAATTTCACCAACTGGAAGTTTTTCTCAGCTGTCAGACAGAAGAGTCAAAAGGAATATTGTTCCATACCCAGATGTTCTTGAACAATTGAATAAAGTCGAAATTGTGCAGTATCAGTTCAACACATTCGACTCGAAGATCAGCAAAGTCACAAAGCAAATAGAGAATGAGACAGATGAAGAACACTTGAAGAATTGCAAAGAGAAATGTGAATGCTTGAAGAAGGAAAGTGAGAAGAAACACATTGGTGTGATTGCACAACAGATCCAAGAGATATTCCCTGAAGTCGTGAATGATTCCAATCCAGATTGTCTTCAAGTTGACTACGCAGAACTCTCTTGCTTCTGTATTAACGCCATTCAGGAATTATGCTCAATTGTCGGACAACAACAGACACTCATCAATGAACTGATCCAAAAATATAATTCACTAACTAATATTCCAACATGAGATCAACCAGAAATTCATAATACTCCTTGATTATTTTTCCATTGATTGTCTCTGATGTTTCCATCTCGATTGATTCACCAGAACTGTCTTTGAACCAGATCTTCACAATTGATTGTCGAGTGCTTAATTCCCACTTCTTTCGCTTCGCAATCTGTTCGTTGCAGAAAGCAACAAATGAGTCATTGAATGCATCAGTCTGGATCCAATCACCGTGGATTGTAATGTGCTGAGGAATGTCTTTTGAGATGACAGTTGAGATACCATTTATTTCTTCCCTCACATGGATGAGTTTACAGTCGAGGAAGTGAACATATTTTTGGTTTCTGGAATTGGTAAAATCAGGAGGGAGTTGAGCAGTGTGAGAATTCTGAATTGAGAAATATCGCTTCACCATTTGTGATTGCTACAAAAATAAAATATTCAATTTAATACCCTCTCTTCACTTCTTCATACGCTTCTTGGAGTCGACGATCAATTACATATCGCACTCGTGGTTGTCCATTCTCAATCCAGAACAGCCAGTATGTAGCCTGATGCAATGCCAATATTGGTGGAGGAGGTCCTTCTGGAGTTGAAGTGAAATATGGATCGAGTTCACCCTGATTGATCGGTGTTCCTCTGAAGACAATATTCACTGATTCTGCTGTTGAAATACCTTCTTCTCCACCAGCGATTTCACTTCGATCAGTTGGAACCATGAACGTGAAACTAGTAGCATCCGTTCCTGCTCTGGTTCTCTTGAACTCCTTTCCAAAACAGGTAGAATTGCGTGACATATAGATTGAATTCTCAAACTCTTCCGTCGCAGAACAACCGATAAAATCACCATTCACCATCATCATTTGATAGAACTCTGGCGAGAGTGTTGACATCGGGAAATTGGGAAAGTTGGATCCAAGCATTTCGAATAAGCCAACATAATGAGGATTTCTGAAGACTGTACATTCATTTGGTCGATCGGGGAATAAGCACAGAAGATTCATGAGATTGTTGAGCTTGATACTGATGTTTGATCTCACTCCCATTGCTATTGCTTGTGATTGAAATGATTGAGTGTCAATTCTTTCAGCTTTCAGGACATACAGAGTCTTTGAAAATGTGTTGAAGAGTGATTGCTTCGTTGCATCAGTGATTTGATATCCGTAGCAAATTGAAGACACTGTATCTATCGAAGATGAAAGAACAGTGGCTGTGAAGGATTTGGTTTTGATATATGAAATGTAAAATGAATTCACAGAAGGCATTATATTGTCATCGAATTGAAGTATTGGAGTACCAATTTGTGTAAATTCCTGTGTCAAATTAGAGTATTCTCCATCGAACATGAGACTCATTTGCCCTTCTGGTGCGAGACGAGGCTCGTCTTTATCTGGATATCGATCTTTCATCATCTCAAGTGTTTTTCATACAACAGTTGAAGTTCGAATGGGACAATACACAAGTGAATCAGTTGTCAAATGAAATCTCAAACGTAAATTTCCGAAGATCGAATTTGGATACTGATCAAACGTACTCAGTGGAAGGAGATTCACAAACGGAATAACCAGTGGAATCGTTGCAGTGTATGGTTTTTTCTGCCCATTGAGTGTTGGAACATAGTAGAATCCACACACACTTGGATCCATTCTCTGAACATTTTCAAAAAGACTATAGCAATGCTTCATATTGTTTTTCTCTTCATACGACTTGAAAGTGTGATACAGAAATGATTCGTGAACATGATTATTCTGGAGTGAATTGTCAATAATGTTTCCTTTACTGTCAACCAGTCTCATGTCTCGAATGGCATCTGATGATGATTTGTAACCGTAGAACATTCCGTACAATCCAGCTGACTCTGAAGCATCTGCATCTGATGGATATGTATATGGAACAGTAATCGTGAGATCGATACGCAGATGACTCTTCGCAAACTCAGTCACATCATGACCATCATAACACAATGGAACTTCAATCTCATCTCCGATTCTGCAAGGCATAGGTGGATTCGTTGGATGCACTTCTTGGATGGAATAAATGTGTGGTTCTGAATCCCACTGTTTTGGCAGATATGATTGCACTTCAATTTGTTCAATTAATGTCGATGTTGGTTTTGATTGATTTGATCTGATACTTCTCATTTATAGAAAAATAAAAAATACAATATCAATATTTTCTTTTACTGTTTTGTCTCGCCAGAGGCTTCGAACCCTCGATGAGAGTCTCTACAGGATTCCCAAATCTTTGTGCAACGCTTTCAATGTGTGATTCGGATAGTACTCAACTTTTGGTTCGCCATTGCTGTATCGTAGTACCCACCATGTGGTAGCAGTTGTTGCTAGAATCGGTGCAGGAGGATGAGTAAATGTTGCCATATCACCGCCACTTTGACTTGGGTTGTATACATTATAGTATGTGTCGAGATTACCTTGATAGATTGGATGTGATCTCAAAGTGACAGCAGTATTTCCTTTTGAACTGATCGAATCATTGCAGTTCGTTGGACATCCACTTCTCTGAGTTGGAAAGCACAGAAGGAAGTCAGTATTGTCATGAACTGGACGAACTCTTGTCATTGTTTCATTTGGATATGTTCCGTCACCAGTGAGTTTCTCTTCAACAAGAGAATCCGTCAGTGATCGCTCCAAATCATCAGGAACAGCTAGGTACGAATCGAGATTGAGAGTTGACAATGCAAACTGATAGAAGCGAGCTCCAATAGTTGTTGTCGGTTGTTCTGGATAATACCTGTTTTGCATAGTCACTTGGATATTCTTCTGCATTGGATTGTGGAAGCAAGTGACTTCATTGTCGTAATGACGAAAGAGAAGCATAATATCCTTTGCATTCACCACTACCATTTGCTGAGTACAATCAATTCCTGTTGCCGTTGGCGTCTTCTGAAATGGATAGAATGAGATCTTTTCTGCTGGAATTGTTCCAGGACGATTCTGATACATCTACATGAGTTTCTTTATCGCACCATCTTTCATTTTGTCTCCAACACTCATGCAATACACATCATCAATCCGATAGTTTGTGACGTTCAATGAGATGTACTGATCCACAAATTCTGGTTCTGTTGTCACGACATTGGCTGTTGAACAAACAATGTCTTTGGTAACTGTTGGTTGCAGAAATGATTGACCAATTTGAACAAAGTTCTTTGTGCATGAGGTGACAAGATTATTCAGAAATAGGGACGATGTTGAATACAATTGAGAATTGCTGCTTTAATCGTTGGTGCTGCTGCTGTTCCAGTTACGAGTGATGATAGTGTATCTTTCAAAGTGAGTTCAGGATTCACGGAACAACAAACGAACGCATCTTCATTCATGTGCACACTCAATTTCAAATCACCAAAGAGACATTTTGGATAGTCAGTCATCCCTGAGAAAATGAGAAGATCTTCAAGATTAATCGACACACGAATTGGGACATCAATAGTGTCTTGAAACACTCCTGTTCCAGACGTCGTTGTGAAGTCTGATAATGGAATATATACACCAGCGACTGATTCGTCATGATTCCAAGCATTCTTCCAAGGTGTGTGACAATGTTTTCGATTCTCCAATTGACTCTTCGGTTTGATCATATTGTAGATGTGAGATTCCATTGATACATCATTGTTTGTTGTGCTGATGATTCTCTGATTGTTGTGAAGAACAGTAAGGTCACGAAAGATTGATGCTGAATGCTTGAGTCCAACGAAGATGAATATCCTCTCATTCATGTACGATCCAACCTTACCAGCTGTTGTTTGCCAATTATTAACTTTCAGAGTCGCAGTCATGGTGAACGTTATGAATGAATCATCAATTTGACAAATGTCCTGATTACCAGTCAGTGGAATGATTATCTCTTGTCCTGTGTAGAATCGTGCATTCTCTGATGGTTTCAATTCCTGTATCGAAGTACTGTGTGCTCCATCATTCATGAGGTAATTGATGTGATGCTCAGACATGAGTTGCTGTTGTATTTGACCAATGTCATCTCGTGTGTATTCTATCCTTCCAGTTGTATTTCCAGTCAATGATGATGCTCCAGTTCTTTTGTTTGTCAGATGTGTTATATGTGAGTTCATTTTATCAAAAATAAAAAAACTGTATTGCTTATTTCTTTTTCACTTTCTTCTTCTTTGGTTTCGGCTTCAGCTTTTCTTCCAGTCTCAGTATTTCTCCTCTGAGTTTGTTCGCAACTGCTGTGTTTCCTTCATTCATTGCTTGCTCATATTGTGCCATCTTTTCTGCATGGAGTTGCTGATCCGATTTCACATCTGGAATCATCTCTATTCCTGTCTGTGCTACCTTCGAAATCAGTGGTCCAACAAAGGGGATGAGATTCAGAAATGGAGCTCCAACTCTGAGTATGTTTTTGCCAACTGCTGCTAATTTTGATAACCAACCTGGTGCCATTTTAGGAAAATAAAAATATTCGAATACTAGTGAATGATTATCCTTTGAATTGAATTTTGGAATTGGACGAGAGTGGCATGTCATCGTTTGAATACCGTGCATTTCGTGGAGGTTCGTACTCGATCATCTGTCTTGCCTCTGCAAGGCTTCGAACCCGACTGGGGTCGAGTGGTTGTTGAGGTGCTCGATTGATCGCCTTATTTTGCTGGTACACATCCATCATTCCTCCTAATCCATTGAGTATTCCACCCGCGGTTTGTCCGAATTTACTGTTCGTTTGAGAGAGCAATCCACCACCGACTTGAAGCAATGTTGGAGCTAGAGGTTTGATGAATTGAAAGAATTGCTTGCCGATATTTTTGAGTTTGTTGAAACTTCCTGGTGCCATTTATGCAATTTTGAGAAATTGTGTTGAGACGAAGTCTATTTAAGTAAAAATAAAAAATACAATTCATTTATAATTTTAACGAGGAAATAATCTCAGAAGAGATTTCTGCCCTAACGGGGTATAGCTTTCGTCAGAGAAATGCCATAATTGAGAATAGTGTTGTATGCTTCATTGTAGGCAATACTCATGTCTTTTCCTCCAACAAGGATCTTGAATATTGTTCGAAAGATTGGGAGTTTATTCAGACATAAGCACTTGTCAGATAAATCATCCAATTCGATCACCACATCATTGATTCCAGTGAGAGTCGCAATCAGTGCACATAAATCACTTTGGTTTGTGATCAGTTTCTTCGAAGGTTCAATGAGATTATTCAGTAGTTTCTTTTCACATGCGAATGCATTCTTGTAGACGAGCAATAGCTGATCTTTGAATGCCGTGATATTTGATGAATATTCTCTTAGTGGTATAGAACGACTCTGAATGGGGGCTGATGGATATGTCTCTAGTGGTGGATCGTAAGCTCCACGTTCATTAGTGACCACAGGCTCAGAGCATACTCTTTCTCTCCCCAAAGGAGGGTTCGAAGCCTCTAGCGAGACCATCTCCATCTTCGATCCTCTATTATCTACGCCAGCTTTGCTCCTATCCTCGATGATGACATTGTTGGTGATTGATGTTGGTACTGAAGAAGAGCTTGTGTGTTTTGTAAATTGACAACTTAGAATTGGTTGCATCACTTTCTATAAAAATAAAAAATATATATTAATGTTTTTAAATTCACATTTCTGCTCGATCAATAGCTCCCATTCCAGAACTGTCCAACTGTGCAAATCGATAATATCCAGGCATCTCAGATTGGTATTGATCGATATTATCATCTGTGACTGTTTTGAATGCTTTGGCTTTCAGTTTATTAACTTCTGTTGATATGTGAGTTGAATAGCGAGTACAGTATTCCGATAAATACGTTGTATCTTGAGTGATCATTTGGAGAAACACTGGATAAATCTGATCCTTGAAGGCTTTCTTTTGTTTCATACTGGGATTGAAGTCCTGAACATGATCATGAAGCCATTGATCCCACATCAGTGATGCAATCTGTGATTGAATTGAATTGAACACCATATTGTCTAACACATTCTTGCTGGGATCAGCTGGATTGCTTCGATTTGCACGAGTTATTCCCAATGTGTCTGTCATGTGTTCACCAACAGCTCTCTTCATTAATGCATATGGTTGTTGAGATCGTTTGGTCTTCATCTCTTCATAGCTGATGTCTCGATAATTAGTTGGCAAATCGTATGTTCCATTTTTGAGGAAATTCCGATGTACAGCTTTGATTCTCCTTCCATTCTCTTGATTGAATGATGTGTATGGTTTCTGTCTTCGCATATCTGGAGTTGGATTCATTGCATAGTATGTCTCTTTGACTGGTCTGCTGTTGTATGGAGTTAGCATAGCACCATTGACTGCAATCAGATCTCCAGTATCATTATCGTAGACCATCACATCAGGAACTTGTCCATATTGTTCTATTTTTGCAGTCCAATTTCGTCCAGTTCTCGAAATATACTCACGTGCTGATGGAAGACTACACAGAGCATCATTGCGTCTGGTTTGAATATCATCGTCGGCATAGATTCGTTTCAATGCTGCTTGAGTCTCATGCGCATCTCATTCTTGGTTTCTTCGCTTGTGCTTTTCTTTGTGGTTGAACGTACACTATCTTTTGTGACATTGTGTGTTTCTCACACAAAACAAAAAACCAAAAGTATATTTTAATTAGAGTTAAATCACAAATGAAGAAATCGAATATGGCTAAACCAGAGGTTTCATGGAGGGTGAAACCCTTGTCTCTAACAGCATATGTGAATGCTAAATTGAGGAAGCATCAAATCGGAATGTTTCTCATGAAGTGCAATCACAAATACATCCAGACTTGAATTTCAATCGCAATAGTGTCAATGTCCTC
>JARBJD010000270.1:0-103768 GCA_033064195.1 Blattamonas nauphoetae | reverse complement strand
CGCCCCATCGCCACCAAACACTCCATTTCGCCCCCATCGCCACCAAACACACTCCACTTCGCTCCCCCCATCGCCACCAAACACTCCACTTCGCTCCCATCGCCACCAAACACTCCACTTCGCTCTCCATCGCCACCAAGCACTCGTCTTCGCTCCCATCGCCACCAAACACTCACTTTGATCTCCATCGCCACCAAACACTCCACTTCGCTCCCCATCGCCACCAAACACTCCACTTGCCCCCATCGCCACCAAACACTCCACTTCGCTCCCCATCGCCACCAAACACTCCTCTTCGCCTCCATCGCCACCAAACACTCCTCGCTCCCCATCGCCACCAAACACTCCTCTTCGCCCCCATCGCCACCAAACACTCCACTTTGATCTCCATCGCCACCAAACACTCCACTTCGCTCTCCATCGCCACCAAACACTCCACTTCGCTCCCCATCGCCACTCCACTTCGCCTCCATCGCCACCAAACACTCCACTTCGCTCCCCATCGCCACCAAACACTCCACTTCGCTCTCCATCGCCACCAAACACTCCACTTCGCTCCCCATCGCCACCAAACACTCCACTTCGCTCTCCATCGCCACCAAACACTCCACTTCGCTCCCCATCGCCACCAAACACTCCACTTCGCTCTCCATCGCCACCAAACACTCCACTTCGCTCATCGCCACCAAACACTCCACTTCGCTCCCCATCGCCACCAAACACTCCACTTCGCTCTCCATCGCCACCAAACACTCCACTTCGCTCCCCATCGCCACCAAACACTCCACTTCGCTCCCCATCGCCACCAAACACTCCTCTTCGCTCCCCATCGCCACCAAACACTCCTCTTCGCTCTCCATCGCCACCAAACACTCCACTTCGCCCCATCGCCACCAAACACTCCTCTTCGCTCTCCATCGCCACCAAACACTCCTCTTCGCTCCCCATCGCCACCAAACACTCCACTTCGCTCTCCATCGCCACCAAACACTCCACTTCGCTCCCCATCGCCACCAAACACTCCACTTCGCTCTCCATCGCCACCAAACACTCCACTTCGCTCTCCATCGCCACCAAACACTCGTCTTCGCTCCCCATCGCCACCAAGCACTTCCTTTTTCTTCCCTTGTCCTCCATCCATCACCTTTGTCCCTTATCTAACCACAAATCTCCTTCACAACACTCCAAAGTCATTTTTCATTCCTCATTCTTGAAGTCACTTTCAAATCTCTTAATCACTAACAATCTTAATTCAATCTTGATTATTTCCTTCTCGTTTCCTCTCAGCATCAAAACTTTCTCACAAACAACAAAACGAGTGTCGTGAGGACGATAGTTGAGAGAACATCGCCAACCGTCATAAGATCATCCCGTCAATTGTTTTTTACTCAGTCTGATTAGATTTCTGGCGGGAAGATTTTGAAAAAAAACACTTATTAGCAGCTATTTGAGGTGTGACAAGAGTAGTTGGAGAGAGACAGGAAAAGTTGAAAAAAGAATGGCGACGGTTGGTTTCGATGTAGGCTCGAACTTTTCTATGATGTCAAAAATATTAACCCATTTCAGAAAAATCACTGTTCATTTACGAATAATTCATGTTCATTTCTGAAAAATTAATATTCATTTCTGAACAATCATGTTCATTTCTGAACAATCAAAATACATTTCTGAACAATTATGTTCATTTCTGAATAATTAAAATGCAATTCAGAACTAGTCGAGCTGTATTGATGATGAATCTTTTGTGGCTGTAGAAAAAGTGGTGAGACCTGGAATTCTTCTGAGTACAAAAGAGATGATTGAGAAAATGATGAAGAAGGAGGCAATTCAAAAAGAAAAAGAAGAAAGGAAGAAAGCAAGACAGTTCAAACCAAAGAAGATCATCCTCCGGAAGTCCACTGTCAAACAGAGAGAAAAGAGAAAGCCAAAACGGAAACATGACGAGAAACGAAAAGCGCAACCTGCAATGAAACTGTCAACAAAGAAGTCAGAGATCCAGACTCGTTCTATGCAGTTGACTGAGAAAAGACTTGAGGGGAGATCAATGAGAACAAGATCAAGAAGAGATTAAAAAATTCAATTCACCAAAAAATTTGTTGAAATAAGTGAATGAAACAGTAATGAAATGGAAATATGGGAAAAGAGAAGTATATGAAGAGAAAAATGAGACGAAAGTTTGACTTCATACCAAATGTGGACGGGTTGTCCAACTGGACGGCTTGTTCAACGACGGTATTTCATACTCCGCTTCGAATGCGAGTGAGGATGTGCTTTCTGTGACGCCTGTTCCGAACTTGACGTCAATTTGTGTTGGCGATATGAATTTCACCGATTTCGAGTTGATCAGAGTCGAGTCTCGTTTAACTGTCACTTCAGCGATGGATGACGAGAACGAGACTCCAGTGACGACGACACTGACTTCCGTCTTTCTTCCATTCAACAATCGCGTTCCGGTCCCTTCAACTCGGCACGGTGACACTGGCACAATGAAGGAAGCAGTTGGATCGGCAACGCCAGTCTTACCATCAGCTGTCAGCGACACAATCTGATACTTCTTCCCATATTCAACTGTCCCTGTTTTTCCATAGATCTCAACTGACGCAGAACACGTGTCACAAGTCCACTCGATCCTCCAATCGGTCCTGAAAATGTGATCGGTGTCGCATCTGGAATCACAACATCTCCCTCCATCTCTTTCACAATAATCGAGAAGGCTTTTCCAGCTGGGAGTTGTTGGCCCTCCATCGAAACTTGAACTGAAGTTTTGGCTGTTTCAACAAGAGTCGCGGAGGCCTTGGTCAGTCGAGCTGGCGCAGCAGGTATTTGAAATGAGACAGACGAACAGGCGAAAGAGATTGATGATGAAGAGAGTGTCTTCACTTTGTATGTCTTTCCATATGCCAGCTTTCCTGATTGATGAACAACGACTGTGATGGTTGACGAGACTTGATCTGTCGACGTCGTGAACGAGGCAGTTCCGAGTGTGAAAGACTTCTCCGAAGTATCTGATGCATCAAAGACGATCAGTGTGAGATCACCCACCGCTGTTCGTTCTGCGGACAGAGTGAGAATCGCGTCGTTCAGGTTCGATGGATCCAGATCCGCTGAAACGCCAGTCAGTGTCGGACCAGCAGGAGTGGTGAACGACACGTCATTGCACACAATGTGCTCAGAAGTGTCGGAAGATTTCGTGAGAGAAGCGATGGTGTATGCTTTGCCGAACTCGATCTCGTTCGGTCCTCCCGCTTTCATCCATCCCGACTCCCCATTTGTGGCTGATGTGATTTCAACTGGGATCTCCTCGTTTCGACCTGTCAGTTTCATCTTCCAAACTGTTCCTGAGATGAATTCCTTTCCAGTCAGGAGCACCTTGAAGTGGGTGTTCCGATTTGTGTCCAGTTCCGTCGAGGCCGAAAGGATGATCGGAGGCGATGGCACAGTGAAGCTCACTCCAACATTGATGAACGATTCAGACAAGCCAGAGATCCCGTGCAGTTCGTATTCTCCGTCAAATGCGAGTGATGATGTGCTTTCTGTGACGCCTGTTCCAAATGTGACAAAGATCTGAGTCGACGAGGAGAACGACACTGATTTCGAGATGATCACAGTCGATCCTCGTTTAACAGTCACTGCTGTGATCGATGACGACAAACTCACCCCAATCACCTCAATTGACACTTCCGTCTTTCCTCCATTCAACAATCGTGTTCCAGTCCCTTCAATTCGGCACGGGGACACGGGCACAATGAAGGAAGCAGTCGAGTCTGCAACTCCAGTCTTACCATCAGCTGTCAGCGACACAATCTGATACTTCTTCCCATATTCAACTGTGTCTGTCTTTCCATAGATCTCAACTGACACAGAACATGACGTCACAAGTCCAATCGATCCTCCAATCGTTCCTGACAGTGTGATCGGTATCGCATCTGGCTTCACTACACCTCCTTCCATCTCTTTCACAATAATCGAGAAGGCTTTTCCAGCTGGGAGTTGTTGGCCCTCCATCGAAACTTGAACTGAAGTTTTGGCTGTTTCAACAAGAGTCGCGGAGGCCTTGGTCAGTCGAGCTGGCGCAGCAGGTATTTGAAATGAGACAGACGAACAGGCGAAAGAGATTGATGATGAAGAGAGTGTCTTCACTTTGTATGTCTTTCCATATGCCAACAGTCCAGATGGATGAACAACGACAGACAGAGTGGTCGTGATTGTTGTGGTTGATACGCTGAAGGAGACAACCCCGACCGAAAGTGCTGTTTCCTGAAGATCAGCTGTGTCAAACACACCCAGAGTGAGGTCACCGGCGGCAGTTCTTTCCGCTGTCAACGTCAGAATCGCACTATTCGGATCGGTCGAGTCCAGATCTGCTGCAATGTCGGTCAGAGTCGGTCCAACAGGAGTGGTGAACGACACATCATTGCACACAATGTGTTCAGAAGCATCGTTTGATTTGATGAGAGATGCAATGGTGTACGTTTTGTCGAACTCGATCTCATTCGATCCTCCTGCTTTCACCCATCCCGATGAACCTTTGTAGGCTGTTGTGATTTCAACTGTGATCTCCTCGTCTCGATCAGTTAGTTTCATCTTCCAAACTGTTCCTGACATCAAGTTCTTTCCAGTCAGGAGCACCTTGAAGTGGGTGTTTTGACGCGTGTCCAGTTCTGGCGAAGCGGAGAGGAGAAGCGGGGCTGAAGGGACGGTAAACTTCACTCCAACATTGATGAACGATTCAGACAAGCCAGACACGGTCTGAATTTCATATTCACCTTCATATTCCAACACAGTCGCAGTCTCCGAGAGCCCAGCATTGAACACGACGGTCATCTGCGAGTCCGAATCGACTGTCAGCGATGTCGAGCTGATCTGAGCCAGACCTTTCTTGACAATCACTGCTGTGGTGGACGACGAGAACGAGACACCAGTGAGGACAACACTAACTTCCGTCTTTTCTCCATTCATCTTTGTAGTTCCGGTCCCTTCAACTCGGCACGGTGACACTGGCACAATGAAGGAAGCAGTTGGATCGGCAACGCCAGTCTGACCATCAGCTGTCAGCGACACAATCTGATACTTCTTCCCATATTCAACTGTCCCTGTTTTTCCACAGATCTCAACTGATGCAGAACAAGACGTCACAAGTCCACTCGATCCTCCAATCGTTCCTGACAGTGTGATCGGTATCGCATCTGGCTTCACTACACCTCCTTCCATCTCTTTCACAACAATCGAGAAGGCTTTTCCAGCTGGGAGTTCTTGACCTTCCATCGACAATTTCACGAATGTCTTCTTTGATCCATCGAGCAAGGCTGTTGCCCCAATCAGCCGAGCTGGAGCGGCAGGCACTTGAAACAAGACAGAACCAAACGTGAGGACCTGAAGAGATGACTTGATGCTCTTCACTTTGTACGTCTTCCCATACGCCAGCTTTCCTGATGGATGAACAGTGACAGTTGTGGTGGTCGAGACCGACGAAGTCGGTGTGGTTGCGAATGAGACATTTCCGACGGTGATGGCTGTATTAGCTCCATCTGATGTATCAGACACGATCAGCGTGAGATTTCCTGTCGCAACTCTCGCTGCGTAGAGTGTCAGAATCACTTCATTGAGATTGGACGGGTTCAGTTTGGCACTGACCGAAGTCAAGGCAGGACCAGATGGTGTCGAAAACGACATTTCGAAAACGGTTCCGTTTTCGTAGTCTGATGTGTGATGCCACCACGACCAGTCTGGTTCCGGAATGCTTCCAACGGAGAACTCATTCCTGGCTGATTGTGTTGAACTCTTCTTCACTTTGGTGATGTTGTAGGTTGTTGATGGGACGAGAGAGTTCGCGAGAGATGTGCTCATTGGGATCGTCATTGTTCCATATGTACTGTCGAAGCTCACTCCTTTTGTCTCAATCATCGTTCCTGTTGAAGACTGAACAGTTACATCGTATTTTCTTGTTGTGCCTGTGAACACTCCCTTCATCTTCACAGCCACCACAAAACCTGTGCCTGCTGGACTGACCTGTTTCTCCACAACAATATTGGTGATGGATGGACCAACCAGAGCAGGCAGAAACGACGTGATATTGCGTGACTTACTATCCGACAACAACACTCCACTTCTCGGCAGAGCAGATGTTGAGAAGCAGTCATACGCTGTGAAGATTCCATCCTCATGTGAGAGGCCGAAATCTGTGATTCGGGCCGACTTATTATTTGCAAACGTGCAAATGTTGTCCATAAACAGTACATTTGTCAGATCCACCGTTTCGTCTGAGAGCAGCATCCAAACATACATCCCTCCTGTCGTGTTGCCTTCGTTGTTCGAGACGGTGCAGTTGTCGATGCGTGATGGTCCCTTAAAGAGGATGTTCAGTGCAGTATTTTGTTTCAGAGGATCTGTTGTGTCTGAAGATCGAGAGTCGGAGAAGGTGCATTGGGCAATGATCGTCTGTTTGAAGCATTGAACTAGAATGTGACCACCAAGTTCGCCGGCAGTGTTCGCGTTGAAATCGCAAGCAAAAATCGTGATATCGTGCACCCCTGCATCACTATGGTCAAGATTGAACATCGCGTCGATTGCTCCACCATCCTTAGTGGCTTTGCAGCCTGTGAAGGTTGAATGCTTGATGACCACAGATCCTTTGTTGTTTTGGAGAAGAACGGCTCCTCCATGTTTCGTTGCTTCTAAGTTTTTGAATGTGGACGAGATGATCCAGACTGGTTTATTAGTGAAAATCACCCCAGTGTGAGAAACTTTTTCTTTCTCAAATTCATGAAAATGAAGGCCTGATGTCGATTCAGGAGTGGGTGGTTCGGTGACGGGGGCAGGAGCGGTGTTGGTGACGATGTGCGAGAACGAGCAGTTCGACACGAGAGTGTCTGCTCCCCAATTCAGATCAATTCCGCTCGTTCCCGAAAAATGGTTTGTGCTGCGTGCCACTGAGCTTCCCACAAGACGCTGCATCAGCCACATCCTCCGAGCAACCGAGAACGAAGAATCACGAGCGCTCGTGGCGTTGACCATTTCAGAGGCGGAGAGCGAGACAACGCATTCCACTGCCAAGTCAACAGAATCTCCAGCAAAATGGCCAAAATCAAAAAGAGGGCCAGTTCCAACCACAAAATGCGTCGATTCAATCGACAAACAACTCCCACTGATCGAGACAGTTCCCGCCCCAAAAGTGTCTTCCATTGCTTCTTCATTGGAAGTCTTGTGCTTTGAAGAGAACGAACGAGTCGGGCCAGTCACCAGAGGCAGAAGAGAGGACAGGCCAGACGATGATGTGTGGCGGCACGAGATGATCGAAACCGATGTCAACGATCCCAGTCCCGAATATCCGACCACAAATGGACAAATCTCGGGGCACGAGACGATGTCACTGTGAGAGATCACGAATGACGAGCATCGAATCAGAGAGATCGCCGAATTTTGAATATTCGAAACTAATTTCACGTTGTCAACACAGAATGTGCTGTTCCAGACATCAAATATAATTGGAGGTCCATTTCTGTGGAGATTTATTTCTTTCTTCGAGAGATGGCCAATTTCGAAGTTTGAGGTGTTTGTTGTTTGTGTGATAGTTGTTTGTGATCCAGAAAGGTGTAACGTTGTGGAGTGAATTTGGAGGTTTTTCGAGTGGAATAACCCAGTGGGAAGAGTTACTTCAATGCCATGTGAATTCTGGCTGAGACTTGTCTTCACGTCAAGGTGTCTCAAGTAACGAGACAAATGAGATGCATTGTCAGTGGAATGATAAAGAGATGTCGGGGGAGCGGCAGACGGTAGTGAGATCCCGAATAAAATGAAGTGAAATGTGAGGATCATTTAAACGAAATAATGGTTTGCTTAGATAGGTTTTCAGTCTAATCCTCTCTTCTCAAGTATTGAAATCTTCTAAAATGATCAACTCATTCAACAACCCATCTATTTTCAACAGATGTTTCTGTAAAAGAACAGACACATGTGATCTAACCACTATTTAGTATTATTATCATCACCATCCAACTGAAAAGTTTCAATCTTCGTCGTTTGCGTAGAACTCAGAAAGTTTTCATTCCCCATCCAATTATCAACTATTTTTATCCATATCGCGTTATCTCACGACATCTTAGCGACAACTCAATTTATCACTCCAGAAACGCTCAGAACCCCTACTTTCTCTGACTTTCCACTCCAACACAACCAATCGATAGAGCTATGCAATATTCTCCGACGAACCAGAAAATCCCTCCACTCTCACCGACAAATCATCCGGCCAAGTATCGACGAATGAAACAAGCCCAGCTACCTGAATGTGCCGAGGATGTTATTGTCAATCTCCACAGATATCCCTTACTTGCGTGGTATGATCCCACGGCATCGAATGATTCTGATGATTCTCTGTTGGAGAATGAGAACATGAAAACTTTGTCATCGTCTGTCACATCGAAATGTGAAGATAAAGAAGTGATTGAATGGAAAGTCTGCAATCAGTTTCTTGTTTAAATCTTTTTTCGTTATTTGGATCGTGTGTTCGTCATTTTGTTTGATTTCAGGATTTGATGGAATGGTTTGTGAGTGCTGTGATCGGACTTGAATCGAAAGCTGTGTGGTACAATAATTCATTTTTGTTCGATTGGGACGATGCTGTGGTGGATGTATTTGGAATGGTTCGCATTAGTTTGTCTCTTCCTCTTCGCTTTCTTCTTTTTCAGATCTGTTCGCCTCACCTTCAGGTTCATCCCCTCCCCACTCCCCGCAATCCTTCTCTGCTGGTCTTGTCAGCCTCTCACAACTCTTTCTTGTCTTGATTAGTCAACTTTCCTTGTCAAACTGCCTCCCAACACAAATTGAACACCATTCTCGAGACAATCTGATCCCCTCCGTGTTTCACCGACTTGTCAGCCATCTCGTCAGCACTGGCACATTGACTCACATCTGCGACCCGTCTGATGCCGAAGCTCTCGTCATTGCTACCACCGTTCTCACCAAACAGTCACTCCCAGCTGATATCAATCTCTCCGACACTTTGATGCGGTTGGTGAGGTGTCTCTACGTCGCCATTCATCTTTTGG
Organism: Blattamonas nauphoetae; assembly: GCA_033064195.1. NCBI lineage: Eukaryota > Preaxostyla > Oxymonadida > Blattamonas > Blattamonas nauphoetae. The sequence goes on along the minus strand of JARBJD010000270.1, from coordinate 94,724 downwards.
AAGACGAGGAATGCGACGATCCCGCTGTTCGGCTGACTGACTTTGAAGGCGATTGTCAATCACCGCAGTTCACGAGATTCGCAAGACTTCTCGAACCTGAACTTGAATATATCAGCAAGCAGTTTAATTCGGATTTGTTTGAAGAAGCGAAACGGGTTTCGTTGTGGAACGAGCTTCTGCAGAAAGTGTCTGACGGTGAAGAGGTTCTGGTGTGATCTCTTCAATCGTTTCTGATTTTTCCATTTTTCTTTCAGTTTGATAAATCATTCCTCAAATCACCAATCTTCCGACCGTCACTTCTCTCCCTCCAAGCGAAGTTCCAACATCTGGCGTCATCGGGGGATGGATCAGAGGACATTTCGACGTCGTCTCTGCATTCATCCCACTCCACTCCTCACACCTCTCTCCAAGCACACCTCGACTCTTCTCTTCGGACTCACTCGTCATCGTCAGCGCACTTCAAACAGGAATCTCTCGAACTTCTGACCATCCTTCACTCTCTCCTCTCCTCCCCTCTCCCTCCCTCTCTCCCTTTCTCTCTCACCGATCACTCTCCAACTGACAATATCGGCTCACTTCTCACCTCCCCTCTCCCTCCCTCTCACCCAAAACAAATTAATCCAGACCGCTCCGGCCAAATACTCACACTCTCCCGACTCGACGACCTCAATCCCACAGAACGATTCAATTCCTCCCTTTTCGATGAAGACAACGATGCCATTCTCACTCAATCTCTCAACCGCTGCGACACTGTGTGTGACCTCGTTGGAGCTGAGAATTGCATTCTCGACATTTCTGCCTTCCTCGACCGAACCGTCTCTGCGCTCGGCAGCTCTGATAATCATCTCCGCGAGGCTGCGTACTCGCTCTTCCTCACTCTCGTCGAAGTACCGTCAACGTTCTATCAGTTGCCTCATCTTTGGGATCGACTCCGAACAGCCTTCCGCGATGGATGGCCTCAGGAACAATTTGCCATGCTGAAGATTACGACGAAATGGACCAGTGCGACAACAAATGACATGTCTCTGCCGCCATTCACGTGGGATCTGTTTGACTGGGATGGCCTGTTCTCTGCAGATTTGAGTTGGATGGCTCTGTTTCTCGTCTCAATCGATCTGATCATGTCGCTCAGACGTCCTTCGATCGAAGACGAGATTGGGAAAGCCAAAGCGACTCAACTCTTTCTCGCTTTCGAGCGACATCATCAGGCTGTCTCTCGAATCAGTTCCGAGTTCACTGACTACGTCCTCACCAGGATCAGCGACGACTCCATTCTCGTTCTCGTCTCGTATTCTCTGCTGATGGCTCTTGTATTCAAATCTGAGTTCCCTGCCACTCTCACATCCTTCCTCGCAGCCCATCCTGAAATTGATGTTCACTCTCTTCCTCTCAGTCTCGTAAATCAACTCACCGTCCTCTGCCACACCTCTCTCAACCGACACAAACCCCACCAGCCTCCTCTCGACCTCATCTTCGAACGACTTCTCCGAACAAGTCCTGTTGACCTCATCGTCCTTCGAAGTGTGCCAGACTTTGATCTTCCGCCAGTAGTCATGAACAACTCGTTGTGTGGCTTTCATGCGCTCTGTCGACGAGGAGTGCACATCGACCTTTTCGAATCTGCATTTGTCCAGTCTGGACGGCATTTGCCAACCACCTTTCTGATGTTTTTCACTCCTCTCATCTCTCACACATTTCTTCTCTTTCATTATTATCCCCCACCGCTCGTCGTTCGATTCCTCCTTCCCATTCTGTCTTCTGAGTTGCATGTCGACTTGATGGTCGACTCTCTGAAGGAGCTGATGACTTCTCTTCTCATCGTCACCGCCCCTTTCGGCGATTGTCACAGTCTGAAAGAGCTGTTCCGGTCAGTTCGACACAAAAACAACAACGATGACCACACTTCGACCGATGATGATGATCCAACTGGTTTTGAGTCTCTGGAATGGTTGAGCATCCCAACTGGATTCGGATCTGCTCTCGCACACTCAGACAAACACGTGCCATTCGATGCCTTCAACAACCAAGACAAACAACACGTCTCGACCAAACAGACTCCCACCTTCTCTCACCTCGCCTCACTCATCCCTGAATTCCTGTCAGCCGAAGCGAGAAACGTGAATGACGGGATTTTGCTCGCTGCGTCTTTCGTTCACATGCTGAATCCCATCTGTATGCCTTTTCGATGCTCATTCGCTTTTCAGTTACCCCATGGCTTGTGTTTGAAAACGACAGACTTGTCTTCCTGTGTACATCGATTCTGTGTGTCTTGTTCTCTCTCATTTCTTCAGCTCTCCTATTCCGGCGGAAGTGTCGGTCATGTTGGAGTTTGTGAAGAGACTTGTGTGGATGAGCAGTGCTGGATTTCGGGTGAAAACAGTCCACATTGGTTTGGTGGACTGTGTGATTCGAGCTGTGTCAGAATCATCGTTTTTGGAGGACTACGAAAACGGGATTTGTGTGATTGGGATTCTGCTTGGTTCGATTCGTGATAGTGGGAATAAAAAAGATGTTGTCGTCCACGATTTCTCTCCCCTTCTCTCCCGACCTTGATTGGAGTGAACACCGTCACTAGACTCTCTTCACGATTCCTGTCGCTCCACACATCGTTTGAGATACTCGTTGAAATAAAATGAAACCGACGACCTTTTCAATTGCACAGACTTGGTCGAGAATGTGCCGAGTACGTACGGACAGAAGATGAAGTTCTGTTCTCTTCCGTTTCACTTATTCAACTCTAAAACCTTCCCTTTGTCCATTTCTCCACGCTTTAACGAATTTCGAGAAATAGAGAATAAAAATTGAAGTGTTGGTGTGGGTGAAAAACTTGAAATTAGAAGAAAAACCGTGACAACGGTTGACGTAGACTTTCTACCAAGACTAGGCCCTATCCACGCAACCTACGCCTGAATTGATGCACATCATACAGATTTGCCCCAAAAGAAAGCATCGTTTTATACAATAGGTAACATTCATAGCTGATATCGTTCACGACAACTGGATCTTTCTCCACGAGATGGTGTTCTAACGCATCCTCCCATCCCGAAGAGATGAGAGACAATTTGACATCGTTCCGTTTGCTGATCGCGTCCAGATAGTCACGGATCTTCCGCCGGAAGAGATCATTCGAATCCAGGCTGCAGACGGTCAGGTATAGACAGTCAGCATCGACAGAAAAGAGGGTGGATGAGATCTGAAGCAAATCGCATGCTTTCCGAAATTGTTTGGTCAACTTGAACATCCTCCATTTCATCTTCGTCATTTCTTCTTGGACGGCGGTTTGCCTGAGTGCGATGAAGAGATCTCGATGATCTTCGCTGTATGATACGATTTCCTGAACGAAGATGCGTTTGCTTGGATGGATTGTTGGTTTCTCGTTGTCCATACACAAACAAACCGTGAGTTCCTTGAGAACGCGCAAGGTGTCATTTTCACATGCATGTAGCATGCCAAAGTCGACGATCATCAGGAAGAAAGGGGAAAACCACTGATAGGATGTCAATTCAAAAGATGTGTTCAAAGATGCACCGCCCAGGCGAACAAAGAACTGGAAGAGTGTCTGCATCTGCGATAGGGTGCAGAGTTGCGCAAGCAGAGTCAGTGAATCGAAGAGTGGATCAAGATTTCCATCTGGTGACGGATACAGTTGGAGGAAGACATTGAAAGGTCGAATTCGTTTGTCCTCAAGTTTTCCTTTCAAAAGTTCAACTATTTCAATGCATTTTGGGAGACAAGTCGCACGGAGGTCGGAATGCTGATACATCACATTGACGAAGGCTCGGTATAGTTGAAATAGAACAGGGGCTGACGAAAAGACTGAAAATGGAGTCTCGAGCGCTTCTGAGCAAGAGGAGAGCAAAGTCTCCTCGGGGGGATTAAAAGGAACAGGACGTGTAGCGATCTCCTGTGGGAGAAGTTTCTCCAAAATAGTTCGAGGAAGCATTTTTTTGGTCAAGACCATCACATTTTTTTGAACCAAAAAATCGTGCCCGGACTGGTGATATCCATTCAATTCTGGAAGGAAGACGGTTCGAAACGAGAACATAAGATGAACTGAAACCCATTCAATCCATCTTCACATTCCAACCGTCACGCGCTCCACTATTTCTTGCCTGTCTTTCTTCGCTCCACCAACGAGAAATTGAAGGAGGGACAAACCCCTGAGCAGTATTTCTCTGCAGTTTTGGTGATGATTCCTTCTGGATATCTCATATTCTGGCTCCACTTCCTTGTGCCCGATGGGACTGATGACCTTCATGAAGATCGGAATTCGACGTCAAATGCCTCCTCACATCTGTCTTTCTGTCTCTTTCCTTCTTCCGCATGACGTTTCATACTGTCGAAGCCCTGGAAGCCAACCTATTGAACATGAAACCAATTCTTGACGAATTGACTAAAGCACCAACCTCAAACACCGAACACAACAACAATCCAATCCGTCTCCACGGACAATATCATCTCTTTGAATATCTTTTGAGATCAGTGAACATCTCCATTTTTGGGACTCCGTCATCATCCATCGTTGCGAGCCGAACAGAAGAAGACGATCAAGGTCTATCGAACTCTGAGCCATCATCGATGCTGATTGTGACAAACAGTTCAGTTTCAATCTCTTCGCTTCGATAGATATGCCATGGAGACCACAGTTCAGTTGCGACAATCCACCAATCATCGTTGTCCGTCTCAAACTGCAAGATCAGTCCCGGTTCAAACTCGAGTCCGTTTTTGTCAACATGGAATCCCACAGACACTTTGACATTGACAGTAGTCAACACAAAAGTGGCCTGGAAACAATCGACATCTTTGCCACTATTTGGAACGCTACCCCGCAATTTCAAGGATCTACTCACTAAGTCGTCGGAAAACCTTTTTTTCCGAAATGAACCAGATGGAACTACGGGTATTCTATCGATAATTGGGAACGGACTCTCCTTTTCGAATACAGCATTGCCTCTCGCGACTGGCCCACTGTTTGATTATGGGTTCAGCACAAACCGCAACCCGCAATCAATGTTCGCAGCATCCGTCTCTTTGACAACTTCGGCGATGACCAACATCACAAGTCATCGCCGCCTCATTCCCAACACTCTCCGCTTCCCTCTCGTCTCCCAAAGACTTTTTTCTTCATCAATATCCCAATGCACCAACTATCTTTATGGAACAGGGTTGTTGGACCTGAATTTGGGGAGTGCTCTTTGCTGTCTGAATTCATCGTTCTCCAAATGCAAAGCTGACACCATCCCAACGGAAGACCCTCCCAAAATGTATCTCCAACACATCACAACCCACTTTGACCAAAAACTGTCTCCGACCTTCACTCAGTTCGACACGTGCACCTTCAGAGACATCTCCGCTGACAGAGGAGGAGCGATCGACTCAGACGAATCAGGAGCCTCACTCAGCATCACCAAATGCTCCTTCCTTCGCTGCAACGTTGATAGTGATGGAGGAAGCCTGTATTTTTGGCCATCTTCATCACCAAATTCCTTCGCTGTGTCGCACTCTTCATTTGCCTCGTCAAAAGGAACCCGAGGCGGAGGAATCTACGTCTCTTACTGCGAACAGACGTCCATCACAGACTGCGAGTTTTACAATGGCAGCGCAGGGAATTACGGGGGCAGCTTGTACTTGAGGGAGTGTCCAGGCCTGATCTCAGTTTCAGGTTGTTCATTTGTCTCGGGAAGTGCGGGCATCCAAGGCGGAGGAATCCAGATCTCGGAATGTGAACAGGGATCGATCAAAGATTGCGTGTTTTATTTGGGTGGCACAAAATATTGGCACCGAACGTACAGGTTGGTGCAGTTACTATGAACATTTCATTTTATGTCACGACCATTGCTCAGCCATTAATTGCTTTGTGGAACAAGGGTAATTGGACGAACCCACTCTGATTCTGACATCTGCAAGAATGACTTTGGGCCGATCGTTTGCATCTCAAACAAAAACCTTCTTTGCCTCATTCTTGTCTGTTGTGGACAAATATAACAACTTTCGGGTTTTGTCCATCACCTTTATTGACCAGCGCAAAACCGATCCCACGAGTGCACAATGTCTCATCTTGGACTCCTGTTCTTGTTCTCGATCACATGCACCGAGCAGCTTTCTCTCGATGGCTGGGAACGATTTGAGAATACACTCCATCTTGTGTTTTTTGGAACTGGCCTTCAAGAAAAGGAGGGATACTTAGCTCGCCTTCAGATTAAACAATCAGGAGCTCTTGATCCCCTGTTGTTTACGTTCCCAATTCAGGTGCTGAATGATACAGCAATTGCCATTCCTTTTGATAAGGACATCCCACGTGCATCCCTCTACACCGTCGAGTCCTTTTCATTCCTCAAAAATCCGGAAGCGCAACCTGAAAGTATAGCACTATCTTCATCGACATTCTATTACCCGCAACAGTTTACTGTTTTGTCAGTAGACAATGAGTTGGGACCGCTCGCTTTCCTTGTTGCACCACGCGACTCTAGATTTACGTTTGCCCTCACCCTCAAGTCGTCCGAAGGCGCAATTCTCACAAGTTCTTCCTGCAGAATAAGAGAAGGGGAACTCTATTTCATGTTCGACCTCCCAAGTGACCAAATTCCCAGTGGATACTACGTCACAGAGCGAGTTCTGACCACCAAAGACGGGACGACTGAATCGCATTTCATTGATGCTTATGGTGTCCAACTTCCTCTCCCAGCTGTAACTTCCATAGAATGCATTCCCGCTATTCGCGGACACTTTTTCCTTGTTCTGCACGGATCCCATTTTCCGATCGACGATCCATCAAGTTATGTGATGTTCAAAATGTTAGATGAGCATATAAACTGCAGCATCAAGCACGAAACGCAGGTTGTTGGTCTCTCGCAGCCGTGGTATGGGTCTCAGCCATACAGTCATGGACAAAAGTGATCGGCAGGAAAAATGACAAACTCTGGTCTGACGATTTGGGAAAGGAGTTCGATGCTGAAACGACACATGTGTGGAGGTGACATAACATCGACACGCATCGAGGTTAGTAGACTGGTCTACAGTTCGTGGGTGAGAAATACGAACCATTCCACTGTAGACGTTTTTTTACGAATGTTTTCTTTTTCTTGCGGAGGAGGCTGAGGATCTCGCTAATTTCGGTATCAATGATCTCATCTCATCACCACCTCTCACTGTGTGAAAAATTGTCGATTGTGGTTGAGCACATATTTTTGTCACTTTTTTTCAGACCCTTCATTCTTCCGTATCTCCATCATGAAACAACTGCTCGCTCTGATTTTCTCGCCACAATGGTTTTTTTTTGATGATGAAGTGTCTGACAACATAAAAACCAAATTTCACCGCTCAGTGTTTCTGGACAGGAAAACCGAGAACTTTTGTCCATGACTGATATGAGCAATCAGGGATTGCCTCTCTGTATCTGAACGGTGGGAAGACGAGTCTCGATTTGCTTCCACTCACCGAGATTTCTGTCCCCGCGTTTGGCTCACCAAAGATTCTTTCGATCACATAAGATGAACTCAACCGCCTACTTTTTGTTGAAGGATCCGACTTGCCAACATCCGAACTCGTCACAATGACCTTGACTGTCAACGACGCCTCATCAATTCAAGAACCAGCACAACTCGTTGTGCGTGTCGAAAATGGAACGCATGGAACGATTGACCTCCCTGATAACTTCGTTCCAGGCAAATGGGGAATGGTCAGTCTATCACTGACATTGGGAGATGTCACATCAACCGACAACGATCATACAGTGATTACCTTTCTGTTCAACTTTGTTGTCCCTTCGAACTTTCGGGCGTTGTCAACAAGCACTGTGACATTCTCGCTCTTCCTTCCGTCGGAACCAACAACAGTTCAACATATTAAGATGTCTGAAGGAGACTCCCCACCGACATTCCCTCAGGTTCAATACGAACAAGGACCGATTCCTGAAGAATGGATCATCAAATTTGATCTCAATCCGGACGATTACTCCCAGATCACACTCCACGCACTTGGCACTTACGAATCTGAAGTCTTAACCGCATCTTTCTTGCTTGCCGAAACAGCAGGCTTCGAATATCCACCATGTCTCGCCATGCCAATTTCGACGATGACCTCCGTCACATTCACGCCTTTGTACGGACAGGATCTTGGAAGACTCTCCATCCAAACAGACGGAACAATGTCTTGGGATCAACCAAGAATTTTCTTGTCATCCGACACAGGTTCCTATCCTTTCGAACTCACCCAACAAGAAGCCACCACTAGTTTTCGGGGGAATGTCGCAGCCATCCCGTTCGGAACGTACACTGTGGATGCGATGACAGAGACAAATGAAGGAGATCATTTGTTGGCTGCAACGAATTCTCTCACCGTTCCGATCTCTCGCCTTCTTATTCGAAGTCTCACAGCCAATCTGGACCAACAGCGAGTGGTTGTTGAGATCAATGCGGACGAGTGGGCTTCTTCACTTGAGCCATTCTCAGCTTTAACACTCAACATCACTCTTCCCGACGGCAGCGAAGAATTGTTTACTGTCGAGCAAACAGGCGACTCCCTCTCCGACTTGTTCATCCGCGTTCCCAACCCCGTCCGAGGAATCTATTGTCTCAACTCTGTGTCGTACGAATTCGGCGGAGAATCCTGTGTTGGCACATATCAGGCCGCGTTCTTCATGTTCCAATGCCCACTCGTCACAAAAGTTCAGGCTGGTGTGATTGATGACACTCCCATGTTCATCCTGCATGGAGAAGGGTTTCCACTTTTCAGTGATTTAATCGTTGAAATTGAGGACTTTGACCCTCTCAGTCTCTCCACAATCTCTTCAACTCGCGCAGAGTACAGTGGCAGCCCTCCGTTCAGCTTTGGCACTCCTTACGAAGTGAATTCTGTCTTCTTCTATGCTCCTCCGGAAGTAGTAGTTGACTGCGAAATCCTCGACCCATCATTCGTGTTACTTAATGTGGCTGCTGTTGATGGATACTCCATTCAGGATGGAGTGTTAACCATCACATCCAACACTTTTCACTTTCCGAAAATTTCCTACCTCAACGGGAATTCAAGAATCTATGTCAGTCAGCTCCCCAACACCGAAGAATATCAATACACTCTCCCTACCGAACAGATCCCTGACGATGGGATTGTCTCGTTCGATCGCTTCTTCGCAGAGGGAGATATGGTCTATCAGCATCTTCACCGTTCTGAGCAAGACTGTTTCACTCCGCTGTCTCTCCTGCTCCCTCCACCGGAAATCACATCGTTCTCTCTCATCCGTCTAAATGAGCTGAATGACGTTGCTCTTCTGATTGACGGAGATCATTTCAGAGAAGGGATCAACATCTTCGTCGAACTCCTCCAAAGTGGTTCTTCTTTGCTCATCGAAGTCGAAGTCATCGCACATGGAAAAGGGTCCTTTGCAGGCACAATCATCAGACACCCGTTCAAATCCACATCAGTTTCGATCACATCAGCATCTCTCAAGCACAGCTCTCCTTTCATCGATCAACCTGTCTCACCATCACAGACATCTCCGGTGTCAGTCAAGTACCCTCCGAACGTCTCTAATGTTCGACAAGAGAAGTCAGATTCAACTGTTTTTGTGGGCGGATCTTTCATGCTAACAGATGATCGAGTGAAAGCAACACTTCACATCACAGATGCGCAAGAAAACACAATCAGCAGGCCCCTGACTTTTATCAACTCGTCCTGCGTGTCGTTTCAGATGGACGCGAGTGTGACCGGAAAATGGTCTCTCGACAGCATCGACTACTGCATTGGTGAAGCAGTCGCAATATATCCGATCCAGCCTCCGCTTTCTTTCTATTATCCGTCTCCAATCGTCTCCGATATCCAAGTTTTTCCACCAACTGCGTCATCCCAATCACCAGTAGTCCAATTCAAACTGAGCAATGTTCCAGAGGATATCGAAATTCAAACAGTCTGTCTCGAATTCGAAAATTTGCGAAGTTCCTCCTACCCTTCCACTGCTCTCAGTGATCACCAATACCGAATCGAACTCGGAACAAGGGCACTTCCAGGCAGTTTTTACGTTTCAAGCTTCACGATAGAAGGAAAGACCATTTTTTGTATTTCCTCGAACGGAACAATCCCAGCCCCAACTCTTTCAAACACACAAATCGAAAACCTCTTCAATTCGTATACCACCCACTCAGTGCTACTCACATTCGATTCGTACGTCATTCCGGATGGAGTTGATGTCAAGATCACCAGCCCTTCCACTGACCCAATCACGTACCGAGTTGTTTACATGAACTAGGAATTCATCAACGACAAAACATTACAATGCAAAATGGAAATCTCTTCGAAGCTACTGCCAAACACCCTCTGAAGTCACGTTCACAATTCCGCATTGCATCGACAACTTCGAGCCGACTTTGGACAAGAACGACTTCACGACAATCCTGCTCACTGGAACACTCAATTCTGACATCGAAATCATCTACCTGGATCCTGTGGAACTTCTTGTCGACAACACAGTCATTGCTTTGGCTGATCCAACCTCCAGTGGAAAGGTCATCACAATGACAACGACATCTGCCAACTGTCCATTTGGCTCGACAATCAATGTCCCACCAATCACTGCCAGAGGAGCCACGTTTCTCGAAGTCGCAACATTATCCATCAAATCAGCATCAGTCCAAGTTCCTGACCATCCTTTCGCAATCAAATTGATCACAGCCGAATTCGATCAGAACGACACGCTCAAATGTGTTCTCTCTTTCTCGCTCAGCGAGTGGGGCAAGTTCACAGACAGCTGCCGTCCTCATTCGGAGACACAGGAGTTCATCTTCCACGCAACGACTGGAGACATTCAACCAGATGTGACATTGTCGTTCACTCTGAAGGCGAAGGAAGTTGATGGACAGACCATCGGTCAATGGACTTGCACGACGACCATCGGAACGGAAGGAGTTCTCAAATACTCAACGACATACCAAGTTATTGATGCACCTGGATCCAACTTCTCCATTTCCGCCACGCCTGCCTTCTCCACTCCAACGCCCCCCACTTCAATCACAGTGGACTCAGGAGGGAATAACAAAACGGGAGAATGTGGGTCAGCTGAAGATCCGTGTGGATCGGTGGTTGTTGGATGGAGAGCAGGACAGCGGAAGATGATCGGAGACGGAGTTCGTATTTCGATCAAGAAAGAAGTTCATTTTGGGGAGAGAATGTGGGTTGGGTCCGAACAACTGTTGATCCAATCGGCGAGTGGGAATCGCTCTCGTCTGATTTGTGAAAGCTCAGTGTTCGGTGGAAGGGAAGGAAAGGAAGGACGAGATGAAAGAATGGGGATTGTGACGATTGGGGGAGGATTGGTGGGACTTTGTGATTTGGTTCTTTCTTTGGGTTCGACCTCAAGCGGAGAGGTTGTTGGCACTTTCGTTGTGTTTGGGAAGGGTCGTTTTGTGGTTTCGTCAGTTGAGATTGTGTCGTCGTTGTCAGTTGGAGGAGGTGGGGTGGTTGGGATGGGAGTTGGGTGGGTGTGTGGGGGCGAGATGGAAGTGAAAAGCGTTTTGATGCGAAATGTTGTTCTCAGCTTGCCACTGTTTGGAGGAGTCGACAAACACGATGGACTTGACGTCTCTGTTTGTGAACTTCGAGTTGAGAACACGACGACCTCCGACACTCTGATCCACTTCTCGTCTCTCTCGCCCTCTTCCTCGTTCTCGCTCTCCAACTCTTCATTCATGACGACAGTTCGCACGATTGGCTCAGCACCGTCGTCGTCTTCACCAACCAATGTCAGTTTGATCTCCGTCTGGACTTGCCAAGAATTGATTTCAGTTGTGGATTGTGTGTTTGAGAAGAGTGGAACATGCCTCTCTTCGTCGCCCTCGACATTGACTGGAAACGCGCTGCACATCACTCTCTGCTCGCCGTTTCGTTGTTCGTCGACGATTGTGATCTCTCGTTGTCTGTTTGTTGATTGTCTGAGTGTGTTGTCTGGATGTCGAACACTTGAGATCTCGACAGGAGCCCACTCGGCCAGAATTGTGCTCTCTAACAATTGGTTTGAAAACCTTGCCTCTGGCGAGGAGTGGCCGTCTCGGAAGGGCGGAATTGCCGTTGTTGACTGGACTCGCTCTGGTTCAGTCTCCGCATCGTTGTCGTCGGCGGCGGCTGCTCCAGTTGGCGTCTTCGTTTATTTTGGAACTCACCGTCCAACGATTGTCCGTCGTCGATGTATTCTTTGCAGCAGCCGCTTGGTTGTGCAGAAATCGGAATGAATTCGAAACTCATATCTCTCTTTTTGTCTTTACATTCTTGTTTTGCTTTATCTTGTCATCACACCATTCTTTTCGATCCTCTTTTCGTGAATACTCTTGGATGAATCATGTATATTTCTCTTCGATCTTGGATTGCCATGGGTTCTCAATTCGAGAATGAGAACTTGATCCACCCACGAGATTGGGCTTTGTTTCGATGTCCGAAGAAGACCAACCAGAACGATTCACTGGGATACCTGACGATCCACCGATCAATGATGGTCATGTTGCAGCAGCTGCAGAGGTGGATGGACCAAACGGTAACGAGGATGGAATTGTTCCCGAAATCGAAAACGACGTGGTTCCACCCCAAAATGAGGATCCTCGTCCGCCCGCAGTCAGAAACCAGCAAATTGGGAGAGTTACAATGATATTTGCTGGTCTTAGTCTGCTGTCGTTGTTCCTTACATCCACAAATCGTGTTTCTCGCTCTGACTTGTTCTTCCATCCAACACTGATTTTCGAGAACGGAGAAGTTTGTTTATTCTTTCCTCCAAGGTTCATTCTTCATTCTGTCCCTTTTCTGGTGTTCGTGTCTCCTTCTCATTCTTTTCAGCTTTGGCGTCTTTTCACATCGTTCTTCTTGTTTGACGAACTCAACCTTACCGAACTCACCCAATTGATCATCTCGTTTGTCTCTCCTTTCTTTTCATGAGCATTGTTGCTGGCAGGGGTCAAGCATTGAATGCTCTTGAGATTCACATTTTCCAACAGAATCGAAATCACCTTCTGCTCCTGCTTTTGATCTTCTGCACGTTGATCACTGTTTGCATTTTAACCCTTTTCTTCACTGTTTTTTCAGGTGATCACTCTGTGTCTTCCACCATCGATGCAAGATTTTGACATGTCATCTGCACTCCGATTCGCACTATATGTTTTCCATCGGATCTACAAACCTCTCCAATCCAATGATCTTCATCGTGGATCGATTCCTCGGAAGTACTATTGGGAGATACTGATCTCTCTGGTCACCGTTTGGAGCCATTATTCCAGCTCATCGTGGGTTGGTCTCTTGTCGGCTCTGACTGTGCACTATGTACACCAGCTCCTTTCTAATCCATCACTGAGCGGCCCAGTTAATGTTGTCTCGTGATTCTCAAAAAGAATCCAGAAACAATCACGGCGATGACATCTCTCTCACCAGGAGGATCGAAGATGATGCAAATGCGAATCTGCCTGATATTTGACAAATTTCTCAATTTCAGAAAAAAGGACAGAAAATACAGTTCCACAAGTGCAGAATGGACATTCGCTTTTCTGATTCGTCCTTATCTCGTTTATCTTGTCTGTCATTCTTGAGATAGTTTCCCTCGATTCTCTCAGGACCCTATTACTCCCATCCTTGAACTTCGATCCGTTTTTCCGCATTACTCCGCTCTGTCCTGAAGATAATACGAAATTACTTTTATTCATTTGTTGTCTGATCAGCCCGCCTTCACTTGTTTCTCACTTCAGCATCACCTTTCCCACTAGGTACAATTCGGATCAATTAATCGAAGAATTACACAAATCAGTGAGTATCGAGAGCCAACGAGGGTCAGATCAATCTCGCTTCGGTTCTCTTTCTTTTCATGCATCCATCTGATCCACCATCATCATTCTCCATCATACAAACCGATTCTCAGGCAAATAATTGTTTGTCTCCACCAATTCGTTCGAAAGGGTCTGCCTAAACAACATTTCATTTTTTTCTCTGTACTACCTTTTATCTTCAGTATTACACAGTCTTTCGTTGAATCATCCGCTGGAAAGTCGAGTGTGCCACTTGTATCCCCTTCACCACCGACACCCGCCAGATATTCACCATTCGTACTGTTGCCTCACCCGCCAATCCAACTACTGTCACTCCCGCCTGAAGAAACCAGCCCAAACTCCCTGTTATCCGAATATACCCCTCCAATCTTCCCAAATACAAACTCTACTCCCTCCCATCACTCTCCAATCACAATTCCTTTGGTAGACGCTCCACAGTCTCCACATCACCTTACCGAAGACACAGGAGCGACTGCCCAATCATCGGACGCAGTGTGGATGCGAAATTATCAATCATCATTTCTGCCTCATCCACCTTTCCCATGTCCTGATCATTCTTGCGATTCGCGCTTCACAACGGATCTTTCGTTTTCCGAGCATATGAACCGAATGCACCCTAACTTCTCGATTCTGTTTGATCCTCCCTTCTTGCTCCAAACATGTTCGTTGGATGAGGGCCTGCCCTGGACACCAGAAATCAAAGAACACTATTTCTCAGTGCTCCACTCCTTACAGTTGCAATCATTGCTGTCATTGGTGCAAAATGCTGGTCCAGCCAATACTCTTAACAGTTCAGAGGTTTTAATACAGACGCCTTTGTCTGAATCACTTCGCAAACTCTGCTCGTCAAATCCGCTGGTTGAGCAGTACAAGCTTGATCCAGCACTTATTCCGATTCATCGACTCAGACTAAAGTTGTTCAAGGACCTTATGTGGAAAATCACGATCTCAATTCAAAGCATCGGAAAGCCACTCGATCATCGGAATCCACCCACTGTGATAAAATTGAAAAACACACAAAAAGTGTCTGAACACCCTCCATTGGGCAAGCCTGTGCCTCAATCTCCCGGAAATCCTCGTATTTCTGGAGAAGATAGACTTTCGTGGACAGAAAAGAAAAGAGTTGAACGAGCTCTGCTGTCTCTCCTCATCCCCGCCATGCTGATCCCCCATTTCCCTTACCCGATGCACGTTTCGGAAATACCTTCACAGAAGCCAAAATCTCACAATGCAAAGTCCAAGTCACAATCAAGACGTCGCCGTCCTCTCGTTCCCGCTCCGAGTCCTCTTCAGTCGACCCAACTCCAACCCAAAGGAAACCCTTCCCCGTGTGATTCCACGCCACTGACAGCCATGTCACCAGAAATCACGAAAACTGACCAGACGCAAACAGCAGACTCTGTCACTGAAGTGGAATCGAAACAAGAAAGCGACATGTCTTCGTTGTGGAGGCGATACAACCAAGAATGCTGCGAGAGGGTCGATGATCACGCCAACCACTCAGAAATCGACATTTTGATCAACCTTCATCCATCCACACCACTTCTCGGCGAAGATGATTCAGACTCGTTATATGAGCTCCCGTCGACAGAACCAACATCCTCCTCCAACTCGAACAGCACCCGAAAACAACCATCTCGCCATCCAAAATCAAAATCAAAGATGAACCTTCCCATCCTCCACCCTCTGCTCAGAAGTCATCAATCCAAGCGACTTCTCATCGATGATGATTCAGACACTTTGTATGAGCCATCGCCCTATTTCAAGAAACTGACGTCACGCCCGAAACGACCAACCAAAAGTCTCGTCACACCTCATCCAAAATCGCTCATCGAGTCACTTCAGTTTCCAGCGAATCCATCATCCGTGTCAAACTCAGACTTGTTCGACAAGCTCAGACCTCACCGTGCACAGTCACAACCGACACTTGAACCTCCTCTCGTCCAGTCTCAACTCGCCATGGGTGATCCATCATCGTCCCTCTCACTGTCCACTCCACTGCCTGTTTCTGATGTTGCCGTCGACTCGTCACAAATCGACACTCCGATCAACCTTCATCCATCCACACCACTTCTCGGCGAAGATGATTCAGCCACTCTGTCCAAGCCACCGTCACCCAAATCAACATCCCCCTCCAACTCTGACAGGCCCCGAACACAACCATCTCGCCATCCAAAGTCACAATCAAAGATGAACCTTCCTATTCTCCACCCTCTGCTCGGAAGTCATAGCTCAAAGCGACTTCTCAACGATGATGATTCTGACTCTTCACATGAGCCATTGTTGTCTCCACCGAAACCGAAACGGAAGCCACAATTGAAACGATCGAAACCCACTCCAACACCTCTCACCCCTTCTCAACCAGCAACGGTCTCGTTTCCACATTTCCCGTTTCCACCTGCCCCTCGCCAGTCTTTGCGTGATGATGGTGGGATGGGGATGAAAGTGTGTGAAGTGCTGGAGAGGAGGAAGCGGATGGGTTGGGAGGGGTGGAATGGAGAGCTGGCTCGGAAGGAGGCTGAGTTTGAGGACATGCACAGCCAGATGAGGACGCTGTGGGGGGACGCTGTGAGGGGGATGGGGAGGACGGGGAACGAGGGGGTTTTGGAGAGGGCGCTTGAAGAGACAAAGACGCGAATGAGGCGTGTTCAAGCAGAGGAGAGGAGGAAAGAAGAGGAGAGAAGAATGGGACTGGAGGATCGGAGAGGGGAGTGGATTCGGAAGCAGGAAATAAGGAAGGAGAAGAAACTGGCGAGGATGGAAGCGGAGAGACAGAGGAAGAAGTTGGACGAAGCTGTTCGTGCGAAGGAAATGCTTGCCAAGGAGGCGGTTCATGCTTCGTGGATCGAGAAAAGAGAAGGAAGGAAGGCAGAGCTTTCTGTGCAGCAGTTCGTGAAGAGGGAGATGAAGAGGAGAAGAAGGGAGAAGAGGGCAAAAGAAGGATCGGAAGGAGAAAGATGTGAGGATTCTGGTTTATCCACTCTTTCGAACATTGACCATCAATGAAGTCATCGGTGCTTCTCGTTTCGTTGTCAATTCGTTTGATCTCTCTTTTCTCCTCTCGGTTTGAGAATAGAAAGTCCCTCACTGTCACTTCGAGTTGAAAATGAGAAACAGTCTGTTTCCTGCGTGTTCATTCAGATTCTCGATGGACCTGCAATTCTCACTCGATTTCCCGAAATGAAACTGTGGTTTTCTATTAACTAAGGGTCGGAAAATTTTCAACATCACAATCATCAAAATGGGAAATCAAACTACCTATCCTTCCTTTGACTACCCGCTTCCACAGCCTCTGGACGACACCTGGTCAACGTATCTCAAGCACTGCTCTCTTCGACAAGTCAACAATCTCGTTTACTCGTTCGAGACGAAATACAAAGGAAAGATTGTTGAATGGGAAGGAACAGTGGCTACAGTGTCAGACAAAAAGGTGCAGTTCATCATGAACCCTTCAGAATCATCGAGAACACGATACGACATCACTTTGTCTCTCGACGACGAAACGCAGCGGACTTATCCAGCCTTTGTTGTTGGTGAAACGAGAAAATTCAGAGGGAGACTCGACTCTCTTGGTATGCACATTGTTCTGTCCTCATCCTCCCCTTTCTTCCTCCGTCAGGAACATTCCGAACCCACAAGCTGACAGGCGTTCCTCTGAACAGCTCGGAGCCTGTCCTTCCATTCACGTGGCTCGACTTCTGCCTCCACTTCGGTGTGAGTGCGCAAAAGTCGTCGGAACTGTTCTTCGAGAAGTTCTACAAAAACCGCCCCATGTTCATCACAGGAACGCTGACCCACAAATCATTTTTATCGCACGAAGAACCAGAGAAAGCAGTTTACAACCAGGTTGACTTTGTGTGCACTGACCTCGATGAGAGTGTTCGTCCCGAGCCGATCAAGATGCGTGCGTATAAATTCAACAAGGCGGTGTTCAAAAGGATCACTCCTCTCATTGAGTCGGGAGAGATTGTGACAGTGTGTGTATCTATTTACAAGCGGAGGGACGACTTCCACGACGTCAGACTGCACTGCTTCATTCCGCAGAGCTTCAAAAGCACAGCCGTTCTCGGAAAGGAACAAGAAGTGCAGAACACACAGTTTGTGACTTGGGAATATGCACCTGCTGACTTCCATGTTTCTGCGATGGCCGATGGGAACGTGAAGGACGACGAACCGCAACCAGCCCAGAATCCGGATTTTCAGGCGAGACAGGATCTTAGTACAGCAACAGCATCTCATCATGGGGACAGAATGGATGTTCTTTCGTAAGCGTACTGGTTTTACAGACAAGAGTTCAATATCATGAAATTTGTGTGATATGTTTCTCATTGAATTTCTTGGCTTTATCTACCTCTGTTTTCGTTTTCGCGAAGTTTAGTTGATTCAGTGTTTTTTGGCAATTTGGGAAAATGATGATCGTCAAATCACAGTTCCATCTTCGCCAGAACGATTCACTCAACTTCCTCCTTCAACAATTGACTGATATTTCGGGGCATGGAGGGTGTTTTCTTGCTGTTTTGCAAGAAAATCAGATGAAATGTGTGAAAAAAATTGAATTTGAGGCGATATAAATGAGGTGGATGAATTAGAAAAGCGAATGTCTATTCTGCACTTGTGGAACTGTATTTTCTGTCCTTTTTCTAGAAATTGAGAAAGTTGTCAAATATCAGGCAGATTCGCATTTGCATCATTATCAGTCATCCTCGTGGGAGAGATGTCAATGTCGAGATTGTTTCTGGATTCTTTTTGAGAATCACGATACGAAAAAATCGGGCCGCTAAGCGATGGATTACAAATGAGTTGGTGCACATAGTGCACAGTCAGGGCCGACAAGAGACCAACCCACGTTGAGCTGGAAGATTTGTCATAAAGGATGACCGAAAACGTCAGAATCGCCCAATAGTTCCCCAGAGGAATCGATCCACGATAAAAATCATTGGATTGGAGAGGTTTGTAGATCCGATTGAAAACATATAGTGCGAATCGGAGTGCAGATGACATGTCGAAATCTTGCATCGATTGTGGAAGACGCAGAGTGATCACCTGAGAAATGATGAAGAAAAGAGATTAAACGCAAACAGTGATCAACGTGCATAAGATCAAAAGTAGGAGCAGAAGGCGCTTTTGATTCTGTTGGAAGAAGCGATTCTCAATGTCATTCATGACCTTACATCTGTCAAGAACGATGTTCGTGAAAAGAAAGGAAGAACAAACGAGAGGGCGAGTTGGAGGAGTTGTTTCAGGTATTTTTCGCCAAACATGAAGAACGACGTGAAAAGACGCCAAAGCTGAAAAGAATGAGAAGGAGACACGAACACCAGAAAAGGGACAGAATGAAGAATGAACCTTGGAGGAAAGAATAAACAAACTTCTCCGTTCTCGAAAATCAGTGTTGGATGGAAGAACAAGTCAGAGCGAGAAACACGATTTGTGGATGTAAGGAACAACGACAGCAGACTAAGACCAGCAAATATCATTGTAACTCTCCCAATTTGCTGGTTTCTGACTGCGGGCGGACGAGGATCCTCATTTTGGGGTGGAACCACGTCGTTTTCGATTTCGGGAACAATTCCATCCTCGTTACCGTTTGGTCCATCCACCTCTGCAGCTGCTGCAACATGACCATCATTGATCGGTGGATCGTCAGGTATCCCAGTGAATCGTTCTGGTTGGTCTTCTTCGGACATCGAAACAAAGCCCAATCTCGTGGGTGGATCAAGTTCTCATTCTCGAATTGAGAACCCATGGCAATCCAAGATCGAAGAGAAATATACATGATTCATCCAAGAGTATTCACGAAAAGAGGATCGAAAAGAATGGTGTGATGACAAGATAAAGCAAAACAAGAATGTCAAGACAAAAAGAGAGATAGGAGTTTCGAATTCATTCCGATTTCTGCACAACCAAGCGGCTGCTGCAAAGAATACATCGACGACGGACAATCGTTGGACGGTGAGTTCCAAAATAAACGAAGACGCCAACTGGAGCAGCCGCCGCCGACGACAACGATGCGGAGACTGAACCAGAGCGAGTCCAGTCAACAACGGCAATTCCGCCCTTCCGAGACGGCCACTCCTCGCCAGAGGCAAGGTTTTCAAACCAATTATTGGAGAGCACAATCCGAGCACTCGCCATTCCTGTCGAGATCTCAAGTGTTCGACATCCAGACAACGAACTCAGACAATCAACAAACAGACAACGAGAGATCACAATCGTCGACGAACAACGAAATGGCGAGCAGAGAGTAACGTGCAAATTGAAGATCATGGTTTCGTTCAAGTTTTCACGTGTCCTCGTTTGATTCAAATTAATGCTGCGTGGAGTCGAGATTGGCGAGACCAGAACGAGACGATGGTCAGAGAGAGCGAACATCGCTTCGAGAAGACGGCGATTGGCGAAGGGCTGGCATGTTCCTTTCTCAGATTGATTCGATGGGTGTGTGGCGTGTCTGGGAGGGCGAGAGCAAAGCGAGGGACACACTTGCCAGGAGCGGCAGAGTGGACGAGATATCGTCCCGTTTGTCGCTTTGTCGATTCGTCTCTCTTCCATCGCTTCACTGCACGAGGCAGAGTGGATGGGAGACAAGTTGCAGTGACAAGAATGAAATGTGTATCATTGTTCAGGCGAGTGTGGGAGTGTTTTGTTGAGAGCGCGTTTGAACTGTTGCTGGATGGGGTTCCTGTGATCCAGGAGTGATCGTTCTGGAATCAACACAGACGACAAATACTTCAGAATGCGATTGGAATCGTCCGTGTCCGGTTTTCCATCCGTTCTCCGCATGACTACACGCTCCGGGGAGATCGTGAACAGTTGATGGTGCTCTTCGCTCCGCATCAACTCTCAACCACAACTTATGTGCAGAAAGGATGGCAGGGTGATGCGAGCACACTGTCCTCGATCGAGTGAATTGTGAAGTGTTGATTGGCAATGGAACAGTCTGCTTTCTTCTCCACGTCATCGGAGTGATGTTCTTCCGCTTCCGGCCGACTCTCTGAATGTCTTCGTTGGGGGAGACGTCGTTGGGATGAATTTCGTTGTCGAGCTGCTTTCCTTCTCTCTTCATCGCTTTTCGAGTGTGGTTGGCTGACGAAGTGTGGATGAAAGGGTCGGCTGGTTGTACGACGTGGGCAACGATCGTGTCGTGTTCTTTCCAAACAACACACAAGTTGATCGAAGAGACAAAGCGTACAACACAAAAGGGGAGAGAGTCCACAAAACTGGATGGGACACGGGTGATGCACAAAAGTTGTCACAAAGACTGGTTCTGCATCTCTGTTCGAGTGGGAGAGCGAGGAGGGAGTGGCTGGTGAGCATGAAGAAGCATTTTGGTTCTTCCGTCTTCCCAAATCGTCCAAGACTATCGTCAACGTGGGAGTGTTCTGAAATCCCATTTCATGATCGGAACGAATCAAGTAGAGAGGACGATTTTGTTGAGCAATCAGGAAACAATGAGGTCGTCACAAACAGCGAGGAATGGCGAGGATGGACGTGTTTGATTTGGGAGGAGTGGGAGAGTGCGGTGACGAGCGAGGGAGACTGGGGGAGAAGTAAATTCGTTCTGGCACATGATGAGGCGATGCCAGAGCCGAGGATGATCGCACACAAACAGTGTTTGTGGTCCAAAAGAAGTCAGAAACAGTTCGAAATGTTCGCTAGTTCGTTTAGGTTATAAATCCGGTTCCGACAAGTTCATGCCGTGCAGGTTGCTCAGGTCGATCGATTCTTCAACAATTAATTCGCCTGAAGCGGTGTCTTGGTCGCTTAGCAGCTTCTCCTCAATCACATCGTCGATGCCCTCCATTCTCAACATTTGAAGCATTTTGTTCTGCATCTGCCGAGTTTTCGACCCTTTTTCGTTCCACTCCCGTTGGGCAGTCACCAGAAAATCCAGAAAATACCAAATTGAGGAATCAATTTCGAAGAATGTGAGATAACTGGGTATCGTTAGAACGACAGGCAAACCCAAAACAAAGTCCATTGTCGGCTGATAGTAAGGAGATCTGTGGACGAGAGTTGACAGAAGAGCCATGAATTCATCCGCCAAGTCCTCAGAGATGATCGAAAAGCGGTTCACGCACAAAAGGCGAATATACTTCTCCGACGGTGTGAGAACTTGCGTAAAAACTGTCTCGTGAACAGCTTGTTGTTCATAGTCATCTGAAATTTCGAGTCGTGTGAGACCATCCAGACATGTGAACCAGCAAGAATTGACGATCAGAGAAATGAGACAGGTGTGGATGTCCTCAAAATTTGACAAAGAGAGAGACAAGGGATTGAGAGTGTTGATGAGTTGAGGGATCAGATCAGCTTCAGCGAGGGTAAGATTGGTTTTTGCATAACATTTTTCGACTAGAGTTTTCAGCATCTTCATGGTGGCTGTGGTGATGGCCCGACTAGCAGAAGAAAGGAGCACCACAATGGACTGGATGATTCCTGTCAAAGATTCATCAGAGTTCGATGCAAGGCTGCTGAGAAGAGCATCCACTGATTCTTCATCATCACGATCCACAGATTCCAGAAATTTCACAGCCTTAGCTTCCAGAGAGACATCAAGTGCAGGCTGCAACGGTATAGTGGCAACGAGAGACCGAAATAAAACTGCTTGTTCGCTCACAGTTTCACTGGAATCTTCATCCCAATTTAGGAAAGCAGAACAGTCTGTTGAGAATGGCAAGCAGAGAATAAGACAAACCAGATGGTGCTTCACTTGAGGAGATCTCTATTTTCGTGTCAATCGCGGTCATTCGGATTGTATCAGATACAAAGTGCTCGTTATGGGTTCGAGAACTGTTGAAGCGCAACGTCCCGCTTTTCACTTTCATCTTTCTTGTTTTTCAACGCAACATTTTCATTTTCACCCATGAATCGTTTCAACCATTGATTGAATGTGTTCTATTTGTAAAAACAGTGTCACTTAATCAGAGAACGAGAAGTAAAAGAATTCTGTACAGACCAGCACGGTCGGTGCGAATAAATAGTCATCAAATAAAAGGTGACCAGACGAAAGAAAGTAAGAGAGAAAGAAGAACAAGGAAAAGAATTGACAGCTCGATTTGAATAGCGAATTCATTCTGATTTCTGCACAACCAAGCGGCTGCTGCAAAGAATACAACGACGACGGATGATTGTGGGACGGTGAGTTCCAAAATAAACGAAGATGCCAACTGGAGCAGACGGCGACGATGACGATGCTGAGACTGAACCAGAGCGAGTCCAGTCAACAACTGCAATCCCACCCTTCCGAGACGGCCACGACGACCCAGAGGCAAGGTTTTCAAACCAATTGTTAGAGAGCACAATTTTGGCCGAGTGGGCTCCTGTTGAGATCTGAAGCGTTCGACATCCAGACAACACACTCAGACAATCAACAAACAGACAACGAGAGATCACAATCGTCGACGAACAACGAGATGGCGAGCAGAGAGTGATGTGCAGCGCGTTTCCAGTCAATGTCGAGGGCGACGAAGAGAGGCATGTTCCACTCTTCTCAAACACACAATCCACAACTGAAAGCAATTCTTGGCTAGTCGACACTGAGATCAAACTGAGATTGGTTGGTGAAGAGGACGATGGAGCTGAGGTAATCGTGCGAACTGTCGTCATGAACGAAGAGTTGGAGAGCGAGAACGAGGAAGAGGGCGAGAGAGACGAGAAGTGGATCAGAGCGTCGGATATCGTCGTGTTCTCAACTCGAAGTTCACAAACAGAGAAGTCAAGTCCATCGTGTTGGTCGACTCCTCCAAACAGAGGCAAGCTGAGAACAACATTTCGCATCAAAACGCTTTTCACTTCCATCTCGCCCCCAGACACCCACCCAACTCCCATCCCCACCACCCCACTTCCTCCAGCTGACAACGACGACGACACAATCTCAACTGACGAAACCACAAAACGACCCTTCCCAAACACAACGAAAGCGCCAACAACCTCTCCGCTTGAGGTTGAAGCCAAAGAAAGAACCAAATCACAAAGTCCCACCAATCCTCCCCCAATCGTCACAATCCCCATTCTTTCATCTCGTCCTTCCTTTCCTTCCCTTTCACCGAACACTGAGCTTTCACAAATCAGACGAGAGCGATTCCCACTCGCCGATTGGATCAACAGTCGTTCGGACCCAACCCACATTCTCTCCCCAAAATGAACTTCTTTCTTGATCGAAATACGAACTCCGTCGTCTCCCACCTTTCGCTGTCCTGTTCTCCATCCAACAACCACCGATCCACACGGATCTTCAGCTGACCCACATTCTCCAGTTTCGGCACTCCCATCTGCGTTCACTGTGATTGAAGTCCATGTTGGTTTCGGTCCTGTCACAATCTCAATCGAAGTGTTGAATCGGATCTGTTCGTTTGGATCGCTCGTTTTCGTGATCGACTCGATTCGGTATGTCGACGAGTATTCCAGATTGTTCGGCGTCCCGATTGACAGTGTCGCCGACTTCCCTTCTGAAGATGACGTGAACGACATCTCAAACGAGAACGACGGATTCAGACGCACTGTGTATTCGTCCGACGAAGGAAGACGAGCCCCTTCGAACGAGATTTGGCAGCGAGTGTGCTCCACATCCACAAACGAGAACGACGCCGACGAAACAAACGAGTCTCGTGGAACAGTGAAGATGACGTCATCGTTCACAATAACTTCATTTCCATTCAGTTTCACCGTTTTCAGCTTGTATCTCAATCCAAACTTCAGTTTTGTGCTGTCGCTTTCATCAACATCCACAAAACACACAATCTTTCCGTTTTCGTCGAGCTCGCCAGCAACCAGCTGCGGAGGAGTGGTTGGGATTGTGATCGTCCAATCTCCGTCGACGAGTGACGTCCCGCTCAGTTCAATCGTCACTTTCGTTCGATCGTCGTTCAGTTTCGCAGTTGCTTCTTCAATTCGAGTGGGGGCTGTCGGAGTGTCGAACTTGACGAGATTGGGGATGGAGATCAACAAGGACCCAAGAGACAGAGACACAACAGAATACGATTGGCTATATTTCAGAGTGTTCTCTTTCTTGTACACTTCAACTCTTCCACTTCCGTCTGTCGACGATGTGAACGATATGTCCAGTGTCAGTTGTGGTGATCCTCCAGTTTCAACAACGATGAGTTTGTACTCAGATGATGAGGGCATTCGCGCGCCTGACAATGTCAGAGTAACAAACGACAGATCCAGAGAATCAGGTGAGCACACAATATCTGAGAGTGTCGGTCCAGGAGGTGTGGAGAAGGTAGTCTTGTTCAGAAGAATCTGGTCATCATCAGACGAGAGAGACGAGAGCATGTAAGTGGTGTCGAAGAGAAGACCGTTCGTTGCATTCCCTTCAATTGGTTCTGATGTCCCAACTCGACGAACAAAGGACACAGCAAATGAAGCCGATGTTGACAGAAGTGTTGTGTATGTTCCTGACCACGGAAGATCTTGCCCTGTGAATGTCACAACAAAATGAGTAAAGTTTGAGGCAAGCGTGGAAGAGATGTCGAGGACAGCGCGGACAATTGGGGTGGTGAAGGAGAGGCGAGGAGGATCGAGAACGAGTGGAGACACGTCACCTTCTTTCTGAACTGATTCGATTTCATATGTCATGTCGGATTTAAGCTTGCTCGCTTCACCAACCAACAAGACCCCAACGATCGATGAGTGCATGTTTCGCGATTCTGTGGGTGATGTTGGTTGGCCTGTGAATGGAACGGAAATCAAAAGATCTGATACATCCTTCAATTTGACCTTGTAGTTCCCAGAGGAGAGAGTTCGGCCTTTCAGTTGGAACGAGATCCGTTCAGGCTCAGATTCCGACCAGTCTGTCAGTACTTTCACAATTCGAGGAGGGTTCGGTGTTTGGATGAGAGAGGAGGAGGCGGAGATGTCAGTATTGTGAAGGAATGCAGATGAGATGGAGTAGTTCGATTCGTATTGCAGAGTGTTCCATTCGTTGAACTTGATCGATTGTGAACTCGTCGTTGATGGAGTCGTGAAGTCGAACACGAACAGGCGAGCGATGGGAGGAGGAGAGTCCACGTTCGGCTTTTCATAATCACTCAGACTGTTGTCCACCACAACCAGCATCCTTCCCTCCACATTCTCACTCGTCGTCACTGTCAGTGTTCCTCCCACATCATCCCCATCCAGCGATGCAGACAGAGTGATCGATGACAGATCAATCGAGGAAATTTGGGGTATGAGAGAGCTGTCATAAATCTTCTCATCAACGAAATACACATTGTCGGCACCAGACGTCGAGATACAGTTCGTGATCATGTTCCCATCTTCCACTTCCGCCATCGTGAGATCATCGATGCGCACATCCTTCCCATAACTTGAGGCTGTGCATGCCCTGAATTTCACTCTGTCCATCAGAAATGATGCTTTTTCACTGATGTCAATTCCTCCTCCTGATGATGCAGAACATTTATCGAACAGTGAGTCTTTTATAGAAACACGTCCCAAGTCATCCGAGAATTTAATGCCTCCACCATAGGTAGCCTGACATCGACAAAAAGAACAAAAAGAGATTTCGATATCAGCATTTTTGTAGATGAGGCTGAGCTGTAGTCCTCCTCCATACGACGCGATTCCGTTCTCGAGGAGACAGTGGCTGAGGCGAATCAGGCCGTTGGGTGAGGTGAGATGAATGATTCCTCCGTAGCTCAATTCCTCTTCCGTTCCGATAAAGTGACAGTCAGACACTGTGCAGTCACCTGTTGATGTGAGTGACAACGAACCGCCACGACTGCCCGCGTAACAATGATAAAACGTCGACGATTGGAGCACCAGTGATGCTGTCTCTGAGTTTGGTCTGAAACGAACCGCACCTCCATGCGATGAACTTCTGGTCTTCACAAAGGAGCATTCGAAGATGGACACTGACGGCCGGTGAAACCAAAACTCAAGCGCTCCTCCATCCTCTTCTGTGGACATCGTGTGGAACGTACAGCGAGTGAAGGTGATGGCTGACGAGATAGTTTTCGAGTCGAAGACGAACCTTTGCTCCTCGCCTGTGCGGTGGAGGAGAGTGTAGGTTGGGTGCGTGGAGGATGGTTCGAGGGAGGTTGAGCAGCGAGAGAACGACGAGTTCTGACAAAGAACACTTCCTCCATCGTTCATGTCGGTGCACACTGTCCCGTAGAGGTGGTTCGTGCATCCCACAACTTCCACTCCGATCATTGTTTGTCGGTCATCCGTCCAGCCGAAACGTGACGGGCGAGGGGAGGGCGAACTTGAAATGTTCCGAAGACGAGAGTGGACGAGAGATGTTGCAACAAGAAGCATCATGGAATTGCTTTCGTGTCCATAAAGACTTCCAAAATTGAACAGAGGGCCTGTTCCAAGAGCAAGGGAAGAATCGAACAGCGAGAATGACGAACTCGTCACAGAAACTTCACCAATCGCATCGAGTCCTGTTTGATCTTCGGCATTCGACAGCAAATCAGGAGCGTGACGAGTGGTCCGAGATTCAAGTTCAGCCAGAGGGAATACCACATTCTGAAGACACGATTTGTGAGAACAGCTCGAAAACAATATCCACGTTCTCGAATCTCCTGATTGTGGCCCAACGGCTAATGGTGAGCACAGACTCCCCGAGAGAATCGTGCATCTTGACATTTCCAGCGTTGACGACGATATTCGGCACACAATCGAGTCGCTGTTTCGGACATCCATCCTCATTGACAATATCGAAACGGTGCTGTTCTCCACCACCAGTATTGATGACCGTTCGTTCGTGGTGTGCCTTTGTTTGGGCATTTCTGCCTTGTTTTGACTGTTCTGAGCTTGTTCGACTTCCGACGAATGGAGAAGGGTACTCCAACTCCCTTCAATCTGAATTGTTGTTGATTTCATCATGTGCTCACGTGCATGGTACTTCCCTGATGGTACTCGGATGGGAGAGTGAATGGGGGCATTTACTGACAAACGTTGAAGGTGTTCGTTCAGGACAAGTGAGAATTTAAGTGGAGCGGATGAGTTATGAGAGACGAGAGATTGCGTAAATATTGTGAATGCAGCACAAATAACGAGATGAGACATTTGAAGCCGATGAATCAAGAAAGATCACACCCTTTCTTGAGATTCTTGTCATTTCAACGATCCTTCTCGTGAAAACACAGTTTGGATTTAAAGAACCAGATTGGTGAGAGGAAAACGTGGAATGCAAATGATCAAAGCTTCTAAATCAGTCCAAAAGGCTCGAATGACACTTAAGGTTGATCAAACCAAAAGCGAATCAAAATGAATCCACAACAATTCTTTCAGACTTTTAATCAACATTATACTCTTATCCCCTACTATCCATCGCATCAATACCCCATGATCGTCCCTTATACCTCTTCACATCCACCAGTTGACGTCGAAAGAGTCAAGCAAATTGTTTGTCCACTCTCTTCGGATATCAAACTCAATTATTTCCAGAACTATCTTAAAGTGATTCTATCCCAGATATGTGGCGAATCTCAAGCAATACGCCCGATGATGCTCAAGGACCTCCTCGTTCTAGTCACAGGTTTGTGTCGGACTGGTTTTGATTCCACACCATTGATAATTTTCACAGAATCTGATTGGGTACTCTCAACAATACCTTATGTGGAGTACATCAAACCTCTCGAGCAATATTGTGGAAAAGCCAAACCATGTGATGTTCCAGTGTGATTCTCTTGTTGTCATCATTTTCCAGATTACACTTCCAAAACTCTTGTCTCATGTTGGTCTGGCATTTTTTCCTGTTCATTTAGACATTTACTTCTGATCATATTGATTAGGGAGAGCATCAGAAGATGAATTGGATCGCATAAGTGGATCATCAATTCCCTCGTTCTTTCTCAGCTGGACGATGTCAAATTTGAATGAGAATATGCTCACTGAAGTTTGTCTTCTTCCCTCTTTCCCTCATTTTGTTCCAGATCGGAAATTGTTTGGTGATCTTGACTTCCACTTTTCGATCGTCTTCCATCTTCCTCGCTCGCCACCAAACCCAATTTCTTGCCTTTCTCGATTATTTTAAGGGTCATGAGTCATCTATTCCACCTTTGACGATTCTTGCCCAGCTCTGTTTCTCTCCGCAGCTCCAACTCGCAAAATATGTTCTCTCAGCGCTCTCAAACCGGATTAAATCTAATTTGGCCGTCCGCTCCTTCCTCCGAAACCTCACTGTGCCTTCTGCTTCTCCTGAAACTTCTTCGGAGCTTGTCCCCTTCGCAGGACGGCTGTGTTCATCGCTTTTCGCACATGTTTCTCAAATCAAGTCCCTCTTCACAGAATCGTCATCTGTTCATCCAGCCATCTCTGCTCACTCCGCAACACTTCCTGGGGAATCACCGCTTCTCACTGGAAACACAGTTTCGGCCATTCTTTGTGCAAAATTCTCTCTCCTCGAATCACTGCTCTTAAACTCGGACATCACCTTTGAAGATGTGTGTTATTGTCTCTTTTCATCTTTTCCAGATTCTGATCAACTGGGAATTTGTTCCTCTTCTCAAATCCTCCATCATCACTTGTCTCGATCTGCTTCGGCAGCTGAAATGTGAGTCGAATTCTCCTTCTGCTGATCGATCTACTGCGTTGATCGAAATTCTCGACAGGTCGTGGTCTTGTTTGGCTTCCTGTCTCTTTAAAACTCACAAAACACTCTTCCCCGTGATCGAGTCCGCCTTATCCAATGTTCAGCAG
This sequence comes from Blattamonas nauphoetae, assembly GCA_033064195.1. NCBI lineage: Eukaryota > Preaxostyla > Oxymonadida > Blattamonas > Blattamonas nauphoetae. Next base: position 65,286 of record JARBJD010000270.1, on the reverse strand, counting down.
CTCTTCTCCCTTTTGGAGCGCACTTGCCGCCACTCTTCGCCCAACAGTAACCATCTTCGAATGATTGTCAATATCACAGCCTATCTCCCACACTTGATCCCTCACATGCTGGAAGAGAATCTTGTTCAGCGAATAATCAATGCATCCAAGCCAATGACAGTTCCAACCAAAAATGGTGCTTTCCATTTGAGTCTTATCTCCACCTTCCTCAACTTGATCTATAGTTACAACATCACTGAAGACAATGAGGAGCTGAAGAGAATCCGACTGTTGCAATTTGAACGATTGTTGAAGCCAGCCAGGGATTATTTACAGTTCATTCTTCATCGAGAAGAGTTCATTCTCAAAGATGACTCGTGCAACAATGATCTGCCGACGATCATCGGTAAACTTTCTTTTCAGACATTGGTTCTCGAACGTGAACTACTCGAAGATGGTGAGATTGTGGAAACAGGAAGAGAGGAGTGGGAAGTGAGGTGGTTGGTGGAGAAGACAGACGAGGGGAGCTTGGAACCGAGACTGAAGAAGATAAGAGAAGACGATGTGAAAATGAAAAGAGACGAGAAAGAGAGATGGAAGAAGAGAGTTTGGAGACAACGAGAAGCAGGGCACGAAGATGCGATGGAAGGATGGCTGATGCGACTGGACGAAGAAACGCGATCAGAGATTGTGGATTACCTTGAAAGTGTGACTGTGGAGAGTGGGATGAACAACTCAATGTGAGAAGAATGTAGAATCGATATTCGGATTAAATTCACGTTTCATGTCACAGTTTGATCATTTTTTCTCATGATTCATTCAATCCAGGCTTGTCTGAAAAAGGATTAACTCTTCTCAATAAAGTCGAGAGGAATATCGTCATGTGATGTAAAATCATGATACGAGAGAAATGGGGGAGGGACATGTGAGAGGAAGATGAAGTGAGATGAGTGACAACAGCCAAGGGCAAAACATCATCTCACACGAAACCAAAACAAGACCAATCTTTCCAAGAATCACAAGAGAAGCACTGAAATGGTTGAAAGAGAGAAATGAAGATGTCGCAAAAGCATCAGTCGGATAATGCAGAGGAGGGAATGGAACTCACCCAAAACAAATAAAAGTGACTTCTTCCCTGATGATCGGTATTCCATCTTCAATCCTGTGAAGTGCATGTGTTGAGTGAAATGAAGTGTCTGTGATTGAGTTCAACTGTTAGTGTGTGATGTGAGGGTGTGATGGATGTGCGAGAGTGAGACGGTGTGGTCAGGAGATAGCGATGTGAAGATCTTTCTGGGCAGACACCTTTCCATCCATTGACGACAGTCGAGAGATGATTGAGTCCACAGATGGACGCGCGTCTGGGTTCACCGACAAGCATTCCTCAATCAGTTCTTTCATCTTCTCTCCAACACCTTCCATCGGAGGAACAATCCCAATCGACAGGTTCCGATGAGCATTCACTCCATCCTGCTCTGCGAATGGAACAAGACCTGTCTGAATCTCCCACAAGACCAGGCCAAGCCGAAAAACCGACGCTTTCGTTCGGTCAATCGATTTCCCAACTTCTCCCTCGTTCGACTCCCTTCTTTCTTCTCTCTCTTCACCTTCTTCTGGTGCCTGCCATCGAACATCGTCCTGGTGAACTTCACTCTGACGGAGAGGGTGCGGTCGAACGATCTGAGTTGGTTGTGAGTGTGTTTGTTTCGGTTGAGGACTTCCAGCATCAGAAGTGAGTGGAGTGTCTGTTTCTTCAGTGATCTGTTTGTTCTCATTGTTTTCTTCAATCAATTGCGTTGGCTGTTCTGTCATTGGATCTGGCTGAATCGAGTCGGTCTTCAGAATCAGATTCATCTTCCTCTCCCCGCTCAACACAACTGAGTGCGATGTCAGCTCTGTCAGAATCGCTGAGTATTCCGACATCTTCATCGCATGTGCCAATCCTCGAGCAACTGACAACTGCGCCCACCGACGAACCACTTCCACATTTCCACTCTTCTCGGCACAGTTTAATCCACACACTCGGTTCTCAAATGGGATTTCTCGCTCTTCCGTCTCTTCTTCGTTCTTCCTCGTTTCTTTCTGCTCTTTTTCTGTCCAATGGCCGACGTTCAGTGTGTTCCCATTGAGTTCTCGAACAGAAGATACATGAGCTGTGGGTGCGTTGGCATCGTCCTCAATTTCTTCATATTTCTCCACTTCCATTTCATGTTGTCTTTCATTGATTGTGCCAGTCGATCAAGTGAGCTTCGTTGGATGATGAATGTCGTGTCTGTTCTTTGTTCTGCTCCAAAAATCAGTCGACCTCGCCATTCCAGTTCAGGTTTCAGTGAGGTGAGTGACGACGAGGGGAGATTGAGTTTGATGGAAGTTTCAGTGAATGAGGTGGTTGTGCTTCCGTTTAGTGACTGTCGTGTTGGGGTTCCTTCTTTCTTATCTTTTGTCATTTCAAACACTTCGAGAATCAAGCCACAGGGAATCAGAGTCGATCCTTTCACTTCAATTTCGAAGATTTCCTTCTTTTTGTCGAATGAGCTTGTCGATGATGTCGAGAGTGAAGGAACGAAGAACGACGACACAACGAGAGATGCCAGTCCAGAGACAGAGCAACCAGAAGTTGAGAACCATCCACTGCTCCCATCGTACCCATCGCCTTCTGTCATGCTCCCGACATCAACTGTTCCATCCTCAGAGCAGAATACATTGCGACGAAGAGCTGGGAAGGAGGATTCAGTGGGATTGTTGTCGTGGAACAGGCTAGTCTCGACTTTGAAAGATCCCCCTTTCATGTTGACCACTCCTTGCGAGAGATGAGTGAAATCCTGGCGGGAAATGGTGGTTGTGCATTCCGTCAATTGGAGAACTCCACTTGTCCATGAACACACATCTTCGATATCTTCCTCGTTCCGTGTTGAAGGCAAAACTGTCGGTCCAGTGATTGATCCTTCTCGCAGAATGATTGTCGGGCATGTATGTACCCTGTAGGGGATCGGGAGACTGTAGGGGATTTTGACACTCTGTAGGGGATGACTTAAAAGAGTGTTTTCCACTCACTCCACTCAATGAAATGTGTCAGAGACAACAATGAGATTCATACATCCTCGATTGTGTCATTTTTCATTCTCCTTCGAATTACTCCTTTATCAGCAATAATTCCACTCATATTCTAATTCTGTTTGTTTTTCATCCACAAAATTCAACTTCATTTTTTGTAAAAGTCATTGATGGTCGTGATCCTTGATCAAGACCACAACAACATCATTGGCAGTCTTCGCCTCAAATGGACATTAAGGTCACTAGTTACATTTCGTTTCGCGTATATCCACAGTTTCTCTTCGTTTAGTGTGAGTATTCAGTCACCAAACCTGCTATTTTGTGAAATCTCACAAAGATCAAAAGTGTTCGAGAAAATTCAAAAGTTCCTCCACCCCGATTTTTTTAAGAAATCAAAAAACGATGTTACACCATCAGAAGTTTGATATTTTTCATAATCCCCCATCTCATACTATCTCCATGACACATAATTGCTCAATCCCCTACAGTCTCCCGATCCCCTACAGGGTACATCCATGCCGATTGTCGCTTGTGTTGCGGAGAGGAAGACGAACGAAGGATCAGTGGATTCTATCCAAACATCCACATTCCGAAGCTCGAGGAATCCAGCCGCTTCCACAACACTCACTGCGGTCAACGAGTGAAGAGAGAACAACGAAGGAACGATCAGCGATGGTTCAGAACTTGTCCCATTTCGAAGCACAACATGCATCCCTCCATCAATCCGAATCCCTTCGCTCATCGTCACTGAGTCGATAATCTCAATCGTCGGTCGAGCAATCGAGAGGCCTGTTACGATCTTCCACACTTCTGAAATCGAAGAGCATGCTCTCCTGAAATCTCCACAAAATTGATTTCCTTCCATCGACGACGAATCAGTGAAGATGTTGAATGATGATGGTCGCTTTCCTGTTTCTCCTGAAACAGATCCCAAAAGTGTGATGTCTCCATCTTCCTCACTCAGCGGTTTAACCGATGTCACTGTGTATTCTCTCTCAAACTGCAGTCCTCCTTTCCATCCAATCTGAATCTCTCCTGTCTTTCCATTCGTTGACGACAAAAAAACGAACGATCACCCACAGCGAGGAGTTCAATGTCACATTGTATTCTGTCGAAGGCACAAGATCAATCCCAATCACTTCCACAACACAGCTTGTGTTCAAACTGTTCGCGAATGAGAACTTGATCTCGCTAAGAGTGGGAGGAGATGGGATAGAAACCACAATTTCATCATGGACCACAAAATCTGTGGATTCTCCGTCTTGTTTGAGCGTGTACTCCGTCCCAAAAGCGAGTGTGGAAGCGTTTTGTTCTTTCCCAACGAGAAAGTCGACCGAGCAGTGAGTATCGTTCTTAACCGAGATTGGTGAGATAGGAGCCCACTTGTGAGAGCCGTTGCTGAGACAGATCTTAATCTGCGGTGACGACAACAATCGACCCTTCAAAACAAGTGTCATCTTCGCTCGATCACGATTGAGTGATCGGCTGATGCACTTCTCAATTCGGACAGGTTCAGGTGGAGTGGAGAACGTGGTCCTTGTTTCGATGTGGACGAGTGTAGATTCTCGCTGGATGCATTGGACTTCATAGCGAGTCCCAAATTCCAACTGTCCCTTCATTTTCGTTTCGTCTTCTTCCATTGGATACAGAATCACCCTGAACACCGGAAACACTCCATCGACGTTCGTTGTCAACACGATCTCCTTTTCGTGTCCTGTTTTTACTTCTCCAACAATCGACTTTAGCATCATCTGATATTCGGTGTTCGCTGCCAGAGCGTGTGTTTCAAATGTCAGTTCAATTCGCGTCTTTTCAGTGTCTGTGAATTCGCTCGCTGTGATCTTCGTCAATCGACTCGGCTCAGATGGAACAGAGAAGCCAACCTTCTTGTTCACCACTCCATCAACTCCTCCAACAACAATCCCAACCACCAAATACGACTCCCCATATGAGAGACGAGGAGAGGACGCACCGAAGAGATTCTCAGTGTGCAAGAACGACCCTGATTCACTTTCTGAGGAGAGAGTCCCTTTTAACTCAATCTCTTCAACAGACACCATTCCCTCCGACTCCTCTTTCTGTACCTTCAGAGTGTACTCATCCCCACTCGACAGACCCACTCCCCAAAACTCCACAACTCCCGCCTTCTCCTTCTCTCCACCCAGCGTGCATTTCGTTTTCTCAATCTGGATCGGTTCGGTCGGTGTGGTGAACTTGAGCGTTCGAAGAGGCACGATCGATCGATTGCCGTCCATTGTCTCCATCACAACTCTTGCCACTTCATATTCTGTCTCCCATTCCAATCTTCCTTCTGCTGTCGATGGATAGAGTGGTGCTGTTCCTCGAAGTGTCTCATTGTCGAGTCGATTCAAAGCGACCTCCTTCTCTTCATCTGTTGTACCTGCTTTGACGTTCATGAAATACTTCCCTTCCTCAAATCGCCATCCATCGACGACGAGGAGAATTGAGTCGGTATCGTCTGGTCTGCAAACACATCCAAAAATCACTGGAGGGAAAAGTGAAGAACTGTGCGAGAAGTTGAGAAGTGAATAATCTGCCTTCGGGAGGACTCCATTTTGACCAGACGAGACAACTTCGATTCCTGTTTGGTTTTTCGTGTCAGAGGTTCCAAATGTGACATGGACCACACGAGGCACAATCAACCCAGTCAAGAGAATCCCCATCGTCCCTCCAATCGCTTCAGATGCTGTCACATTCACAGTGGCCAGCTCTTGAATGTCATCGAAGTCGATCAAAAGTGAAATGGATGGAGTGGACGCCTTTGGGATTTGTGGGATGAAATCGCTGTTCGAGACGGAGCCTTTGAGAAAGAACACGTTTGGGGAACCGGATGTCGAATCGCAGAACTTGAACATGTCGGAAGTGACTTGAGAGGCAGCAATGTCTCGCAAGAAAACATCACTTCCGTTGGGATGACCGACCGATGAGCATTCACGGAAGTGGACGAAGTTGAACTCGAAAGTCGCTGTGAAGTGGATTCCGACTGTCCCACTGTAATTCTTCCCTGAACAGAGGACGAAGGCGCAGTTGAAGAGGATGCTGTGAGTGGCTGTGTAGAGAGTGAGGGCTCCATCCAAAAGAGCCGAAGAGTTTTCAAAAAAACAGTCACGGATTGCGACTGATGGGGTGTCGCCAACAATCACACAACCAGCAAAGTTCTGATCAATAACGCTCGTGTTGCAGCGAGAGAACGAAGATCGCTCGAGTCTCAAACACTGTCCAGCCGCTGAACTCCCCCACATGCAGATCGCTCCGCCATCGTCATGACGAGCAGTGCATCGACAATTCTCGAAGAAGCAGTCGAGCACAGAAAGAGACGACTTTGCTTTGTAGAAATACACTGCTGCCCCTCCTCCGACTCCTCTGCCATCAGCGACTGTCATGTCTTTGAATGTGCAGAGCGAGTATGAAACGAGAGTGGCGGTGGAAGAGGAAGTGAAGACTTTGCGGCCGATGGTTGTCTGTGTGATGTTCTCGTTGATGAACGAAGGGTCGGTGTTTTCTTCGCGTCGGCAGTCGTTGAACGACGTATTCGCACATCTCAAGTTCCCTCCCAAATTCCCATCCATCATCGTTGTCCCGCTGTTGTGGTTCGTGCTCTCACAAATCGAGCATCCAACCACTTGCTGATTCACTTGTCCTCCAAAGAGCAGTTCACCCCTTGTCTCCACTCTTCGGCTTGTCACATTCACCAACGAGCTTTCCATCAGTGTTGTCTCCATTCGAAGTGAGTGTGTTGTGTCGGCCAGTGATGGTCCGTCTGCCAGGCCGAACGAGAAGAGAGGGCCTGTTCCAGCCGAGAACGGCGTCGAGTCGAACACGAGGCCCGCTCCGACAACTGACACGTCTGCTCCTGCATCCAACGAGGGATCATTCAATTCTGAGTTGGGGACAGATGATTGCATGGTGAGTGGGTGCAGAATGTCAACGAGAGGTGGGAAGGAGCATGTTTTCGAGTGATGAGCGACGCTGAGAAGGGTAACGGATGACACCGGCTGACAGGCTTCAGAATCGAATGCTCTGATCATGAATGGTGAGGAAAATCCGTTTGATGAGATTGTGCTTGACGAAAACTGAACATGAGAGCCTGAGATCGAAAAAATCCCATTTCTTCTCGAGTTGCAGTTCAAGTGGACGTTTGTCACATAAAATGTGCAATTTGAAACATCAAACATAAATTGCAATCAGGCAGCCAGTTCATTGCATGGTGTTTCAGACGGTGGGTTTGTTGAGTTTGATGAAGCTTGATTTTGTGAGAAATAGTGAATTGTTTGGTGATGATTAATGTCATGGGAGAACATCAATGAGTTATTATTTCCAAACAGGGAGACTTCTTCCGATCTGATTTGGATTGTGGACGAGACAGTGAGGTCATTCGGGAGATGAATAATCTTTAATCCCGCAATTCTGTTGTCGAAGTTCCCAACATCATTCTTGCTCAAAGAGCTTGATAATGACGATAAGGAATCATAGATTGGAATTTGTGTGGGGTGGAGGACTTGGAGAACGATGATGACGAGGATCATGCACATCAACACTTTAACAAGCTTTCCAGCGGCCCATCAAAAGAAAGGAACCGAACAATACAAATTGTCCACGATGGCATTGATATCACGTTGAAGGTGTCAGGGCATCCAGATGAAGATGAAACAAGATGGCGAAAAGACAAAGGACAATCAGCCGCTGGAACATCACCGTCATTGATGGATGGATCGGTAGTTTTCCCTACGAACCGATTGGCCTGTTCTTCTAATGACATCGAGACGAACGCCAGTCTTGTGGGTGGATCAAGTTAACCCATTTGAAATCGTCAATTCAAATAATGATGAGGTGATGTGAGGAAGAAACATAATAATCTACAACAAAAATAATTGACAGTAGACAGAAATGACGAATTCATTCCGATTTCTGGATGACCAAGCGGCTGCTGCAAAGAATACAACGACGACGGATGATTGTGGGACGGAGTGATCCAAAATAAACGAAGATGCCAACTGGAGCAGTCGACGACGACGAGGCTGAGACTGAACCAGAGCGAGTCCAGTCAACAACTGCAATTCCGCCCTTCCGAGACGGCCACGACGACCCAGAGGCAAGGTTTTCAAACCAATCGTTAGAGAGCACAATTTTGGCCGAGTGGGCTCCTGTTGAGATCTGAAGCGTTCGACATCCAGACAACACACTCAGACAATCAATAAACAGACAACGAGAGATCACAATCGTCGACGAACAACGAAACGGCGAGCAGAGAGTGATGTGCAGCGCGTTTCCAGTCAATGTCGAGGGCGACGAAGAGAGGCATGTTCCACTCTTCTCAAACACACAATCCACAACCGAAAGCAATTCTTGGCAAGTCCAGACGGAGATCAAACTGAGATTGGTTGGCGAAGACGACGACGGTGCTGAGCCAATCGGGCGAATTGTCGTCATGAACGAAGAGTTGGAGAGCGAGAACGAGGAAGAGGGCGAGAGAGACGAGAAGTGGATCAGAGCGTCGGAAGTCGTCGTGTTCTCAACTCGAAGTTCACAAACAGAGACGTCAAGTCCATCGTGTTTGTCGTCTCCTCCAAACAGAGGCAAGTTGAGAAAAACATTTCGCATCAAAACGCTTTTCACTTCCATCTCGCCCCCAGACACCCACCCAACTCCCATCCCAACCACCCCACCTCCTCCAGCTGACAACGACGACACTATCTCAACTGACGAAACCACAAAACGACCCTTCCCAAACACAACGAAAGCGCCAACAACCTCTCCGCTTGAGGTTGAAACCAAAGAAAGAACCAAATCACAGAGTTCCACCAATCCTCCCCCAATCGTCACAATCCCCATTCTTTCATCTCGTCCTTCCTTTCCTTCCCTTTCACCGAACACTGAGCTTTCACAAATCAGACGAGAGCGATTCCCACTCGCCGATTGGATCAACAGTCTTTCGGATCCAACCCACATTCTCTCCCCAAAACCAACTTCTTTCTTGATCGAAATACGAACTCCGTCTCCGATCATCTTCCGCTGTCCTGCTCTCCATCCAACGACCACCGATCCACACGGATCTTCAGCTGACCCACATTCTCCTATTTCGTCACTTCCACCTGAGTCCACTGTGATTAAAGTCCACGTCGGTTCAGGATCTTTGATTTGGGCAGCGGAGAATGTGAACCAGTTGGTAGTTTGCTGATTTTGTCCAAATTTCAGTCTGCATCGAAGCTCTTGGGTCTGATCCAGTGTGGCTATTTCTTTTTGTCCGATGACAAGAGTGACCTGAGTGTCAGACGATTCGTGATTCAGTTCGAACTCGACTGATTGTCCCTCTGTGTTGCTGTCCGAGTTGTATTCAAACACTTCCAAGAACAAGCCACACGGAATTAGTCGAGATCCAACGAGTGTCACTTGGTATTGTTGAGTGGCTGTGTCAAACACACATTTCGATTGATCTTTGTTCAACTGAGGAACGAACAGTGGCGAATTGGGTTGAGTGGGATATCCATTCATGGAACAGCTTTCGAGTGATGCCCACAACGGCAATCCGTTGCATCCATCTCCTCCACTCAGACTTTCAATCGTGATCGACCCTTCGTCCGAGCAGTGGATGTTGCGACGAGAAGAGGGAAACGAGGAGGACGAGGCAGAGTTGGAATCGAATGACGATGTGTCTATTTCAAGCGAACCATTTTTCATGTTGATTGCTCCTTGAGTGAGGCGGAACAAACTGGTGCTTGAGATGTGTGTGTCGCAGTTGACGAGCTGGAGAGCTCCCGACGACCAGCTGCAGACAGTGTCGGACTCCTCGTTCATCGTCATTCCACTGAACGGTCCAGCGAAGCTTCCGTCACGAAATATGAGTTCAGAGTTCGTTCCATGAATCAGAACAAACGATGGCGAGACTGACAGGACGAGGACATCCACATCCTTCAACTCGAGAAAGGCTGAGTCCACAACAATCATGCCCAACTCGCCTCCGCTCAGATCATGCGAGGTAACGGAGAGTTTCGGTTCGAACACGCTACTATTCGTCACAATCACATGCATTCCTTCCGTCACGACAATCGGCGAGTCCAGTGTGGTGGAGACCATGATGAGGAGTGTCGGTCGAGGAAAACCAATCCCTTTCACAATTCGCCACGCTTCGTCAATTGTCTTGCATTTGTCTCCATTGTCTCCACAAAAGTCACTCAGACCACCAGACTCGTCCACATGGAACACGGGCTGTGTTGGCTTGGAGTCTGTCGTGAATGTGTCCATGACGAGATCGACGCGTTGAGAGGACCCTCCGATTTCCTCCATCGTCGAGAGTGTGTGTTCTGTCCCGTATTTGAAGCCAGTCTCCCAACCAATGCGGATCGGTGCTGTTGTGCGGCAAGTGAGGGTTGACGACGAGCATTCCACTTCCACTTCCCTGTTGTCTGCCAAAACCAGTTTGTATTTTGAATCGTGGATCGATCCTTCAACAGTGAGAACAAGGTGAAACCCTGTTTTCACGTTATTCGAAAATGTGGTGTCAATATCAATCAGACGGACATTCGAAGGGACTCTGAAGTTGACACCATGGCAGATGAGGATATTGAGACCACTGGACACCGAATCGATGGAGTATGTCTCCCCGAAAGCTAAAGAAGTGGGTGACACTGTCTCAGCAACATTGAAGAGTGCTGAGAACGAGGTGTCCGACAAGCGTTTGATGGAGATGAGGACCAAAGGATCTTGACCAGTGACGGTTATGCTTGTGATAGTTGATGGAATCGCTCTACCCTGGAATGTCACTTCAACCTCATTCTGGGCATCGTTCAGTGCGGCTGAAACGACCTTTTCGACACGTGCTGGTTCAGACGGAACAATGATTTGAAGATTCGGAGTGAGTGTGGGCTGATCATTGCCTGGACATGTGAACCCTGTGATTGTGTACGTCTTCCCAAAACCCAACTGGACTGTCTCGCTGTCATCCATCGAGTAAACAACAGCTGTGGCCTCTCCATTCACCCCATCAGCATCGAATTCAGCTATCACTGTGGATGTGGATGTTCCATCGGAGAGTGTCAGTGCGTACGGGTTGACGAAAAGCAATTCTCCAATCAGTTGGATGGTGATGGAGTCTTTCTTTGAGTCCGAAAATGAGATCGTGCCCACACTTTTCAACGTTGGAGGGCCCGGAGTGGTGAAGAAGAGGCGAGGAGGATCGAGGATGAGAGGCTTGCCTGTGCTCATTTCGATCACGTCATCGATCTCGTATGTCATGTCAAATCTCAGCTTGCTCACTTCACCAACCAAGAGCTGAACTATCAATGAGTGCATGTTTCGAGATTCTGCGGGTGGTGTTTGTTGGCCTGTGAACGAAACTGCAATCGAAAAATCCGACACGCCCTTTAATTTGACGTTGTAGTTCCCAGAGGAGAGAGTTCGGCCTTTCAGTTGGAACGAGATCCGTTCAGGATCAGATTCCGACCAGTCTGTCAGAACTTCCACAATTCGAGGAGGATTCGGTGTTTGGAGGACAGACGGGGAGACGGAGATGTCAGCATTGTGAAGGAAGGCAGACGGGATGGTGTAGTACGATTCATATTGCAGAGTGTTCCATTCGTTGAACTTGATCGATTGCGAACTCGTCGTTGACGGAGTTGAGAAATCGAACACGAACAGGCGAGCGATGGGAGGAGGAGAGTCCACGTTCGGCTTTTCATAATCACTCAGACTGTTGTCCACCACAACCAGCATCCTTCCCTCCACATTCTCACTCGTCGTCACTGTCAGTGTTCCTCCCACATCATCCCCATCCAGCGATGCAGACAGAGTCACCGACAGCAGACCAATCGAGGCAACTTGCGGGATGAGAGTGCTGCCATCAAGACTGCCATTCCAGAAATACACGTTGTTGGCACCAGACGTCGAGATACAGTTTGTGACCATGTTCCCATCTTCAACTTCCGCCATCGTGAGATTCCAAAAGGTAACATCCTTCGCACCAGAAGAAGCTGTGCAGGCTCTGAAGTTCACTCTTTGCATCAGAAATGATTCTGTCTCCCTGATGACGATCCCTCCTCCAGAAGATGATGCAGAGCAGCCATCGAACAGTGAGTCTTTCACAGAGATACGTGTCGTACCATTCAGGAGGTCAAATCCTCCACCATAGACAGCCTGGCATCGACAAAAAGAACAAAAAGAGATTTCGACGTCAGAATCCAGCCTCGATGCGCAAAGACTAACCCCGCCTCCATACGCCGCTGTTCCGTCCTCGATGAGACAATTGCTGAGTTGGACCGAACCGTTGGGTGAGTCGAGAAAAATGTATCCTCCGTAGCTAACTGTTGTTTTGGTTCCAATAAAGTGACAGTCAGACACTGTGCAGGAGACAGGTGAACGAATGTCCACAGATCCTCCATAGGACTCGGCTAAACAATAAGAAAAGGTCGACGATAGCAGCACCAGTGACGCTGTTTCTGAGCTTGGTCTGAAACGGACTGCACCTCCGCTGGATGAAGCAACCGAATTCACGAAGGAGCATTCCGAGATGGAGACTGACGCGAGTGAGTCCGAGAATTCAAGTGCTCCTCCAAACGAGGTCGCTGACATCGTGTGGAATGTGCAGCGAGTGATGGTGATGGCAGATGACCCAGATGATGAGGTGAAGGAGAGTTTCTGCTTGCCCGTGTGGTGTTGGAGAGTGTAGGTTGGGTGTGTGGAGGATGGTTCGAGGGAGGTTGAGCAGCGAGAGAACGACGAGTTCTGACAAAGAACACTTCCTCCATCGTTCATATCGTTGCACACTGTTCCGTAGAGGTGGTTTGTGCATCCCACAACTTCCACTCCGATCATTGTTTGTCGGTCATCTGTCGACTCGGAATGTGACGGGCGAGGAGAGGGCGAACTTGAAATGTTCCGAAGACGAGAGTGGACGAGATATGTCTCGACCAGAAGCATCCTGGGACGGTTTTCTTGTTCACAAAGACTTCCAAAATTGAACAGAGGGCCTGTTCCAAGAGCAAGGGAAGAATCAAACAGCGAGAGAGAAGAACTCGTCACAGAAACTTCACCACCTTCAGCTTGTCCTGGGTGATCTTCGGTATTCGACAGCAAATCAAGAGGTTGACGAATGGTCCGAGATTCAAGTTCAACCAGAGGGAATACCACATTCTGAAGACACGATTTGTGAGAGCAGCTCGAAAACAATATCCACGTTCTCGAATCTCCTGATTGTGGTCCAACGGCAAATGGTGAGCACAGACTCCCCGAGAGAATCGTGCATCTTGACATTTCCAGCGTTGACGACGATATTCGGCACACAATCGAGTCGCTGTTTCGGACATCCATCCTCATTGACAATATCGAAACGGTGCTGTTCTCCACCACCAGTATTGATGACCGTTTGTTCGTGGTGTGCCTTTTTTGGGCATTTCTGCCTTGTTTCGACTGTTCTGAGCTTGTTCGACTTCTGATGAATGTAGAATGGTACTCCAACTCCCTTCAATCTGAATTGTTGTTGATTTCATCATGTGCTCACGTGCATGGTACTTCCCTGATGGTACTCGGATGGGAGAGTGAATGGGGGCATTTCCTGACAAATGTTGAAGGTGTTCGTTCAGGACAAGTGAGAATTTAAGTGGAACGGATGAGTTGTGAGAGACGAGAGATTGCACAAATATTGTGAATGCAGCACAAGTAATGAGGTACGACATCGGATATCGATGAATTAAGAAAGATCACACCCTTTCTTGAGATTAGGATTTGTTCACAGACTCTTCTCGTGAAACAGGGTTGTCGGGCCCTCTGAGTTGACTTAAGTCGTGGAAAAATGACTTAGTAGTAAGAAGTAAGGAAAAACGACTTACTACTAAGTTATTACATATGTAAGATCATTTTTGAGCAAAATATTGTGTTTTTTTCGATGAAATGAGACGAACGTGAAGAAAACCGACACTTCTCATGTTGGATTGTGCTCCTGGGCGATGGGGAAGAGGAAGCAGATAAAGCAAAGAGCAGGGTTGAAGTGAAACTGAAGAAAGGGAAGAAGGGAAAGAAATAATCTGTCGAACATAAAACATACAGAAAACAGGAAATAACGGGCGAGAAGAACGAAATTATGCAATCTCTGTCGATGAAAACTCCGCATCTCCCGACCAGAATGACGATACTCGAAGAAAAACCACTTGTCAGTCGTGGTCTGGTCTGTTTCGAAGTGATTCTGGAAGTGATGTCGTACAAGGTGATCATCGATCGAAATCTTTGAATAATAGTTGCTGAACTCACTACTGTGACAAAAGCAAGTCGGTGGAACAGTCTTCGAGTCTAACCAGGAAGAATGGGAGAGTTTCATGTTTGTGTCTAGAGATTGCATTTTTGTCAAGTCTGTACTCCCGCTCTGTCAGAAACAGCAAATTGAATGTAGAGGATTCTGTGATTGAACGTACAATGAAAGATTCTTTTCATTCAATCAAGATCTGACCCACACAGACTTTTTCTCTATTCCACAAATAACCTCTCTTGGACCTTAAAGATGTTTACTCATAAGATATTTAATTCTTATCGGAGAGCAATACTTTTGTGCACGATTTGAGATTCTGTCGACGAACGGCTATTGTATACCCTTTGATCAAGACCACAAAAAGTGGAAAAAAAGTGAAATTACTTACTTTCGAAGAAAAACGACTTAGTCTTAAGTCACGAGAAAAAAGCGAAAAGTAAGTCAAATTCCTTACTACTAAGTCATTCCGACAACCCTGTCGTGAAACAATAATTTGAATTTGAAAAACCAGATCAAAGAGAGGTGCAAGTGGTTTGCAAATGATCAGAGCTTCTGAAGCAGCTCAAAAAGCTCAATTGAGACTCAAAGTTGATCAAACCAAAAGCGAATCAAATTGAATCAACAACAGTTCATTCAGACTTTTAATAAGCATCACAGTCAACTCCCCACCTGTTCATCGCACCGACACACCATAATTTTCAATTTCTCCTCTTCTCGTCCCCATGTTGACATCAAACAATCGAAACAAGCAGTATGTCCAATCTCTTCGGATATCAAACTCAGTTGTTTCCAGAACTTTCTTGAAGTGATCCTCTCCCAGATATGTGGTGACTTTCAAGTAATGCACTCTCTGATGCTCAAGGACCTCCTCGTTCTTGTGACAAGTCTGTACCCCCCACCGTCCTTTTCTTTCTATCTCGTTACTGATTTCCACAGAATCTGATTGGGCGCTCTCAACAATACCTTCTGTGGGGTACATCGAACCCCTTGAACGGTATTGGGGGAAAGTCAAACCATGTGATGTTCCAGTGTGATTCTCTTGTTGTCATCATTTTCCAGACTACTTTCCTGAAATGTTGAATGTGTAATCGGGCAGCCAGTTCATTGTGATTTCATTCAGAGAATGGGGTCTTAGGGTTGGCAGTTTTGGTGAGATGAAGCGAGCAAAAGAACGAAAGATTAAATCTTTAAGTGTGCATTGAATCTCACATCTGAACAGGAATCGTTCCTCCAATCATCTGCGGCTCATCCACAACTTCAACTGACTCGATTGTCACTGAATCGTTCTGGTTGCAGATGTACACAGCGAATCGGAAGGGAACTGGGATGTTTGTGAAGAAGGCTGGCTGTGTCTCTCCATCTTGCGACATTCGAAGTGTTCTCCTTCCTTCGCGTCCATCTGCCTCTAAAACCACTCGCTGTCCAGCTGCTCCTGCATGACATGCCTGATATTGATTTGAGAAATTTGTGTTCAGGAATGTCACACGATGTGACGGACGAATATCCCAGCCTCCTGCTCCTCCTTTCAGACCGTTGAAGCAAGTTGTCTGAGCATTGGCTGCGAGTGCCGAAGAGATGATGCCGACGATGTAATAACTTTGTGGGACACTTCCAACGATCAGCGAGAGGCGAGCAACAACACCACCGAACTCGAAAAAGACGAGACACCCACCAGCATTCAATTGTTTGGTGAATTTGTTGCCAGAGAGAGAGTAGTTTGACGGAACGAAGAATTCGATGGCAGCTGCACCCACTTTGCTTCGTCGTTTTCTTTCCTCCTCCTTCTCCCTTTTCTTTTTCTGTCTTTCAAGGCCTTCTTTGATGAACTGCTGGTTTGTTTCTCTTTCTGCTTTCAGTTCTGTCATCTGTCTATCAAACTCCTTCCTTCGCTCTTCTTCTTTTCGGGCTATTTCTTCTCTCTCCATCTTTCTTTCCTCTTCAATCCTTTCTTTCTCCTTCCTGCGTTCGGCTTCAATTTCTTCTCTCTCCTTTCTTCTTTCCTTTTCGCGTCGTTTCTCGTTCTCTTCCATTTCGAATCTAAGTCGCCCAATGTCCATTCCAATCACTCCTTCCTTCTTCTCTCCCAATCCCACAAATGACGAAGGGAAGTGTCGGATCAGCATTCCTCCAATCTTCTCCGAAATCTCTCTTCTTCCTTCGATTTCTTCCCCTCTCTCCTCTTCTCTCCCTATGTCCACAATCATCGAGCGAAGTGTCCATTCAATCTCCGAAAGGGCAGCTCGGCTCCGATTCACAACTGAAAATTGAGATTCTGATTCATCCTTCTTCTCTTCGTTCTTCTTTGTTTCTGTCGTCTTCTTCGATTGTTCTTCATTTCGCAAAAATGATTTCAGACCCATGCAAAGCGAGTCCAGTGATTTCAGAGTTTCAATTCCACTTCTAATCCCATTTCCACTCGAAACAATCATTGAGCTTTGTTTGCACAGCCCTTCCACAACTCCACTGTTTAGAACTCCCAGCCACGGACAAAAGTTTACGGGCACCCAAGTCTGTATTTATGAACAGGTGGTTTTTTCTCATTTTTTCAGAAACACTTCACAACAATGAAAGATAGTCTTTTTTGAAATATAAAACCAATCTAGTGTGGTGAAGTGAAAATCAGGAAGAGAGTTCGAGCCGACTTGGGATGAAAATTAGATGATGGCGACAAGAACACATCTCCTCTCTGTGGAAGAGGAGATGTGAGGAGGTGAGAGTGTTTCGACTCTCAAAAATTGAATGGCTCCAATCCTTGTTGAGAAAATGTTGGAGATGTCATCGAAACGAGCAAAATCTGTCTTCCGCATCTCTCCTCTACTAGCCTTGTCGACACACCAAACACTCCCTCTGATCATCAGAGTGAGGATTCCGTCTCCACCCAATGGATTCCAGTCATTAGCTGTTCCTACGAAGTTTGACGAAAATGACACGTTTGAAGTCTCTCTACAACTCATCACAAATAAGCAAATGAAATCGTAATCTTCGTTCGCAAGATCAGAGGGAGTGTTTGGTGTGTCGACAAGGCTAGTAGAGGAGAGATGAAGAAACAAAATTTCACTCATTTTCGTCACATCTCCACCTGAATCTCGATGAGGAGAGGAGACTGATCGTTTTCATGGGAGCAACTCACTCCACTGATCACGTCTCCTCTCCCTGAAAGAGGAGAGCAGTGTAGGTTGCCGCCACAAAATTTTCCTCCCTGGTCACTTCAAACTCTCTTCCTGATTTTCACTTCGACAGACTCTTTTTGTTCAATATTTTGGAAATTGCTGTCTTCCAATGTTGTGAAGTGTTTAATGAAAAATGAGAAAAAGTTGATTGTTCATAAACGCGAACAAGGGTGCCCGTAAACTTTTGTCCATGACTGTCCTTCCATCTCTCCTCCCGACATCGACACACGACACAGATGCCTGACACACCAAACAATCAACAATCGAGCAAAGAAAAGAAGAACAAGAAAGAGAAAAGAAGAGATGAGAAGAAGAGAAGACACACCCAACTACTCTCGATGCACTTTCCACTACTTTGTCTGACGATTTCTGAAGAACAACAGAAACAATATCAGAGACACAAGCAGAAAAAGATAAAAAAGGAAAAAAAAAGTGAGAAGAATTAAGAAGATGCACACAGAGACGAGATTCACGAGTGATGGAAGAATACTGCTCACTCCAACACGAAAAGGCAGACTCACTCCACTCACAACAATCGATATAATACCAGAAACAGACACCTGAACACAAAAGATCATTGAGGAAGAGAAGATGTTCGGATAATGACGAAGAAGTTGATAGAAACGAAAAAAATCCAGACGAAGAGCTCCTCGGAGCAAGGATTGGCCATGGTTGAACAAAACTCTTCCATCAATCCCGATGACATCACTTCTTCACTCAGTTTGTGAATATCGTTGTTTTCTGAACAGAGAATCACACATTCATGATGAGAAGAGAAATCAATGAACGACAAGCAATATGATGACAAGAGAGAAGTATCAACAAGAAAGCAACTATGATGAACAACAGAAGGATGATTACACCCGACAAGAAGAGAGAATAGACCACAAGAGCCGTTTTCTGTTTTGAGGAATCATCGCCATCTCTGTATTTCTGCAGGCAATCTGCGATCAGTGGACCCTACGCATGAAAATGATAGGAAAATGAGATATCAACGGGAATAATAGGATGGAAATGTTTAGAGAAGAGAAAAAATGATGAGCGAGATTCTTAATGTACAAATCGGTGAATGAGGAATTGTGATCCGTGAGGATGAACCAAACCAGATCTCGCTCGGTTCTTGTTGGATTTGTGACTCCAGGCATAGAATTCAAGGATGGCTCAGGGAGCATGGATGGCTTATAGTATTTGAAGTGGGTTGATCGAGTCTAATTCACAATTGAGTCGTCAATTCTTCACATTAACCATTCTCCTTATCCTCTGATGCTGCATTTCAAGACCTATCTGTTCCATACTCCTCCACAACCACAGACTTCTGTAAATCAATAGTTGACAGACAATGGGGTGATCCTCCTCCCATTTCTATGGAAAAAGCAATCCTTTCTTTGAACGCAACCAATGATGCCTGTTTGAATGATTCACGGGAATCACCTTCAACTGCAGACACATTACACAATTTATTCTTCGATTTCGATCCCAACTCATTTTTGACGTTCCAGGAGCAATCAACAATTTTCTGTTCGCTTGTTTCCCTGGTGAAAGAGGAATATCCATTTGACAAAGCCGTTCAAGACAGAGCTACTCAGTTTTTGAACAGTCTCAAACCAAATATGGACCAAATGGAACAAGCGGACAAACTCATCATTGACCTCGTTCCCTCTTCAGACGAGTCGCCTTCTGACTTTATTGATAGGATCCTCACTCTATTATCATCTCCCCACTCGACTATAGTTGCAGCAGTGTTGTCGTTTCTCTACGCTACAACTGGGAATTCATCAGCACGCGTTCACAATGATCTTGTGGATTCAGACCTCATTTCAAATGTATTGGGGTAAAATCCGATGATCCGTGACCCTCATCAGAGTATGGGTAGAGTGACTTTTCCTAATTTGAATCAAACTGAGTTTAATAAAATGGTAGAGGTGCGAAAAATGTATAGAAGTCGTATCTTTCCAAGTTGATCCACACTTCACTCCGATCCTTTATCCCGTCGCTTTTTCACAATATCTGGTCGTCTTCACAGCCCCCCGCTCAAGAGCAGGGGGGGCTGTGAAGACTATTAGTGAATTCTCAAAAGAAACATGGGAATAAAGGATCTTTGTGAAGTGTCGAAACAAATAAAGGTCCTTGATCTCGGCACAATGGTGACATCCCGGAAACAAACAGTCTCGAAATTCTAATTAACACCAAAGATTTTTGGCCTGTTAAGCTGTGTCCAGTCGAGGTGGCAATGTCCAGTCCAATGTCCAGTCTCCTATTTAGGAGCCGAGGGAGTTCATAAAACCGGGCAATGGGTGAAATCCAAGTCATTGCAACAAAATGACTCGAAACGACAAGGGAAGGTGTTCTGTGGGCAGAGTAGAGATATTTCAGCAGATTGAGGTCAATTGTGTCCGGAGAACTGAATTCTCGGATGGAAATGGGATGATCATTCCAAACCACATCCTTTTCTCCTCGAATTATCAATTCTACAAACATATTCTTGCAGCAATGATCTCAAAGATGGAATAATTGATATGGCGAGGGTGGATATCAGAACCTGGCTGGTAAAAATGACACAAGGCAAAACAGTGTGATTAGTGACGAATTAAGTGAAAAGAAGACAAAAGATACTGCAGCCGACCTTCAGCTTGTTGTGATTCTTCTGAATTTCCTTCGACGATTGGCTCAGTCTATTTTAGGGCTGGTTGAGATCTTACAAACATCAACAGCGCGTCTATGTTCGTTCTTCCTCGCATCCCCTTCCTTGTTTGCTTTTCATTCACCGTCACTCCCTGTTCAGATCGAAGCGAGCGTCCAAGAATCTTTGATTCCCCTCCTTTCCGATTTTCGCAAGTGTAATCATCAAGGCCATGTACAAGTAGAAATACGCCGAGTTCGAAGGGACCCGAACACAAATTCAGTCGAGGGTGCATGTGTATGACCAAAAAAGAGTAGGCGAGACCGTTAACAAGTGTGATCATGATTTAGAGGAAGGTCTTGAGGAAAGCGATTGTGAAGAATACCCGGTTGAAGAAGCTGTGTTCAACGACGTTGACTTCGTTGGAGCATTGTCGTGTGGGGGGAAATGTTGAATTCTGGAGGTTAAGGAGAAAAAGAGAAGAAGGATCAATGTGGAGAATGTGAAAGATAATGAAGAACGGAGATATCTCTTGAGAGGACAATGAAGATGAGATGAAATTTCTGGGAATTCATTCTGACAAACCTTGTATCGATGATAAATTCTTCTCTTCCATTGTTTTCGCAAAGTATTTCATTGTCCTGAACTTTCGGTTCTTCTTTCTTCTCGACTTGTTTTGTTGATTCCTTATTTTCTTCACCGATTGATTCGGCCATCGTTTGATCAGTTAGAGTTACAACAAGTGCAACAGTGTGTTCTTGTTCAATCTTGTTCTGGCTGGGTTCTGGAGACTTCACTTCCTTTGGAATCACAACTGTCTTCGAATCTTTCTTCTCATCATCTGATTCCATATTCCTAGCTACCATCTCCTCTGATTCTTGCCTCTTCGCCTCGGCCTGTTTCGCGATCTGCTCAAATCTCCCCTTAACTCCCGATCTATATGTCGAATGTGAAGATATGAATGAGGAGGGTCAAATACGATGAAAAAATGTCAAAAAAATGAATAAGCAAGAGATTCAAACCGATGGCAACAGATCTCCCATCCTAGTGCATATTGGGGAACAATATGCCCGTCGTCTTGGAGGTTCCCTTTGAAAATACTCTGAGTCCATTTTCTACCAATTCGATGACAGTTGTTCATTTCTTCTCAGAGGAGAAGACGTCCGACAGTTCGATCGTGTTGACTTTTCGCTTGTGGATGAATGAGCACCCTGTTCCTGCAAGAGATGGAGAGAAAAAGTGAAGGAAGTGGCTAGAAATTGAAAATAAAGAGAGAAAACACTATCAACGGCGACTCAAACTGTTCTGAGTTTGGACACATCCAGGGGCAGCAAAATGCAGAGATGAAGGCACTACCTCGCTCAAACAAAGTGATGAGGTCTAAGACTAATCAAAAAAGTGAGAGATGGGTGGTAATATCACACCAACATCGAAATGGAGAAGCAACTGTGACCCTTTATAGATGTGGATTGGACGTCCAGGACTGGATGTCCAATCGGACAGTCCATTTTTGCCGACTCTTTGAAAACTTCAAAAACGGTATGCACTAATTGAGAAGACATCAGAACAAAAGTATCAGCGAAATGTCCAATGACATCCAATGACGTCCAATGGTGGGTGGATCAAGCAACTCGTCACTAGAAGAAGAGTATCATCGGATTCTCACCATTTCGCTGATTTTCAAGAGACTATTCTCATTTTCAAGTGAAAGGAAACCAATATATGGAATGAGAGTAAAATGAACAGGATCAAAATTGAATATCCAATCGAAGTCAATTGTCCAGTCCAACGCTGGCACCGTCCAATCCAATTAACATGCCAAAAAGATTTTGGTATAGAAGATAGACGACAATGAAGATGTGACGATCAAGTCATTCGGAAAATTGGTCATTCGATCAGAACCCTTAAACCGAGGAGGGTCACGGATCATCGGATCTTGCCTGTATTGGCTACTGTTCGACCTCATACACTGCCAATTTCAGGAAATGAAACAATACTCAACAATCTCATCCACATCATCACTTGCTCTGTCATCCTCGCAACCCCGTTTTATTTCTGGCAACTCGGCTAGGCTTGTCTGACCGGCACTGACCGGTCAGTTTTCATTGAAAAGTACTGACGGTCACTGACCGGAGGTATTTCGGAACCCATAATCGAGAGTTACCATTTCTCCGATGTGAATTCAAATGAAACTGAAAAGTGAATAAATGATGTGAATGTCAATGTATTTTCTTCCTGAAACGAAATGCTGGCATTATTTTCATATCGATCACGTGATTTTACTTTTATAATCATCTATTTTGTTGTCGGGATATCGGGTGAAAAGTAGTTGTGGGGATGTGATCAGACCTATTGCTCTTCGCTCACTGAAATGATTATCGCGGCATGTGTTCCCGTCGTTGAATGAATGTGTTGTCGGTTGGGCACAAAATTACAGCCCCTTTTTGCCCCATCCTTGATATCATGTGACTTTTTCAATCACCCTCTATTCCATTCATACAGCGAGATCAGCTCCTCCAGGTCATCCACGAACTTCTCCAAGATCTCAATTGAAAGAACTGCAGCACCTCCTGTTTCTTCTCGCCCATGCAAACACGGTATCCGTGAGCTGGTCGGAATGACATGTGTCCGTTCTGTTGCTGCTCGTCTAAAGTTGGAATTATCCTCTCCCACCACGGTTGATACACTTGCGTCCCGTTCTCCTGCTGCTTCAGAAGCGGAAGCACTCCCAGACTGTCCATCTTCCACTGGGCTTCAACCCACTCCAGCAACGCTTTTCGTGGTATCGCATGGATCTTCGAGTCACCTAATCCACAATTTGGAAGAAGACTGTTCAATCCACCTCTTTCAACTCGTTCTGTTCTGCACGTACGAAACCGGCTCCAAAAGCAGAGCTTCAATCATCGACATCATGCGGCGGCTCACATCCTCCAGCCGGCCTCAAAACTCTCAAAGCAGTGGTCTAACGATGACAGAAGCTTCTTCTGTCGAATCGCCGGCGTCTTGTTCAAAAGTGTGAGCAGTACTGAGAGCAGCGCGACTCTCACAATTCGGTCACTCTCCTCAGTCGCTCCCTCTTCCTCTTTCAGCCACAATTACAGGTCGTTCACTCTCACACTCGAATCGTCAAAAACCACATCAAACAGCTCTTCCTCGTCCGGGTCTGAAGGCAGGAGAAATGATTGAATTACGAGACCAAACGATTGATCAGTTCTTGTTTTAAGACACTATCACAACTCTTTGCACTTTTTTCGCTTGTTTTTCTATTTCAGTGAACGATAGGTCTTGTCATAGACATCGAAAGAATTTGGCTTCCATCAACGAGAGTGAACTCACATAGACGGAGAACATATGACTTCATCATTGATTTTTCACACTTATATTGTGTTTGTTTGCCGATTTCTGAACAATCGTTCACAGTTTAATGAATGATGGAGATCTGACCCTTTGATGTTTTTCGAACTGACACTGACCGACACTTTTGGCCGGTCAGACAAGCCTAAACTCGGCATTACAACTTCAGTCAACGAATGCAATCATCGTGAAATGATCTTTCAAAAAGTTGTGCTCCCATCGTCTCAATTTGTTACATTTCTGATCTCAAATCGACACGTCCTCAATCGAGATTTATTCAATAATTTCATGGATATATTAAGCACACTCCTTCAAATATGCCCATTTCATCGTTTCGCATTGGAGTTTCTTCTTGCATCTCCGATTTTGATGGCATTCTCAAGTTGTCTCTCGTTCGTCGAAGACCAATATCCTCTCAATAATGCTTTCTTCTACATGCACTTTTCGCTGAAAGAATGGAGGAACCACGGTCGAGAAGTTGCCCAATCTGGGAAACGGGTGATGCAAGCTCTGGTTTCGGAAGGCTTCGAAGACACGCTCGAACTGATGTCGAGTCACAACCAGAGCGGACAGTATGGCTTCAGTATTGTTCGTAGTTTCTTCTTCATCTCGAAATTGCTGGGATTAAATGGGAGTTGACACGGAACCATCTTCATCAACATTCTCTCAGAAATCGTCCATTCACACGCTAGGCAACACATTTTATCAATTCAGCGTATACTTTTTGCTAGATCTCATCGAAAATATGCAATATCTTCTTGGTAAGTCTGCCCAGTAAATCAACAACAGACGTCTCCACAGTTATTCGCTCTATTCTATTCAGACAGTGCATCTAACTTAGTCTCGACGTGGATGTGGCGTTATTTAAGCACGGAATTCCTTTTTTTCGCTTCTACAATCAGTTATTTTTTCCTCCATGTTTTGTATTCGGGCGGAGGATTGTCTTGGACCCGAAGATCGTTCAAGCTTGTAAATCATCGGGAAACGTCTGAAATGTAATCATGGATACATTTTATTGGATATTCCTATCGGGGACTGTTCAGTGCGGTTCCAGTACTCCATCAAGATCAGGAGGAGGGTTGATCTTATCTGTCTCCAATTTTCATGTAATGAAACGTGCTCTGACACAACACATTCAACTTGTGACTAATCAGATCCGAGCAAGCCAAGAATCGGATCAATCAAGCGCTCAAAGAGCAGCGGTCGAAGCGATCACTTTGATGACGGAAATCATTCGAGATATTCCAATAGAATGCATGAATTCAGTGTATATTGACTGTATTCTCGACCTTGTCTGTGAATATTGGACCGTTAACCTTCCTTCAATCCGGTTTTCTCTTCGAGAGCTCCTCGTCACTGCCTTCTCAGTCATGCGCGATGAGAGTGTCGGAAAAACAATTAAGAACATTGAACGTCGACTCAACACATCAAATGACCGACTAAAGGGTCTTCTTGTTCCTGAAATCCTCCGATTGTCACAAAATCTGAGTGGCAACTCTCGATCTTTCTCCGACGCGTTATTCTTCTCGCAACTACACCAAATCCTCTCTCAACCGGGTGATATCAGATTTGATGTTGTGACATCGGTCGCAACAGAAGTGGATAAGACACCAATGCATGTGGGTCTCTCCCCATCTGGAGAGAGTTTCATTCCAGGCCTTCTGAACGCTATGATCCGCTGTTTTCCCACGGAAGACGATGCTACACGAAGAGGACTGACGGGATTAGGAGAGCACTTGTTCTGGAAACAACCGATGGATCTGATGGAGAAGACAATGGAAACAGTCATGTCAAACCTGGGATGCGTGATCAAGAGACTTACTGATGACCCAAAGGGAGACGAAGAGAAGGTGAAAGATTTGCGGACAGTTGGGGATTTTCTAGATCTCCTCTCTGGAGTTCTGATGATCGTTGTAAAGAAAGAAAGAAACGAGCCGGCCCATCCGAATTTAGCAAATTTCGTGACAACTATCTTTCCCAAGTTGCTTGAACAACTTGAGAAGACTGTGCACATCCTTTTGGTCTTCTCTGTCAAACATATCTCCAGTGTAAACACGGCCTTCATATCAGACCTAATTTCATTCTTGGATGGCTTGATCTGTTTTTCAAGCGATGTTTATCCATCTGGACTCTTCCTGGAAACTACAGCATCAATCGTTTCAGAAGCAGAGAATCCCAAAATGACGAGAATCCCGACATTCTCATCGTGTTTCCAGCTCCTTCTGTCCTCTGCCTTTCTCTCTCATAGTAAAGCAACTATCCCAGCTTCTGCGGTTCGTGCATTGTCAGAAATCCTGAAATGGAACGAAACAATACTCAAGAGCGCGGTCATTCACGGACAACGACTTTTCACCGATTTTGTCGGGATTTCTTCTGAACTTGACGAAATTCATGGCTCCAAAATGGAATTTGGGCTAACAGTGGGTATCGGGGATGAAATGCGGGGACTCGGAGGATTTTCTGATGTCGCTGTAGAACCCTCGTCACTCCTCGTTTTGTTGGTGGTTTCAGGGGATGAAAGTCAAGATCCTCTCCTTCGAAGCAGCGTATGCCTTTTCACGAGTCGAATGCTCATGAATTGTATTGCCTGGGAACGACTTAAAACACTCGTTCAGAACAAAACAACTTCAGAAGCATCTTTTGACAGTTCGCGTGATGTTCAGAAAGAAGAAACCGAAAATAAGCCTAACCAGACCCCATCAATGATCCGAATCAGCGCTGATCTTGTTGTTGGAGGAATAATCAGTGTTTTGACGAGCGAACCCACTCCAACTCCAGCACCCTCCCCCTCTCTTCTCCTCTCCTCATCGTCATCTCACGAAAGACTCTCCTTTCTCTCCCCACTTGTCTCTGTATGCGGTCTGAAAGAACGAGAACTGACATCGATCCCTCAACATGCACAGACTGTGCTGAGCTGTGCAGGTCGTGTCGTCAGCTGTTGTCTGGAGCTGCTGGGAAGGGCAGATGGTTGGGAGATTGTGGGCGGGATGAATCGAATGAGGAAAGCGATAGCTGCGATTGAGGCAGAAGGCGAGTGGAGATGGGAGGATACTGTTGCTGTGTCGTCTCTTTTCGACTTGTCGCTCTGGATCGTCACTGCTGTCCTTCCTCTTCTCGCCTCCCATCTCCTTCACCCGTCCCCACTCGTCGCCGCAGCCGCTCTTCACTCAACCTCCACATTATTCGCCTCTCTCCAAGACAACCTCTCGTCAACTGCTGTTCTTGAGCTGATTTCGTCAATTTGTGAAGAATTCGAACACGATTCGCCCGCATCCCAAGACAGACTCACAATTGACGCTCGGATTTCTGAGAACGACGAGCGGAGAGAAGAAGGAAGTCTGGGCTTCGGGTTCAATCGGAGTGGGATTATTGTAAAGTTGCTGGAAGTGTTTGTGGAGATGGCCGCGCAGAGTCTGCAGTCGAAACAGCACATTTTGTTCTCAACTGGCCATTCTCTTTTCACAGCGGTACTCAGACTTCTCACAACAAACGAAGCACTGACAGAGAAGTCAATAGACAATGAGAAATCGATGAGAAACACAACACAATCAGTTCAGATGTGGAACAACACATTTCTTCCATCAGTCATTCTTCATCTCGCTTCCTTCACTCGTCTGCCGCTCAGACGAGATGTCCTTCCTCGTCTTCTCACATTTTTGCCTTCTTTCTTCGATCACACAATCGAACTCCCCTTCCACTCCTTCCTCGTCGCAACCTCGCCTTCACTGCTCCTCTCTCTCCTCCCTTCTTCCCTCCAACTCCTCTCAGATCTTTCGTGGGAACAGATTTTCGTTCAATCCGATGACCCACAAATGGACGGATTGTTCTTCTCCATCACTCTCCTCTTCACAATCTTCAGAAATCTCATCCACAACGAGTTCACTGCATGTGGACATACTATCCACTTCGCACTGAACGCCATGACAGAACTTCTGAACACAATCCTCCAACATCCCCTCTTTCCAACGCTTAACACCAAAATGAACCCTCCTCTCGTCAAAACAACCCAATCTGCACAATCAACACGTCACATTCCAACCAAACGAGACACCAACCAGACACAATCACCAACAACCAAAGAGAAAGGCGATAACGATGAATCAGAATCGGTATATTCGCCAGAAGATCAACTCGCTTTCTTCGGAAGAGTTCTGAGTGGAGTGCTGAACCAACTTCTTCTTTTTGGGATTGACCTTCTGTCTCTCCTCACTCTCCACACCATCAACACAACCGCACCGAACATCATCAAAACAGGCAGGCCAAATCGAAGCTTTGTTTATCCGCGTCGACAGATCCTGAATGAGGTGGAAGATGAGCAACACGAGCTGGAGAGAGAAAAGGGATCGTTTGTTCCGCCAGCTGGTTCACCCCCACAGATCTCGATTGTCTCTGACTTTCAGAACCCGGAATCGCCTGTTTTTGTTGACGTGACACCTCCCGCGCCCTTTCCGTTCACTGTCCCTGAATCAGAACCAGAAGAGAAGGAAGGAGAAAGAGAAGAATCAGACAAAAACACCGAACACTCAACAACCTCGTCTCAATCCCAATCTCTCTTCTCCGGAAGCAAAGTCGGAATTGAATTCAAATCCCTCTCTTCAACACAACCAACACGGTTCCAAGCAGACATTCCCGACATGGACACCCTCCTCAGCATCATTGAACGTTGCGGAGAGGCTGTGGCGACAGGTAGTGCTCCGACACCGACAGGAGTGCTGTGTACGAGTGAAGTGATGGAAGGGATTGTCAGGGCTGGTCGAACAGGACTTGAGGAGATGTGGAGAGAGTTGGACGAGAATGGGTTGAACGATGTCTGGACAAAGCGACGTGTTCAGACAAAGAAGACAACACGAACTCAGCAAGCCTCACTCAGCTCCACAATTTCGTCAATCGGCGCCAAAATAGGCTCTTCGAATACTCCACAAACGGAAATGGTGGAAGACAGCATTGGGAAGGCGATTGAAGAGAGGGCAGCGAGGTTCAAGAGCACTGTGATTAGTCTCTACGAAACAGAAAACAAGCGACTTCAGGAAAAGACGAAGAATGTGAAAGATGACAAGACACAACATAAAGAACAGCCAGCGGAAGACAAGAAGGGCGACAAGAAAGAAGAAAAGAAAGTCGGATTTGGACAGAAGTTGTTGGGTTGGGCTGGTTTTGGAAAGGAGACGCGCCAACCAACAGAAAAGAAGGTGGCAACACCAAAATCCAAGGACCCACAAGAAAAACCAGACAAATCGCAAAAAGCAAAATCAACAAACACAAAACAGGGATCAGAAGAACAGACAGACAACCCAATTCACACTCCACCTCTCGCCGCATTCCAGCCAGCACTCGCTTCACTCAGAATCTTCTCATTCGACGTGACCCCGCCGATTGATCCCGATCAGACAGTTCGAACGATGTTCCCACTCAACACACCTCCCTTCTTCTCGTCGTCGTCTCGATTCCTCTCGCTTCTCGCACTCCAACTCTTCGACACTGCTGGCAGCATCAAAAAATCACAAACAGCGAAAGACAAACCTCATTCGTCGTACGAGACGCTTTTCGAACCAGTTGTCAACATGCTTTCATCCCTCCTCGCCTTCTCGCCTCTGACAAACATCACGTCAGTTGGATCCGACCTCGATGGAGGACTTTTTGAGGAAGGAGAAGAATTCGCTGAAGTTGAACCGAAACTCCCTCTTCTCCACATTCCACTCTCACTCTTCTTCGAACTTGTGTCGATGAGCCTCAGCCTGATCCCATTCTCGACTCGCGCCACGTTCACACTCCTCTCCTCCCTCCTCCCTCTCTTCGTCTCTCCCTCATTCAGTTCAACACCGGCCTTTGCAATCTCTCTGAAACTTGTGATTGAGACTCTCTTGTCGAGAGTGGCCTCTTCTCTTCTACTCGTCTCTGTTCCTCTGTCGTACGCTCGATTCTCATCCGCAGATCGGAGTGATGGAGAGAAGAGCGAGACGGAAGATCTGATGCCTCTGTCGGCGATGCATCATTCGAGCTCGGAGCAGAAATGTGAAGTTTTGAGGTTTGTTCTGAGATGGTTGGAGGAAATCAATCGTGTTGGAGAGAAATGGCTCGATCAACACAACCCAAACACAGAAACTGAAATTGAACCAACGCCATCCAACAAGAACGACGAGGCAATCGCTCCAGAAACCCCAAAACTCGACGCCGGAATCTCAGTCCCATTCTCCGTCCCACCCCCCTCCACCACACCCAACCCCTTCCTCCCTCCCGTCATCCTCAACACAGCACTGTCGACGGTCTCTCCGCTCCTCTCTGCCTTGTCACATGTCTTCCACGCGCACACCACATCGTCTCCTCTTTCGGCGGAGTTTGCTGCGATTGGAACGAGGCTTGTGGAGGAAGGGGAGAGATTGTTGATGTTGGTGGAGAATGCAGCACAGGAAGAGAATGAGAGAGAGAAAGTGAAGAGGGAGAAGGAGGAACAGGACAGAAGTCGTCAAGAATCGGTCGAACATGAAGCTTCTGAAGCAGGAACACCAAAATCAGATGCGATTGAATCCAACGAAGAACACACTCAGGACAGTCAGCAGACAATCAAAGTTGAAGAAGAGACGCATATCAACAAAGATCAGGCAGTTGATACTCCAAACGAGATGGTTAAGCGTCTCCCATCCAAAACACAACATTTCTCGCTCTGTCATCTCCCACCCAACCTCACCCTGTCAACACAATCCGAACTTGTTTCGTTCCTTTCGTCACCTCCATCAGAGTTCACAGGCCTTCCTCCTTTCTCTTCACTCGTCATCACATCACTCAGCTCACCATTCGTCTCTTCATCTGCACTCGTCTTCCTCTTTGCGTATTTCGGACGATCCGTCAATCATCAAAACTGGCAGATCCCACAAAACAGTCCAAAACAGAACGATTCACAAAAACCTGCAACTATTGAGCAATTGACTGGCTCAATAAAGCTGATTCTGTCGCATCCCTCTCTCCATCCTCACACTTCGCTCCACAAACAAGAAACCGCCTTCCTTCTTCTCGTTCTCCAACACTCCCCACTCTCATCCGAACATCCAGCCCATTCTCACTCTTTGACGAGAACAGGATCCTCTCACACAACACCCTCTCTTCATCATTCGCTGGGTCTTCTCCCACAATCTTCACCCATCCATTTTCCACCTCCTCATCTCTCCTCACCTTGTCTCCTGTCACTCCATCCATTCATTCCAACAATCGACACTCAAGCACTCACTGCCCCATCGGCTCCAGTGCGACCGACAGGGTTGATCTCTGCTCTGCTTCAATGGGTGACAGGAAATGAGGTTGATCGTGTCGCGCGAGAGAGGGAGGAAAGGAGGTCAGAATGTATAAAGGAGATGTTGAAGTATTCCAGCTCGAGTTGCTGTGTTTGGGAGACAGATGATGTGCCAAGTGGAGGAAATCCGATTTCTCCGCTTAATCTTGCTGGTCTGACAAGTCATGATCGGATCCTCGTCGGATTCGTTCTCGAGGGGGTTATCAGTTCGTTTGGCCTTGAAGGTCGGTCTATTTGATTTCATTCTATTATTCATTGGTCCAAATCATCATTACTTGTCTTTTTTGGTTCATTCTCACACAAAATGTCCATCAAACTCTTTCACTTCGTGTTGCATTCTCTATCCGAAAAAAGGGGCAGATCAGTGAGAACACGATAGTACGCATTCCGCAATTATTCTCACTTCACGGTTGGATCGTGTCTTATCCAGTAATTGGGAGATTTTTGTTGGTGATTTCCACTTCACCAAATTATGGGTTGATCAGGAAAGCTTCGAGATTCTAAAACACGATTGCATATTCATTTTCAACGTTCTTCTGGTAAATTACGATGAGGGGAACCTATACTCGAAATTTTGGTGTTCAGAATCCCTCTCAAACTGAAGAAGAATCATTCGAAACTTTCTCTTTTTTGATTTTTTTTCACAATCACTCGTTTTTCTTGAAATTATACAATCCTTCCTATCCATTATTTTGAATTGTTGAACCTGATTGTTTTGGAGAAATCCTCATTAACTTTGCCAATACTCCATTTGGACGCAGTGGAAATCTCCTACAAAAATCTCCCAATTATGGGGGCGATCAATTGAGAAGATATTAGTAAAGGGTGACATCGGTTTCCTTTGGTTTTCTATTGTGTATGAGATAGAAAAATGATGTCTGAAGTGGAAAAAGTAGAAATCTCCATTCAATAATCGCATCCGTTTTACCAAAAATTGGGAACTGTTCTATGATATGTCCTCTTTGATCGCTGCACTCCTGAGGACACTTGAGACATTGAATTTAGGAAAAAGAGTGATAAATCATGATTTTAAGTGGGGTGAAAAAGTACTTGGAGTTTTTTTTCTTCATAGAAACGGTTTTTGCCACACGCAAAAATATATCACAAACCTCGGAGAGTTCTCAAAAATGAGCATAAATTCAACACAAATTAGGCGAGGAAATTAGGCATGGGCACCATTCCAGTCGAAGGTCACTTTATGATGGATCATCACCTTTGTTTCCTCCTTTTTCCTCCTCAGATTTTCATCCACCGTCACACCTCACTCTCCATTGACTTCTCTGGTTGATCTTTCACATTTCACACTCTTTTTGAGAAATACACTCATTTTTAGATAAATCAAACGAATTTTGCCACAAGTCATCACATCACCCCATACTTTTGTCGCGAGTCACTTTGAGTCACTAATCCGCCCATGCAATCATGCAAATAGTCACCGGACTGACTGGACTGTCCGATCTCCTTTTCACCTGGAACTCAGCGCGTGAATCGAAAAGGTTTAAATTATGATTTTCCTTTCATTTCCACTCTATTTGACAAGAGGAAACTGATTTTGACCGTCAGGTGCCGAACACTCCCGCACAGTATGGCTGCAGACAATAAAATCGATGATTTCTTTTGTCATCCGAACAACCTTTGAAAAAAATGGGTTAAAATGAGTCAGTCCAAAAAATCTGAGTCAGATGACTGGAGCCCATGCCTAGAGGAAATCTCGAACTCCCCAACCATGTGTACTCATCACGGACTGTCAAAAAGTTCATGGATCAGATGACGTCCGCAAAATGTGTCAGAATTTTGGACATCACTAAAACAGTGTGAGGACTCGAATCGAAAAACAACTGTCTCGGCTGTGTGATAAGGCAAGATAGGAACTGAAGAGCAACATAGAATGTCTCATTTTCTCAGATGAAGAAGTGGCTGAAGGAAAACACAATACATCGACAGTGCCATTCCCGAAAAAACACAATATTGTGCCGTCTGAAAGGCGCCGAAATTCAATAACCCGCCAAAAATCGAGTTTTTTCTGGGAAATGTTGTTTTGGTGAGAAAATAATCCTGACAAAAATTTGGAGCGAAAGACCCATTCTTGGACCCTGTAAATTCATACAGTAAAATAAACTGTTTGTTTTCTTTTCGACGTCATATCTCCACAACCAGCCATCCGTTTTGAACCAAATAAAGTGCATTGTTATCGTAAAGATCTCGATAAAAGATGCTCAAAAAAGAAAGACTTTTTTTCTTAGAATATTTTGTCGAGAAAATATAGGTTTTTTGGAATTTTCCCAGAAACCCAAAATTTTTGATCGAACTTTTACTAAAATGTTCGAATCATCAAAAAAAGGATCTGGAAATTATTGCGTCACAATTGGTTCACGGGTTGTTGAGATATTGCCAAAATGAACTGTGAAAAGTGGGGCTTTTCAAGTACAAGGCGGTTTTCTCAGTGAGTACTTGGGTTTTTTTGTTCAAATTTGATTTTTTTCTTTGTTGGACCATATCTCTAAGTTTTCGAGAAAAGCTAGATTTATGGCGGGTTAATGAATTTGGGCGCCTTTCTGACGGCAGTAAAAGACAACCTTCTGGCATATTTCGATAATGGTTGTGGAATTGTGGACTGAACCAAATGACGCATCTGCGGAAATGTCAGGGAGTGAGACTGTAGTTGAGTGGACAGCTGTGCAAAATGTTTGAGGATGGCCACAAGGGCATTCAATCTTGGATAAAAAACTATTTCTGTGAATTTGTTGAGCACTTCTTTGCTTCTTGATAGTCCAGCACAGCCAAGTTCGATGCATCCTGGAACACCTTGGGAATTTTTGTCGCTGTGAAAGGAATATGTGATGTATCCCAGTCGATTCCTCCACGTTCAAAGGCGTGACGGATCGTGATCTTGTCACACGCCTTCGTCAAAGCTGCTTCAGCGATAGCCACCATATGTTCTGTGCTGTCGTGGTGCTGCCCTTCACGAAGAGACTGAACGTATCTCTTAAAGGGAGCAAAGATGCCAAGATCGAGCACCTGGAGCAAATGTGTCGTATTTCCCGGAGGAGTGATAGGTCGGACGTTGTTGGTTGTGCACAGATTCATGGCCCCTTCTGATACATGAGCACCGCATCCGTCGAGGAGAAGAACAGCTGTTTTGTCAGGGAGGCCGCAAACTTTCCGAACCATCGCGATCAAAGGTATGAAAACTCGATTTAACCAGTCAGCGAATAGTTCTGATGTCATCCCTCCTTTATTAGAAAGACCATATTCATAGTCAGTTGATAGTTCGAGACCTTCAATCAAGGCAAGATCCTCGCTGAAAGGAGGCGGGACACAAAAATATGGCGTGTCCAAATTCCGATCAAGTCCAATGCAGGCAAGTATGCTGATTCTTTTTTCATCGCGATCAACAGGAAAATGGTTTGCATCCACTGGGGTATCTGTTGGGACAACAACTTTTCTAGTTGTGCCATCATGGAAGGCTTGGTAGCCACTTTCATCTGCGTGGAACACAAACCAAATTGGTATGTCTCGCAAATTTCGCTCTAGGATTCTTTGATATTTCCGGATATCGCTGCCAGCCAGGTTCATTCTCCTCTCTTCTCGAGGATGACGTTCCAGACTCTTGACTTCGGGATGACGAGAAAAGAAACCCTCGTGCCAGCTGTGACCGACCCTGTGATTGCATCGCTGCGCAGCTTCGTCTTTTAATTCCATGATAGAAAGTCTTTTACCATGTAAATATTTTTTGGTTGCCAACTCAACGAGGCCGGCTTCTTGCTCTTCGGTGAGAGAAGTGTTGGTTTGTTTTTTCTCTTTTTTCACGTCTGATTCAGCCCTGATTTGTCGGACGAGCGACGGATCGCAGCCGGTCATGTTTGCTATTTCGCATGCTCCCATCACGGCGATTTCACCACAACGCTCCAAACTGACGTAAGAGCGCAGCAATTCAGAAATGGATGTAAAATCGATGGCAGACAATGCGACAATAACCCGGAATCCCTGACTTTTACAGAGTCTTTTTGATGTTCCATCGATTAAGCGTTCTTTTGCCGTCTCAACCGCATCCGTTTATCGTTTTTCGACATTTAACACTGTAGTTTGACAGGAAAGAAAAAATTATGAGTTCTACATTCCCGCAGATAGGAGTCGGATCTCGGACCCACTGTAGAATGAGCAGATATTCTTGTCTTGATCTTCATTTTCCTCTTAATTCTGTCGTATTTTTTATCCATTCTGCATATTTTCAGGGGTCTTTGGAAATCTCCGCTTGATTAAGTGATTTAAAGTGGGATCCCACGAGATACTGCAAGGAGGGAAAACTGCATCCTGATTATCTGGGATGATATCAATGATTAATTGAGTGAGATTCTTGAGAATCTCCTCAATGAGCGAAAGATTCGTCTGTATTTGTAGTCCGTTGGAACACACACTGAAATGTGTGTAGAAGATGTGAGCTCGCCGTGATCAACAATGACACACACAGACAATGAGGCAACCATCCATCATTCCTCGCCACAAGATCGATCTCAACTTGATGACGAACTTATCCTTGCAGTGCCATCACAGATTGCGGACAAGATTCAACCACCGGTAGCGCAGCTTTTCTCACAGAGAAGAGAGTCATCCTGACATAGGATGACAAACGAGAGGTGGAGGAGAAATCGGGTAACTGAAACAGAGAGGTGCAAGTCGAGCATCTTCATCTGAAGGATCAGATTCAGCACAATCTTTTGATCGGCGAGGCAAATCTAGCTCAGGTGGACATGTTCGACCAAAATAATTCGGAGACTCGTGCAAGGACTCTGAGTTCAGCACATCTTCCCCATCATCTCATTGTGGATCGCCATCGTCAGATTCACGTCGAAGTCACTGCCACACAATCCGTCGTAACATCAGCTGGTTTAATGACTGGTATTTTCGGTAAAATGCTAGGAACGTGACCCCGAAAGAATAAGATGATAGGGCGTCACTGCAGAATCTACCCCAACCAGCATCGGTTTCAACAGACATTCTAACACCACCCTTTCATCGTCAGTCTTATTCTCAACAAATAGAAGGAGCGACGGC
This sequence comes from Blattamonas nauphoetae, assembly GCA_033064195.1. NCBI lineage: Eukaryota > Preaxostyla > Oxymonadida > Blattamonas > Blattamonas nauphoetae. The sequence continues at coordinate 29,515 of JARBJD010000270.1, read as the reverse complement.
TGGAACGGATGGAGTCGGAGTGGGGCAACCGAGAAGAATGGGAGTCGGTGTGGAAACTGACGATAATCGTTTGAAAGATGATAAGGAAACCGCTCGTCGGGCGAGGAATGAAAGAAGGTAAACTGCAACGTTCAGGAAGCTTGACCAACTTCAAAACAGACCAGTCGGACAGCCCAAGTCGAAGGTATCGCGAGAATGGAAACCACTTCACGATGACAGCAGTGATTATTCCGATTCGTTCAGTCATGGTAATGACGAGGAGTTTGACGATGTTGTCTCTATCGTTGACACAAATGCGAGTGATGATGGAGATTCACTCTCAGGGCACACAGATGGGAGTGAATCAGATTCAATCTCCAATCATGTCAATGCTTTGTAATCGTCATTCCATGGACGACTTCCGGGCAAGAGAAAAACGCGCCCTCCGTCTATGATCTCCATCCTCGATTCGTCGCTCGTCCGCTCTCATCCAATCAACGCGCAAGTCGTTCATTGTCTCTTAGTGTGACGTCTCCTTGTCTACGTCGCACGCGGTGCACCTCCACAAAACATCACCTGTGATCACCAGCTGTTCGTCTGCGTCTCTCCCAAATCGGAGAACTTGAGGAGCAGTCCACGCTGAGTTCTCCTCGTCCGACTCTCTCACAATCAAATCCTGCACTTTCGAATCCTGTTCCTCGCAGGGAAATGGAGGCAGCGTGTCAATTGTTGCAGGGGGTGAACTGAGCATCAGCGACTCCAATTTCACATCCTCCTCTTTCCAATTGAACAGAGGTTGCTCTCTTCGCTGATCTTCATGTCGTCGTGCATGCGTTCTGGTGATAGGAAGTGGGTGTTCGTGAAAGTAATCCTTTTCGATGCAATTCTTTCCAGATCCTTTTTTTGGAGAAACGAACATTTTGGGAGACATTTGGAGAAAAAATGCTGGGTATTTGGGAAAATCGAAAAAAAACCCAAATTTTTCTCGACAAACAATTCTTAGACAAAAATCGGTTTCTTTTTTGACCATCTTTTGTCGAGATCTCCCCGACGAGAAGGCTTTTTATTTGTTTCAAAATGGATGGCTGGTTGTGGAGAAATGAGGTCAAAAAGTCGGAAAAAATGTGTGCATTCGCAACGTCAAACGTATTTTGAGGTTTTCACGGGATCGCGTTGGAGGATAATTCTACAATTTTATTTTTTCTTAGTTTGACCAAAATGGTCCTTCACAGAAATAAGGCCGGATTGGTGACATGGGACGGTTTGGTGATACCACTATGCCTGCCAACATCAGAGAACACCTCGGTACAATCACACACAGATCTGAAGTCCAGTGCTACCCACAATTTGTAGAACAATTGGAAATGAATGAGGAAGTTGTGTGCGTTCGGATAAACAATTCAGAATCCAAACGACTTTTATATGGAGAAAAACAGACAACCTTCAATCTTCATCACACAAAATTGCCCGTTCCAAATGAAACAAGATGGTTAAGGAAAGACAATAGTTGTCTCACTGTCAGGAGGAACGTACATCAAAGAACAGATTCTCGCTACATCATTACATCCCCTACTGAATGCATTTACAGCACTTCTGCATTCAGTCGCACTCTCTTGACTCGTGCGTTATCTGGAACAACCATTCTATGTATCTCTATCTGAATCAAATCGAGAACAGAGTCGTAAAGGCATTCTTCCTCTCGTCAAAATCTAAGATACTTTTGAAACAACGATGTTTTTCGAGTTTCACTGTCAACTGACCAAATGAGATTTGTTTGAAAAAGTCGAACAGAAATATTTGGACAGCCTGCAATTCTCCGTGAGATCCCGAGTTCAACGAAACTTCTCGGCAAAGTTTTGATTGCGTGCCTCAGATATCTACACACGAACCTCAAAGAGATCGAGGCACATCCAGAAGATGGATGTGATTGTTCAGTCCAGACAACGCATCAATTGCCATGTCGGTGTGATCAATCAACAAGTCTCAAGGAGAGGCAAAGTCTCACTCTACAAAATATTGGCAGATCTTGGTGGCTACAAGATAATGACATCGATGTGGAATCGGAAAGTTCATCATATATGGACAGATTACTCGAACCCCTCACGCAGAAAGAACGAAACAAGAAAAAAAACCAAATGAGGAAGCATAAAGGCACAAGAGTCACGGAAAATCGTAATTTCCAAACAGTTGGAAAAAAGATGGAAACCAAGCACAACTCTTGGAAGCCCAGCAAGCATAAGAAACGATCCTCGTTGACCAATTGGACCACCCTCTGTCCCGAAAACAATGATGAAATTGGATTAGTATCGGTAGTGTGCCTCCCTGTGTCCCGTTTCTCCCATCTGTCAAAAAAGTTGATAGGAGAATGGATGAAGCAACCCAAACATTAGAGAAAGAGACGAGTTACGAACATTTCCCGATGTTGTATCGTTTGCATCACATCTAGTCACGTTTGATATTATTGTGATTCGAATGTGCTTATGATCACTCTGAAATGTGGTTTAACATGGTTCTGGTGCCATATTTGAACGGTGTCGCCTTAAAAAACTTTGACCTCATGGATCTTCGATCATTCAAGGATCCTCGAGTTTCAACATCAAAATGGTCTGTCTTGAGAGATGGCAACTGCTTCTTTCGTAGTGTTTCAATCTCCCTCACATCCACAGAAGACTATTATAGTACCCTCCGGTTCATCACGGTTGAATCTTTTCGCATTCACAACCTCTTCTTTGCTGATTGTCTTTCTCCTTTTACACCGCCCATGGCTGCAGAACAATGGATCTGCGAGATGGAAAAGGATAAATGTTTCGCTGATTTCATTATTATCTTTTGTCTGTCACATGTACTGAAGCATACAATCGTCGTTTGGACCCCGGACAATGCAACACACCCTTGCCCAGTTCATTCCCCCTCAGGGAGAATTGTCCACTTTTCATACACACGAGATAGTCAACATTTTCAACTTCTGCTGACAGACCTCCAATGGGCTCAAGCTACCATACTGGCCATCGCAGGAGCCGATTGCTCGGTAGAAATCAAGGTTAGCTTTCACTTTTCTCCATCAGTTTGAACTAGGGCATGTGGTGAGTACTATGATCCCCAACTTGCACGGTTAGTTTGTTTTCACGGGAGAGTTTATGTTTTGTTCCAGTTTCAAGAAGATGTGTGTTGACGATCCCACTTCGTTCATTCCAAAATATGAATGAAAACTTCTTTGTACCGCTCTCCCAACGCATCTGTTGTATCCTGGACTGACCGGGGTGACCAGTCACGTTTTCCCAAAAAGTACTGACGGTTAGTGACCAGGAGTTTTTTAAATATGGGTCAGATCTCAGAGGTGACAACATGAAATTCAAAGGAAAGACTTCATCCTCTTTGAAGAAATGATAGTTGATCGAGTTCTAAGGACATATCTGGACGATTTCGGCAAATAGAGATCAAAGATCTTCGGTCAAAACTGAATTTCATCATTTCTCCTTTAATCCTGAATTGAATGAGTTGACTTCGAGAAAAATGACATCTATCAATCATTAAATGAATTAGAGAGATGTTCCGTGTAAATCAAACAAAAATGACGATATTAGACTTTTGGTTGTCTAAATTTTGACGTGACGATAGAAAAACTAACAATTGTTTTTTCCGCACACGATCTTGAGAAAAGTAGTGGTAGAAGCGATTTGAGAACCAATCTGAAATTGTCATTGAAATCAAAACTAAAAGTCAACGCCGATTGACTAATTTTGAACCTTGTATTAAAAGGAATTTATGACATTTTGATGACATCAAAAAAGTGCCCTAAATTTGAAAAGAACGGCCAAAAAAGGACCTCGTGAAAAGTGTCCTTTTTGAAGCAAATTTTGAGTACTTTCCAAAAACAAATTCGATTTCTTTTTTTATTCAATTTTTTAATTTGGATAAAATGAGCAGCGTCTTAACACCAAATCAACTACAGGAAATTTTAGACAAAGAAAATTTGAAGATGAAAGTTCCACCAACTCTCAATCGACAAGGAACAACATATCTCACATCGAGTACTTTCGAATATTATCACGAAGATAAACCAGATGACATTTATCGAGTGTACTTACCGCGTTTTGTCAAAGGATCTAGACCACACACGAATCGCCAGAGATACATTCAAGTATCCAATTGTTGTACGAAAGAAAAGTTTCTCGAATCATTGAAAAACGAAAATTGTGAACTCGTTTCAGAATACACTCATGCTAGTACCGGAGTCACATATCGACACGAAGGAATCGAATGGAAAGTGATTCCATCGAAATGGATGAAAGGATTCAGAACTCATCAGAACAAACGAAAACGATACACACAATCGTTTGTTGAAAATGAATTGAAAAAGAGAATTGTGAACTCATTGGAACATACACAAAGGTACTTGAGCCATTCAAATATCGCGATTTACGAACAAAGAATGAGTATTACGTTCGCTTGGATAATTGGTTGTATTTTGGAGACCGTCCTCACTTGAGAAAGTACCATGACAGATCTTGAAAATACTGAAAATCTATTTTTACCACAAATCAAGTGAAACCAATGTGAGAACCATTTCGAAAAATTCTGCAAAAAATTCTAAAATCTCGGGGACACTGTAGGTCATCGATCAAGACAATCCTGATCAAAATCGGTTGGGAATTCGTCGAACTGTGTACCGAACTTAGGTCCAAAAGTGACGAAAAAGTCGATGTTCAGATTTCGCCACTATGAACACCTTTATGTCTCAAATTATGTTCAAACACGTTCTAAAATTACGAAATTGATGTTGATAGGTGAAATTTTAGGAAAAAGCACTTTTGAAAAAAGTTTGATCCGACCCCACAACATATTTTGAAAATGACAAAATTTTTAAGGAGGAGAAAGTGACGTCTCGCTCTTCTCCAACACGTCACTTTTCGCCCTCTGATGGTCTCCAAAACGTGTCAAATCGGTAGTGGACAGGTATTCGCGTCATTCGGTTCTGACGATCCTCGACACACGATCGTTTTCACAATTTTTGTCAATTTTCATTTCTCATTGATTTCACGTCAACCACTTCACAATCGCACTCAAGCGACGCTTTTTTGAGAATTCTGGTTGTACATCACCTATAGTTCGCTCTGGAGGGTCGGTTTTTCGATCACACTTGTGACGACACATTTGCACCAACATTTTGACACTATGGATTTTTTGATCCGATTTTCACTGCAAATCCTTCTTTCTCACGGTCTGAGTGAGGTGTGCTCAAATTTTGAGGAGATTTTGTCGGATAGTTCTCCCATAAAGTCACTTTTTCATGTTTTCACTTCTCAACTTTTGACCGTTTTTGTCACTTCAAAACCGACTGTCGTCCCTTTCATTTCATCACTTTCTCTCCCCATTTCACATTTGATCTGTTCACCATTCCTCTTCATTTTGCTCATATCACTTCCATTTTGTGGGCCGTTCTCACTTCACTAGCACATCATTTTAGTCAACTTTTCATCACTTTTTTCACAAAAACAGAGTAAAAGAAAGCGAAACAACCAACAATGAAACGGGCAAGTATGAAACTGAGAGGGAAATTGACGATCGTGAAAACGGTGTGAAATGTGACACTAATAGTGAAAATTAGGTCTGTGTTCCGGTTTTTCTCTCTTAAAAACAACAAAAATGATTCAAAAATGTTCGTGAAATGTTGGATTTTCCGGAAAAATACCGAGATATGAAGTGAGCCGTTGAATGGCGGATCTCTGCAAAAGTCCGGAAAACTCAGTAAACGAGAATTAGTGTGAACTTACAGAGAAAAAGTTTCAGAGAAAGAAACATGAATGAAGTGGTTAAAAAGGATAATCAATGAGAAAATGAAGACAGAAGTGAGGCCAAAAATGAAAACATAACGAGTGAAAATGAAGTGAAAGTTTTATCAAAACCGAGTGAAACAGAGCTGAAAAAAGAAGAAAAGGAGAGTGGCATACTCGTTTTTACATAAAAGTGCAGAGATCCACGACCGATCCTGAAACCGCGCATAACTCTGCAAAAGTTCGGAAAATCCAAAAAACGAAGCATACGATCATGATCTCCAACTGCCGACGGATCTGAAACGCGAGGAATCAGAACGGAATACACATTGTTGAGAAATGAGTGATCGAACCCATTGATCCTCGTTTCTGGTGACAAAACCAAAACTGAGAAAACAACGAAAGAAAATCTAATTTTGCATTTTTTAATTTGTATTAAATGAATCCAACTGAGATATACAACGAAAGACGTCGAGTAAGTTCAGAACAAGCATTAATCGAATCAATGAGAGAAGAGAACTGTACGCTGGTCTCTGAGTATGTCAGAAATAATGTGCCGGTGACGTATGTTCATGAGGGAATCAAAAATTTTAATTTCAATGAAAGAGCAAACAAAAATGAATCGACAAAAATACAATTCACAAATGATTGAGAAAATGATTGATCATAATCTCTCGACAACCAACGAGAATACAGCAGTGATTGACTCACTTCAGAAGACAACAGAAGCACACAAGACAGCGATCTCTTCAATCCAAAAAGTAGTCAGCACAAATGGATCGATCACGACACCACAAATTGGAGGATTGATCAATGTGAACGGAGCGAAGTGGAACATATCGGAGGGATCACTTCCGAAGTATCCTGGAACATATCCGGCTTCAACATTAAAGTCTGGCATTTCAATTTCACAATCGCTTTCAGAAACTTCTGGAATTCAGTTCAATGGTGATGGTATTATTATGTGGTCTCCCTGTGACACCCCAGCATTGTATTACTACGATGAGGACACTGGTTCAGGAGTGTTTTCAATATCACCAACAGGAAGTTTTTCTCAACTGTCAGACAGAAGAGTGAAAAGAAACATTGAACCATACCCCGATGTTCTTGAGCAATTGAACAAAGTGGAAATTGTACAGTATCAGTTCAATACATTCGACTCGAAGATCAACAAAGTCACAAGACAAATAGAGAACGAGACAGATGAAGAACATTTGAAGAACTGCAAAGAGAAATGTGAATGCTTGAAGAAGGAAAGAGAGAAGAAACACATTGGTGTGATTGCCCAGCAGATCCAAGAAATCTTTCCTGAAGTCGTGAATGATTCCAATCCAGATTGTTTTCAAGTTGATTATGCAGAACTCTCTTGTTTCTGTATCAAAGCCATTCAGGAACTGAGCAACATTGTCGGACAACAACAGACACTCATCAATGAACTTGTACAAAAATATAATTCACTGATCGAAACAATGACTAGTATTCCAACATGAGATCAACCAGAAATTCATAATACTCTTTGATTATTGTTCCATTGATTGTCTCGGTTGTTTCCATTTCAATTGATTCACCAGAACTGTCTTTGAACCAGATCTTCACAATTGACTGACGAGTAGTTAATTCCCACTTCTTTCGCTTCGCAATCTGTTCATTACAGAAAGCAACAAATGAATCATTGAATGCATCAGTCTGGATCCAATCACCGTGGATTGTGATGTGCTGAGGAATGTCTTTTGAGATGATAGTTGAGTTACCATGAATCTCTTCCCTCACATGGATGAGTTTGCAGTCAAGAAAGTGAACATATTTTTGGTTTCGAGAATTGGTAAAATCAGGAGGTAGTTGAGCAGTATGAGAATTCTGAATTGAGAAATATCGCTTCACCATCTTTGTTTTCTTCAAAAATAGAATATCATATTTGTTCTGTTCAAAAACCTCTCTTCACTTCTTCATATGCTTCCTGGAGTCGACGATCAATGACATATCGCACTCTGGGTTGTCCATTCTCAATCCAGAACAGCCAGTATGTAGCCTGATGCAATGCCAAAATGGGTGGAGGAGGACCTTCTGGAGTTGAGGTGAAATATGGATCGAGTTCTCCCTGATTGATTGGTGATCCTCTGTAGACGATATTCACTGATTCTGCTGTTGAGATACCTTCTTCACCACCAGCGATTTCACTTCGATCTGTTGGAACCATGAATGTGAATGAAGTTGCATCCGTAACTGGTTTTGTTCTCTTGATATCCTTTCCTCTATAGTCAAACACTCGAGTTGAACAAATTGAATTCTCAAACTCTTCAGTTGCGGAACAACCAATGAAGTCACCATTCACCATCATCATTTGATAGAACTCTGGTGAGATTGTTGACATCGGAAAATTGGGAAAGTTGCTTCCTAACATTTCGAACAGACCAACGTGGTGAGGATTTCTGAAGACTGTACACTCATTAGGTCTTTCAGGGAATAAGCACATCAGATTCATGAGATTGTTGAGTTTGATACTGATGTTTGATCTCACCCCCATCGCTGTTGCTTTTGATTGAAATGATTGTGTGTCAATTCTTTCTGCTTTCAGAACATAAAGAGTCTTCGAATATGTGTTGAAGAGTGATTGTTTTGTTGCATCAGTGATTTGATATCCGTAACAAATTGTTGAGACTTTATCAACTGATGAAGAAAGAACAGTGCAAGTGTATTCAACGGCGACAACCTCTGCGACTCTACTGGCATTTGGAGTATAACTCCATTTCTTGGTAGCTTTCAGTACAGGATTTCCTATCTGTGTAAATTCTTGTGTTACGGGAGAAAAGTCACCCTCAGACATCAAGAACATGTTGGATTGATCCGAAAGAGTAGTTAAGTCTTTATCTGGATACAATTCACGACCACCTTCGGAAGATTTTCGAATGACAGTTGAAGATCGAATGGGACAATACACAAGTGAATCAGTTGTCAAGTGAAATCTCAAACGTAAATTACCAAAGATTGAATTCGGATACTGATCAAATGTACTCAATGGAAGTAGATTCACAAATGGAATCACTAAAGGAATTGTCGCAGTGAATTCTTTTTTGCTTCTGTTGACTGGGACATAATAGAATCCACACACACTCTGATCCATTCTCTGAACATTTTCCCACAGACTGTAACAATGCTTCATATTGTTTTTCTCTTCATGTGACTTGAATGTGTGGTACAGAAATGATTCGTGAACATGATTATTCTGAAGTGTGTTGTCAATAATGTTTCCATGACTGTCGACGAGTCTCATATCTCGAATTGCATCTGATGACGATTTGTATCCGACGAATATTCCGGATAGTCCGACGTAATCTCCCGTTTCACCAATCTGAAATGAATACGGAAAGGTCATCGTGAGATCGATACGCAAATGACTCTTCGCAAACTCAGTCACATCATGACCGTCCTAGCACAGTGGAACTTCAATCTCGTCTCCAATTCTGCATGGCATGGGAGGATTGGTTGGATGCACTTCTTGGATGGAGTAGATGTGAGGTTCTGAATCCCACTGTTTTGGCATGTACGATTGTACTTCAATTTGTTCGATTAGTGTCGATGTTGGTTTGAATTGATTTGATCTGATACTTCTCATTTATAGAAAAATAAAAAATACAATATCATTATTTTCTTTTACTGTTTTGTCTCGCCAGAGGCTTCGAACTCCCGATGGGAGTCTCTACATGATTCCTAAATCTTTGTGCAACGCCTTCAGTGTGTGATTAGGATAGTACTCAACTTTTGGTTCACCATTGCTGTATCGTACTACCCACCACGTTGTTGCAGTTGTTGCTAAAATAGGCGCTGGAGGATGTGTAAATGTTGTCATCATACCATCTCTTTCAGGAATTTTTTGACTTGGATCAAGAACATTATAGTACGTGTCAATCACTCCTTGATAAATTGGCTGAGATCTCAAAGTGACTGGAACATTCTGACCTCTGGAACTGATCGAATCATTACAGTTTGTTGGACATCCACTTCTCTGGGTTGAGAAGCATAAAAGAAAATCAGAATTGTCATGAATTGGTCGTACTCTTGTCATTGTCTCATTGGGATAATTCTGATCACCAGTGAGTTTCTCTTCAACGAGAGAATCTGTAAGTGATCGCTCCAAATCATCTGGAACAGCTAGATAGGAATCGAGATTGAGAGTTGATAATGCGAACTGATAGAAACGAGCTCCAATAGTTGTTGTCGGTTGTTCTGGATAGTATTTGTTGAGTAGATTCACTTGGATATTCTTCTGCATTGGATTGTGGAAACATGTGACTTCATTATCGTAGTGACGGAATAGAAGCATGATATCCTTGGCATTAACGAGAACCATTTGCTGAGTACAATCAATTCCTGATGGAGTCGGTGTTTTCTGAAATGGATAGAATGAGATCTTTTCAGCTGGTATTGTTCCTGGACGATTCTGATACATCTTCTTCAGATTCTCTTTCGCAATTTCCTTCATTTTGTATCCAGAACTCATGCAATACACGTCATCAATGCGATAATCCATAATGTTGAGAGAAATGTATTGTTCATCAGGGGAAGGTTCCGAGGTAATACCAGTCGGATTAGTATATACACAATCTTGTTTTACTGCCATGATCTTAAATGATTGACCGATTTGAACGAAGTTCTTTGTACATGGGGGGACGAGATATGGAAGGAAGGTTGGACGATCACGATTACAATAGACAATTGAACTTCGGATGGGTGGTAACTGTGTTGTGTGGTCACTGATCAATTTCGAGAGTGTATTTTTCAAAGTCAGTTCAGGATTTACAGGACAACAAACGAATGCATCTTCATTGATGTGCACACTCAATTTCAGATCTCCAAAGAGACATCGAGGATAGTCAGTCATTCCTGAGAAAATGAGAAGATCTTCCAGATTGATTGACACACGAATTGGTACATCGATTGTGTCTTGAAACACTCCTGTTCCAGTCGTCGTTGTGAAATCAGAAAGTGGAATATAAACACCAGCGACTGATTCGTCATGATTCCAGGCATTTTGCCAAGGTGTGTGACAATGTTTTCGATTCTCTAATTGACTCTTTGGTTTTATCATGTTGTATATGTGAGACTCCATTGAGACATCATTGTTTGTTGTGCTGATGATTCTCTGATTGTTGTGAAGTACAGGAAGGTCACGAAAGATTGATGCCGAATGTTTGAGTCCAACGAATATGAATATCCTCTCATTCATGTACGAGCCAATTTTACCTGCAGTTTGTTTCCAGTTGTTGACTTTCAGAGTTGCTGTCATCGTGAACGTAATGAAGGAATCATCGATTTGACAGATGTCTTGAATACCAGTCAATGGAATGATTATTTCCTGTCCTTTGTAGAAGCGTGAGTTCTCTGATGGTTTCAATTCCTGAATCGAAGTACTGTGTGCCCCATCATTCAGAAGGTAATTTATGTGATGCTCAGACATGAGTTGTTGTTGTATTTGACCAATGTCATCTCTGGTATACTTGATTGATCCAGTTGTATTTCCAGTCAATGATGATGCTCCAGTTCTTTTGTTTGTCAGATGTGTTATATGCGAGTTCATTTTATCAAAAATAAAAAAACATAATTGTTACTGTCATTTACTCTTTTCCCAAAAGGGTTCGAAGCCTCGAGAGAGACTTTTTCTTTTTTGGTTTCTTTGCTTTTGGTTTCAGTTTTTCTTCTAGTTTCAGTATTTCCCCTCTGAGTTTGTTCGCAACTGCTGTGTTTCCTTCATTGATCGCTTGCTCGTATTGTGCCATCTTTTCTGCGTGGATTTGCTGATCAGACTTCACATCTGGGATCATCTCAATTCCTGTCTGTGCTACCTTAGAAATCAATGGTCCAACAAAGGGAATGAGATTCAGAAATGGAGCTCCAACTCTGAGTATGTTTTTGCCAACTGCTGCTAATTTTGACAACCAACCTGGTGCCATTTTAATAAAAATAAAAATATTTGAATACTAGTGAATGATTATCCTTTGAATTGAATTTTGGAATTTGACGAGAGTGGCATATCATCATTGGAGTATCGTCCATTTCGTGGAGGTTCGTACTCGATCATCTGCGGTTTTTGTTGACGATTGATCGCCTTATTTTGTTGATAAACGTCCATCATTCCACCTAATCCATTGAGTATTCCTCCTGCTGTTTGTCCGAATTTACTGTTCGTTTGTGAGAGCAATCCACCACCAACTTGAAGCAATGTTGGAGCTAGAGGTTTGATGAATTGAAAGAATTGCTTGCCTATATTTTTGAGTTTGTTGAAACTTCCTGGTGCCATTTATGTAAAAATAAAAAATACAATTCATTTATAATTTTAACGAGGAAATAATCTCAGAAGAGATTTCTACACTAACGGGGTATTGCTTTCGTCAGAGAAATGCCATAATTGAGAATAGTGTTGTATGCTTCATTGGAGGCAATACTCATGTCTTTTCCTCCAACAAGGATCTTGAATATTGTTCGAAAGATTGGGAGTTTATTCAGACATAAGCACTTATCAGACAGGTCATCCAATTCGATCACCACATCGTTGATTCCAGTGAGTGTCGCAATCAGAGCACATAAATCACTTTGGTTTGTGATCAGTTTCTTTGATGGTTCAATGAGATTATTCAGTAGTTTCTTTTCACAAGCAAATGCATTCTTGTAGACGAGCAGGAGCTGATCTTTGAATGCTGAAATGTTGGAAGTGTATTCTCGGAGTGGAATGGAACGACTCTGAATTGGTGCTGATGGATATGTCTCCAGTGGTGGATCGTAAGCACCTCGTTCATTGGATACCACAGGTTCAGAGCACACTCTTTCCATCTCCATCTTCGATCCTCTATTATCTACGCCAGCTTTGCTCCTATCCTCGATGATGACATTGTTGGTGATTGATGTTGGTACTGAAGAAGAACTTGTGTGTTTCGTAAATTGACAACTTAGAATTGGTTGCATCACTTTCTATAAAAATAAAAAATATATATTCATGTTTTTAAATTCACATTTCTGCTCGATCTAAATTTCCCATTCCAGAACTATCCAACTGTGCAAATCGATAGTATCCAGGCATTTCAGATTGGAATCCACTGATATCATCATCTGTGACTGTTTTGAATGCTTTGGCTTTCAGTTTATTAACTTCTGTTGATATGTGAGTTGAATAGCGAGTACAGTATTCCGATATATACGTTGTATCTTGAGTGATCATTTGGAGAAACACTGGATAAATCTGATCTTTGAAGGCTTTCTTTTGTTTCATACTGGGATTGTAGTCCTGAACATGATCATGAAGCCATTGATCCCACATCAGTGATGCAATCTGTGATTGAATTGAATTGAACACCATATTGTCTAACACATTCTTGCTGGGATCAGCTGGATTGCTTCGATTTGCACGAGTTATTCCCAATGTGTCTGTCATGTGTTCACCAACAGCTCTCTTCATTATTGCATATGGTTGTTGAGATCGTTTGGTCTTCATCTCTTCATAGCTGATGTCTCGATAATTGGTTGGCAAATCGTATGTTCCATTTTTGAGGAAATTCCGATGTACTGCTTTGATTCTCCTTCCATTCTCTTGATTGAATGATGTGTATGGTTTCTGTCTTCGCATGTCTGGTGTTGGATTCATGGCGTAGTATGTCTCTTTAACTGGTATACTGTTGTATGGAATTAGCATGGCACCATTGACTGCAATCAGATCTCCAGTTTCATTATCGTAGACCATCACATCAGGAACTTGTCCATATTGTTCTATTTTCGCAGTCCAATTTCGTCCTGTTCTTGTAATATACTCACGTGCTGATGGAAGACTACACAGAGCATCATTGCGTCTGGTTTGAATATCATCGTCGGCATAGATTCGTTTCAATGCTGCTTGAGTCTCTGCTGCGTATCTCATTCTTGGTTTCTTCACTTTTGCTTTTCTTTGTGGTTGAACGTACACTATCTTTTGTGACATTGTGTGTTTTCACACAAAAAAAAAAAAAACCAAAAGTATATTTTAATTAGAGTTAAATCACAAATGAAGAAATCTCCAATATCACTTACAGCATACGTGAATGCTAAATTGAGTGAAGCATCAAATCGGAATGTTTCTCATGAAGTGCAATCACAAATACATCCAGATCTGAATTTCAATCGCAATAGTGTCAATGTCCTCGTGGGAAATAGAGGAAGTGGGAAAACATTCAATGCTCTTCGAGAGGTTGCCAAGCTCCAGAATGTTCAGGTCAGAAATGAACTGTTTCACTTGTTCGTCTTCGTCACTGATAAGAACATTGATCCAACATTCGACAAGTTCAAACCAATACTGAACGTTCCATATGTGAAAGTCAAATACGATGATGCTCTTCCATTTCTCTTGGAACTCTCTGAATCGAAAGCAGCGTATGAAGAGATCATAGACAATCAGTGGCAAGATCGAATTACTGATGAATGCAGAGAGGATCTCTTTGACTCACTCTACATTGATGACTTCTCAGTTAAGAATCTCCAAACGATTATCCTTCTTGATGACTGTCGTCGAATCCTAGGTGAACGAAGAGCATCCAAAAATAGAATGACAATGATGGACCTTTTATTGGAGAATCGACAACCGAAATTCACATTCTTTCTGACGATGCATGAACTCTTCAGTTTGTCAGCAGACATGAAGTCAAACATTGATTCGATGTGGATCTTTGGAGGATTCAACAAAGAACGAATCAGTCGAGTCTATCCTCAGTTGAACTCACCAATTGACATTCGACAATTCTGGAATGTGTATCAACGAAAACAAAAATGTGAAGCAGTCATTCTTCGATACAACACTGATGGAGTTGCTCTGACAGAGATCAACAAAGAAGGATGAATCAGAAGGGTCAGAGAACCTAGCTAAAGGCGTCGCTCTCGCCTAGAAGGGTCAGAGAACCTAGCTAAAGGCGTCGCTCTCGCCTAGTCGGCGAGCTCTTGTAGAAGGTTACCAATGGTCTCGTCAAGACTTCGAAGCCTCATGCTGAGAGTGTCTGTCAGCGTCCGAATTGATTCTTCAATGTCTGATAATCTTTGATCAATCGATAGTGAATTAGGAGAAGTGGAAGCATCAACATATCGTTTCCTCAGTGCAATCTCACCTCTTATTTTTGTTATTCTGTATCCATCAATTTGGATCATCCTATTCAGTTTCTGTGTTGTGTACTCATTCAGTTCTTTTCTATTCTTCTCCAAGTATCTCTGAAAGTCGTGGATGTTTGTGAACTCTTTCTGCTCAGGATCAAACGGTTCTAATATCTTTAGTGATGACATTTAAGAGAAATAAAAATATCTGAAACATTATTAAACTTACGCTAAATTAAAGCGAACAAAGTTCTGAGGTCAGAATAGACCGAATTCCGCAATGAACTCTGGAGTTAAGTCGTCAATAGAGTCTGCATGGAACTTTGTGTGTTGGATTGGAACGTAGACAACTTTTGACAGACAAGTGAGACCATTCAGTAATTTAGCTACCACATTACCGTGTTTGTATTCGATGAATTTCCCCACGAATTGAAACTGCCTTCTCTTCTTCTGAAACTTAGCAACAGTCTTGTCCAGATCAAGATGAATCAACAGAATATTTCCTGGTTTGTATTTCCATAACATCTGTGTTGTCTGTTGCTTTTGGATGTTCTTTAATTGTTCTTCACAACTGGAGATGTACAGTGCTTCAATTTCACGATTGTTTTGTGCCTGCTGTGGAGTGAACTTGTTCCAGTACGCTCGATGAGGAGTCATGTTGTAGTATTCAACCATCTGATTCATCAGTGAATGATTTGCCATCTGTGTCGCATTGTCTTGGAATCCATCTCTGATTGTTCTGATCACTCGATCGACTATTCGATTATGATTAGTGAATGGTGAGCTTGTGAAATATGTACTGACATTCAGATCCTTGAAAAACTCTGATGCTTCTCTACTTGTCCATGCTGCTTCACCATCTCCTCGAATGTTGTTGACATGAACTCCACGATGATTTATCAGATCATTGATTGCAGTCTTGACTTTGCTCCATGATTTATCCAGAACAGGAATCACAACCAGGTATTTTGTGTTGATGTTAATTGCGAAGAGGTAAATCTGTAGAACTGTTTTCGACGTTGGTGATTGGATAAAAACGAGATCAATTTCCCATGATCCAAACTTGGGAGAGAAGTACGGTCGATCTCAATTCTGTGGAACCTTTCTGTCAGATGTCTTCTGTGGATCACCAGTGATTGCCTTCGACATGAATTGCATCTTTGATCGAAAAGGATAGACAATTTTGTCCGTTGTCTTAGGAATCATTGGTTGATCAATTCTCATTCTGTCACTTCCTTTTTCCCTCTAGATTTTCCTCGGATGTGCAGCACTCCATCTATGATCATATTCCTCATACCAATCCTGAAATGATCTTCCTCCGAATGGGATTTGTTTTGTGTGAGTCAGTATGAAGTTAAGATCATCGTTCGCAATAGTTTTGTTAATCGAGGCTCGAATAAATGTGTCTCTGTTCATTTTATTGGCATCCAGAATGTGTGAGGTAATGAAGTGTTCCATATGTTTTAGATTATTCATTATTGAGTTCTCAGCTTTGATCTGTTCATCTTCTGAATCGTTTCTCTGTTGATGATCAAACAATCCTTTCATTTGTGCCAACTTATTGAGCACTTGCTGTGTCGTCGGTTCATTCTGTCTGATCTCCCTCACTGGGTGGTTGAACACGGTTGGTGTGAAGAAGGGATTTCTCTCTATTGGATCCTGCATCTGTGAAATTGGTATAATGTCATCTTCATCATCATCATCTTCATCATCATCATCATCATCATCCTCATCATCCTCTTCGAACTTCCTCTCCTTCATTGGATATTCATATTCAAACCCCATTGATTTCAAGTTTCTCTTCAGTCCAGGAATAATTAGATATTCAGGTGGTTCTATTGCTATTGGTCTTTGCACTGGAATGGGTATTGGTCTTGCCTCTGCAGGCCTTCGAATCCGTGGTGAGAGAATTGGTGTCACTTGCTGATTGTACTTTCGATGATATTCTTTATACATCTTGTATGCTTTTTCACATCTCCAATCACTAAAACGTTTTCCCAAGAATTCAATCAGAAACTGTGAGACTACTTTTGTTCCATCTGAAATAGTTAACTTTGGAGAGAGACCTCCATTAAACCAATCCTCAAAATATGTCTCATCGTTTGCAACATACTCTCCATGTGAATCATAGACATCATATACTGGTAAAGTGTTGGTTCTATTGAACTTGACATTGAATATTTTCTCTTTAGAGTGTTGTGTGCAATTCAGTAACCTATCCACCAATGCGTTGATCTGTCGTGTGTTCATTTATTCAAAAATAAAGTTTGTGTTTATTCAATAATATACTCAGTTGCTTTCAGTCCATGAATGAATGGAGGACACGATTCATTTTCAAGTACGATTGCCTTCAGATGAATTCCACTGAGACTGAGTTTCTGCTGTTGTATTTTCGCTATCTCAAATCCATTGCTGTCATCTTCGCTCACGATTCTTCTCGTCTAGAAGTTCAGTGTTGTAGTCACAGTTTTCTCTCCATTCAGACACTTCACATAATCGTCACTCGTGATATTTGTTTTCTTCAGAGACACTCCTTTGATCTTGCATTTCTCATCGAGAGAGTAACACTTTGGTGCAAGGCAGATCATCTGTTCACCTTCCTTCTCAATTGCTAGTCCTAACAGTTTCTTCTCATCATCAACTCCTTTTTCAGGATTGGGAAACCATTCAAATTTGTGTGCATCATAGAATTCCTTGTCAGCAATCACGTGTTCAAATTGTTGATGAATTCCAGCATTTGGATTCCCTGAGATTGCCCAGTAAGCAGAGTCAGTGTCTCCCTCACAGAAGTGGATCTTGTTCATGTCTAGGCACTTGTACATGAAGTTGTAGATGAAATTCAGATACCAGAACTTGGCATTATCGAGTGTGAATACTGCTTCTTGCAGACAGGTCTTACATGATGCTTTCTCTCTGTCTTCAATCACAATGTAGTTGTCCTCATTGATCTCTCTAGTCGCCACAAATCCTTTCATCATCTGTTTCAAGTATGTTCTCTTCTCATTGCAGATTGTGATTGAGTTGTACTTCTCAGTGTTCATTCCATCGTATCCGTAACTCCCATTCAAGTTGGTCTTACAGAACTGTTCTTTTCCTTTGTTTCCAACCTTCATTGCTTCTATTCTGTCATTCATAAATGAAGTCACAAATGGTTCAAATCCAGCGTGTCTCGAGAACACCATCACACTCCGGACTTCGTCCACAATGAAGTGGCAATAGTCGATGAGGAACCACAGATAGTATGTCGAAAAGAACATATACTGATCGTGTGTACTCAAGAGTTGTGTCAGCTTCCGTTGTTTGTCATCAGTCTTCAATCCATGTTTCTTCATCAACGAACAAGTCTTCTCTCCAATGTTTTCTTCAGTCGTATTGACAATGATGTTCCTGAAGATTGGTGGGAAGTGAATGAAATCATGAATGTACTTTTCATCGATGTGCCCCTTCAGTTCTGCAACGAACAATGTCTTCTGATTCTTGTCTTCGATAATCTTTCGACATTCTTTATCTCCTGTTGCGGTGAATAAGCATCGTCCTGGCATGTACATTCTGTGTTTCGTGTATGGATTGTTCTTGTTCTTGATTGATGAGAAAGCACTTGGATAGAGGGAATTAAAGTCAACACCACAGACATGAGTCATGATGTGTTCAGTATCGGTTGATTTGACAACACCATCTTCAAAAGAGAAGTGATTGATTGGTGTCACGTCTTTGATGTTCTGTCGATGTTGAACATTCGATAATCCACCAGTCACTGCTGCTCTCAGTTTATGGTCGGTCTGCTCATGTGTCAGAGTCATAGGTAATGATTTCCAGATACAGTACTTCTTCAGTTGAATTCTCAATCTTGTGAGATGTTCATCTTTGTCTGACTTGTATGTGTTGCAGTAGTCACAGCAGATCTTAACGTTCTCTTTTGAATGTCCTTTCGAATTGTCGATTCTATCCAGTGTTGGTCGAACTGCTTGTGAGAAGTGACTCTTGCAGATGTAGCACACTCTCTTGCACTGTTGAACAAACCAATCGTAATCTGCTTCAGTGACATTTTTATCAGTGCTGCGATGTGCTTTCTAGTCTTGATAAATGTATGATGCAACCTTGTATTTCCAGTATTGCTTGGTGATTTTTATTTCACCAGATTGATCCACTCCATTGAAATCATCATCGATATCGAAATCCTCATACGCACAAGCATACTTGATTGCTGAAGCATTCGCTGACAATGAGAGATTGTGCAACATATCCACTTTGTACTGGAAGTTCAAATTGATTAACGTGTCTAGTGGTGCAATCATGCATTCGACGTCTCTGATGTTGTAGAACTTGAGGTATTCCCAACGGTTCTTGAATCCTTGTTTGTTCCAATCATCAAGGTACATTTGGTAATCTGGGTCGGACATTTCACTGTTGTTCAGACTCGAATAGAATTCATATTTAGAGAATGGTTCTTGTTTGCTCAGTACTGTGTCGTAGTCTGATGAATCAAATGATTCGTACGCAAAGAATGATTTCTGGAGTGTAGTGTTTCCTCCAAAGGCTTTGACTGCATTATCCAAAGTCATTGGTCCGGTATACGACATCATGTCAATAAAGCGAAGAACCTGTTGTGTCTTCTCATGTCGGATCAGTACTTGTTTGTACTTTGTTGTGGATCCAAGAAAGCTCACCACTTTCCAATCCTTGTCAACGAGATCACGAAAGATGAGATTGATGTCGAATCTAGAACTGTTGAATCCAATCACACTGACTTCATTCTGTGATGGTATTTCAGGATCCTCATAGAGGTTGTTCTCTCGAACTGTCTCAGCATATTTGAAGAGTTCTCTGATCCATTGCTTCACAAAGTCCTTTCCATCTCGAAGATCAAAGTAGAGTGACTTCACTCCTGATTTTGTTTTGATTGCTGATGCAACTGACAAGGGTTTTAGATGTGAGATCAATTGAGTATTATCATCAGAGAATAGATTGTCAAGAATGAGATCTTCCATCGTTTCGAAATCGTAAGTGATGTAGTACTGCGTTGGTTTGAATTCGTCTTGTCTTTTGTGTGCCATCAGAAATTCATACGTTCTGTTGTTGAGGATGTGTGGAACATATGGTCGTGGTGTTTTCTCAAGTGAGATCTTCTTCACGTGTTTTCCATCAAGCTCTTTGCACTCTTTGAGATGCTTCTCGTAGTATGTCTTGAAGTGAGAATCCTTGACTTGGAATCCTCTTGACTGACAATACGGACAGAGTTTATATCCAGTGATTTTCTCAGGATCAACAATGAACATGACATGAACGAGAGTTGCAGTGAGTGGAATCATCAGAAGTGGGAGAACACGAGCATCATCATTTTCGTTGACATACGATTGACTTAGGAAATAGCGCTTCTTGTCTTCGTCAAATTCATAAATGTGAACTGTGATGTTAAATTCTTGCATGACTGTCTCCATATCACATGCAATATCAAATCCAGGATATTTTCGCAAGTGCTCAGTAAGTTGATGTGGTTTGAGATGGGTCAGCTTCTTATGCACAGCGAACAATCGTTTTGCTTCAACGTTTCTCATATTGATTGATATCTTCTTACCAGGAACCTCAGGAAGGGTGAGGAATGACAATGATTGAAAGAAGCAGATGTTGAACTCAGAATCGATGTACCGAACGTTTCTCGTTTTGATGTGTTCAGTGAGAATCGCATTTGCTTTTCCTGCAACTGGGAATCGATAGACTGCAACCAGAATGGAGTGGAATGCTATGTACATTGTCTTCGTATCCATCAGTGTTCTCTCTTGAGATTCTTTGATAAGATTGATTGCATACTTCGAATACTCATTGATGTCTCCTGAACTTCTGATCACCGTTGGGAAACTCTTTGATGTGTTCTCCAATTCTGGTCTGAAGTCTTTGTAGGTTGTCTCATCTTTATCTTTCCTCTCAATAATCTTTCCAAAGTCAAGACTGATCTTGAAGGGATGATCCTTCTCTTTGTCGAACACTGCTTTGATGAAGGTTGTGATTTCCTCGACATTCTTCAGATGATTGTGGAAGTACAACTGATATGGTTTTCCATTATCTTCAACCTTCTCGACTTCATTCTTTTTGAACATCCTTCGTGCATCCATGAGACAAGAATTGAATGCTGCTTTGTCACGTGGTTCAGCAAGTAGTATACATTCTTCAAATCCATCGAATGTCTGCACTTCTCTCTTTTCCATCTGTTCATTTTTCTTTTGAATGATTTACAGATTCTTCATCCAATGATCCATCAGTTTCTCTTCAATTGATTTCAGTTTCCATGTCATTCTGAACACTTGCTTTTTCAGTTCATCTTTGTTCACTCTTGGATTTGCTTTCATGTTCTCGACAATCATTCGGTGAGCGAGTCGATCTTCTGACGCCATCTGTTGTCGAAGTTTCACTTGTTCAATAAAATCTGGAATGAGATTGAGATCGAGATTCTTTGTTGGATGTGGAAACTCGAGATCTGTGTGTTGAAGCATATTCAGAAGAAATGAACGATGATGTTGATAATTTTTGCTGTCTGGAATATACGTTCGACCATCACTAAATTGAAATTGTGCATTCGGAAAGAGATCTCGAATTTCTTGAATTCTTTCCTTGACTGGTTTTATAGTGGTGTCACCAATACGTTCGATGTCAACAATTCGTGCTTTTTTCTGGAATTTTCACTTTTGGTCAAACTAAGAAAAAAATAAAATTTTAGAATTTTCTTCCCACTGGATCCTGAGAAAACCTCAAAACACGTTATACAGCGAAACGCCACACATTTTCCAAACTTTCGACGATCATTTTTCCATATCCAGACATCCGTTTGAGACCGAAGAAAAAGCATTATTTCGTAAACATATCGATAAAAGATACTCAAAAATAAAAATTTTTCCCATGATATTTTTCTGGGCGAAAAACAGCCTTTTTCATATCGTCCCAGATACCCATGATTTTTTCCAATTTTTTCAAAATGTTCATTTCACCAAACAAACGTTTCAGTGGAAAATTTCATCAAAATCGGTTCACAGGTTGTGAAGTTATGACGAGAACACATGAAAAAAGTGGTTGAAAAGAGCTATTGTGAGGATTTTTTGGGATCCAGTGGGAAGAAAATTCTAAAATTTTATTTTTTTCTTAGTTTGACTAAAAGTGATCATTCCAGAAAAAAGCACGAATTGTTGACATGGAACGTATTGGTGACGCCACTATTAGCAGTGCCATTTATAGTAGTGTCACCAATTAGTCCGGTGTCACTAATTCGGCATTTTCTTTGAAACGATAGAGGATGTGGTGAATATGAACTGTGTGAAATGATAGAGTTAAAAAAGTCCTCCTTCCCGAGAAAAACCTGCTAAACTGGTTGTGTGTTCAGTTTATGGGTCAGATCAAAAATCATCGGGAAAAAGAAGGAAGATTGGCTCTTAAAGATTGGATATTATGCACAATGTGAATTCAACCTAACTATCTTCAATAGATTCAACACAATTTTGAGAAATGATATTCAAAAATGGGAACATCGATCAGGAACCATCAAAATGAATCCAGCGACACAGGGAATGAGCTTGATCTCGGCACATGTCAATCAAGTCAAGTGTCAGATTGACACGATGGATCAAGATGAAACGGATTGCCGAAACATGGCTCAGCAGTGGATTTGATCTGGGGAAGGTTTGGGAGGAGAGCAGAGGAGGGAGGTGATGGAGGTCAGTTCGGGAACAAACTTTAATCTGGCGAGGCGGAGAAGGAAGGGAGGGAAGAAAGAAGATTCCAGCGATGCGGATGAGGGGAGGAGGGAACAAACCTGATTTGTGCGATGCGGATGAGGGGAGGAGGGAACAAACCTGATTTCTGCGATGCGGATGAGGGGAGGAGGGACAACGATCAATTCTGCGATGCGGATGAGGGAAGGAGGGAACAAACAAGTCTTCTGCGATGCGGATGAGGGGAGGAGGGAGCAAACCTGATTTCTGCGATGCGGATGAGAGGAGGAGGGAACAAACCTGATTTCTGCGATGCGGATGAGGGGAGGAGGGAGCAAACCTGATTTCTGCGATGCGGATGAGGGGAGGAGGGACAACGATCAATTCTGCGATGCGGATGAGGGAAGGAGGGAACAAACAAGTCTTCTGCGATGCGGATGAGGGGAGGAGGGAACAAACCTGATTTCTGCGATGCGGATGAGGGGAGGAGGGACAACGATCAATTCTGCGATGCGGATGAGGGAAGGAGGGAACAAACAAGTCTTCTGCGATGCGGATGAGGGGAGGAGGGAGCAAACCTGATTTCTGCGATGCGGATGAGGGAAGGAGGGAACAAACAAGTCTTCTGCGATGCGGATGAGGGGAGGAGGGAACAAACCTGATTTCTGCGATGCGGATGAGGGGAGGAGGGACAACGATCAATTCTGCGATGCGGTTGAGGGGAGGAGGGAGCAAACCTGATTTCTGCGATGCGGATGAGGGGAGGAGGGAGCAAACCTGATTTCTGCGATGCGGATGAGGGAAGGAGGGAACAAACAAGTCTTCTGCGATGCGGATGAGGGGAGGAGGGAGCAAACCTGATTTCTGCGATGCGGATGAGAGGAGGAGGGAGCAAACCTGATTTCTGCGATGCGGATGAGGGAAGGAGGGAGCAAACCTGATTTCTGCGATGCGGATGAGGGAAGGAGGGAACAAACAAGATTTCTGCGATGCGGATGAGAGGAGGAGGGAACAAACCTGATTTCTGCGATGCGGATGAGGGAAGGAGGGAACAAACAAGTCTTCTGCGATGCGGATGAGGGGAGGAGGGAGCAAACCTGATTTCTGCGATGCGGATGAGGGAAGGAGGGAACAAACAAGTCTTCTGCGATGCGGATGAGGGGAGGAGGGAGCAAACCTGATTTCTGCGATGCGGATGAGAGGAGGAGGGAGCAAACCTGATTTCTGCGATGCGGATGAGGGAAGGAGGGAGCAAACCTGATTTCTGCGATGCGGATGAGAGGAGGAGGGAGCAAACCTGATTTCTGCGATGCGGATGAGAGGAGGAGGGAGCAAACCTGATTTCTGCGATGCGGATGAGGGGAGGAGGGAGCAAACCTGATTTCTGCGATGCGGATGAGAGGAGGAGGGAGCAAACCTGATTTCTGCGATGCGGATGAGAGGAGGAGGGAGCAAACCTGATTTCTGCGATGCGGATGAGAGGAGGAGGGAGCAAACCTGATTTCTGCGATGCGGATGAGGGGAGGAGGGAGCAAACCTGATTTCTGCGATGCGGATGAGGGGAGGAGGGAGCAAACCTGATTTCTGCGATGCGGATGAGAGGAGGAGGGAGCAAACCTGATTTCTGCGATGCGGATGAGGGAAGGAGGGAGCAAACCTGATTTCTGCGATGCGGATGAGAGGAGGAGGGAGCAAACCTGATTTCTGCGATGCGGATGAGAGGAGGAGGAGCAAACCTGATTTCTGCGATGCGGATGAGGGAGGAGGAGCAAACCTGATTTCTGCGATGCGGATGAGAGGAGGAGGAGCAAACCTGATTTCTGCGATGCGGATGAGGGAAGGAGGGAGCAAACCTGATTTCTGCGATGCGGATGAGGGAAGGAGGGAACAAACAAGATTTCTGCGATGCGGATGAGAGGAGGAGGGAACAAACCTGATTTCTGCGATGCGGATGAGGGAAGGAGGGAACAAACAAGTCTTCTGCGATGCGGATGAGGGGAGGAGGGAGCAAACCTGATTTCTGCGATGCGGATGAGGGAAGGAGGGAACAAACAAGTCTTCTGCGATGCGGATGAGGGGAGGAGGGAGCAAACCTGATTTCTGCGATGCGGATGAGAGGGAGGAGGGAGCAAACCTGATTTCTGCGATGCGGATGAGGGAAGGAGGGAGCAAACCTGATTTCTGCGATGCGGATGAGGGAAGGAGGGAACAAACAAGATTTCTGCGATGCGGATGAGAGGAGGAGGGAGCAAACCTGATTTCTGCGATGCGGTTGAGGGGAGGAGGGAGCAAACCTGATTTCTGCGATGCGGATGAGGGAAGGAGGGAACAAACAAGATTTCTGCGATGCGGATGAGAGGAGGAGGGAACAAACCTGATTTCTGCGATGCGGTTGAGGGGAGGAGGGAGCAAACCTGATTTCTGCGATGCGGATGAGAGGAGGAGGGAGCAAACCTGATTTCTGCGATGCGGATGAGGGAAGGAGGGAACAAACAAGTCTTCTGCGATGCGGATGAGGGGAGGAGGGAACAAACAAGATTTCTGCGATGCGGATGAGAGGAGGAGGGAACAAACAAGATTTCTGCGATGCGGATGAGGGGAGGAGGGAGCAAACCTGATTTCTGCGATGCGGATGAGAGGAGGAGGGAGCAAACCTGATTTCTGCGATGCGGATGAGGGAAGGAGGGAACAAACAAGTCTTCTGCGATGCGGATGAGGGGAGGAGGGAACAAACAAGATTTCTGCGATGCGGATGAGAGGAGGAGGGAACAAACCTGATTTCTGCGATGCGGTTGAGGGGAGGAGGGAGCAAACCTGATTTCTGCGATGCGGATGAGGGGAGGAGGGAACAAACAAGATTTCTGCGATGCGGATGAGGGGAGGAGGGAACAAACCTGATTTCTGCGATGCGGATGAGGGGAGGAGGGACAACGATCAATTCTGCGATGCGGATGAGGGGAGGAGGGAGCAAACCTGATTTCTGCGATGCGGATGAGGGAGGAGGGAACAAACAAGATTTCTGCGATGCGGATGAGGAGGAGGGAGCAAACCTGATTTCTGCGATGCGGATGAGGGAGGAGGGAACAAACAAGTTTTCTGCGATGCGGATGAGAGGAGGAGGAGCAAACCTGATTTCTGCGATGCGGATGAGGGAAGGAGGGAACAAACAAGTCTTCTGCGATGCGGATGAGAGGAGGAGGGAGCAAACCTGATTTCTGCGATGCGGATGAGGGGAGGAGGAACAAACCTGATTTCTGCGATGCGGATGAGGGAGGAGGGAACAAACAAGATTTCTGCGATGCGGATGAGGAGGAGGAGCAAACCTGATTTCTGCGATGCGGATGAGGGAAGGAGGGAACAAACAAGTCTTCTGCGATGCGGATGAGAGGAGGAGGGAGCAAACCTGATTTCTGCGATGCGGATGAGGGAAGGAGGAACAAACAAGTCTTCTGCGATGCGGATGAGAGGAGGAGGGAGCAAACCTGATTTCTGCGATGCGGATGAGGGAGGAGGAACAAACAAGTTTTCTGCGATGCGGATGAGAGGAGGAGGGAGCAAACCTGATTTCTGCGATGCGGATGAGGGAAGGAGGGAACAAACAAGTCTTCTGCGATGCGGATGAGAGGAGGAGGGAGCAAACCTGATTTCTGCGATGCGGATGAGGGGAGGAGGGAACAAACCTGATTTCTGCGATGCGGATGAGAGGAGGAGGGAGCAAACCTGATTTCTGCGATGCGGATGAGGGGAGGAGGGAACAAACCTGATTTCTGCGATGCGGATGAGGGAAGGAGGGAACAAACAAGTCTTCTGCGATGCGGATGAGAGGAGGAGGGAGCAAACCTGATTTCTGCGATGCGGATGAGGGGAGGAGGGAACAAACCTGATTTCTGCGATGCGGATGAGAGGAGGAGGGAGCAAACCTGATTTCTGCGATGCGGATGAGGGAGGAGGGAACAAACCTGATTTCTGCGATGCGGATGAGGGGAGGAGGGAACAAACAAGATTTCTGCGATGCGGATGAGAGGGAGGAGGGAGCAAACCTGATTTCTGCGATGCGGATGAGGGAAGGAGGGAACAAACAAGTCTTCTGCGATGCGGATGAGAGGAGGAGGGAGCAAACCTGATTTCTGCGATGCGGATGAGGGAAGGAGGGAACAAACAAGTCTTCTGCGATGCGGATGAGAGGAGGAGGGAGCAAACCTGATTTCTGCGATGCGGATGAGGGGAGGAGGAACAAACAAGTTTTCTGCGATGCGGATGAGGAGGAGGGAGCAAACCTGATTTCTGCGATGCGGATGAGGGAAGGAGGGAACAAACAAGTCTTCTGCGATGCGGATGAGGAGGAGGGAGCAAACCTGATTTCTGCGATGCGGATGAGGGAGGAGGGAACAAACCTGATTTCTGCGATGCGGATGAGGAGGAGGGAGCAAACCTGATTTCTGCGATGCGGATGAGGGAGGAGGGAACAAACCTGATTTCTGCGATGCGGATGAGGGAAGGAGGGAACAAACAAGTCTTCTGCGATGCGGATGAGGGAGGAGGGAACAAACCTGATTTCTGCGATGCGGATGAGGGAGGAGGGAACAAACCTGATTTCTGCGATGCGGATGAGGGGAGAGGACAACGATCAATTCTGCGATGCGGTTGAGGGAGGAGGGAGCAAACCTGATTTCTGCGATGCGGATGAGGGGAGGAGGAACAAACCTGATTTCTGCGATGCGGATGAGGGAGGAGGGACAACGATCAATTCTGCGATGCGGATGAGGGAGGAGGGAGCAAACCTGATTTCTGCGATGCGGATGAGGGAGGAGGGAACAAACAAGATTTCTGCGATGCGGATGAGAGGAGGAGGAGCAAACCTGATTTCTGCGATGCGGATGAGGGGAGGAGGGAACAAACCTGATTTCTGCGATGCGGTTGAGGGAGGAGGGAGCAAACCTGATTTCTGCGATGCGGATGAGGGAGAAGGAGCAAACCTGATTTCTGCGATGCGGATGAGGGAGGAGGGACAACGATCAATTCTGCGATGCGGTTGAGGGGAGGAGGCATCAAACTTCCATTATGCGAGGCCCTCCTGGCATAAGCGACAAGAACATTCGAAAACTCGCATCAGTGCCCAGCGACAGCCCGAATGTGAACTACTTCTGGGTGAGTGGATTGTAGTCAATTGAACGTATACATGGTGCAGCTTCTGATTCCAGTGGATTTTATCAACTTTCTTCCTCGTTGTCAGTCCTTAATCCGCTGTGTGATCAATAGTGAGTTTGTCCAAACACCATATCTCACTCGATGACCACTTTCTTCTCCATTGCCGGTGACACCTCCAACTCGAACAACATGCAGTCGCCGTTCCTCCTGCCCCACAATCTCAAGGTGATCGAGGTTTTGTTCCTTTCTGAACCAGATGAGGAGATGATAGTTCATGATATTCGCGAGTCAGGAGACAGGATCTTCATCTGCATCACAGCTGTTGACGACAGTCGCTCGAGACTGAGTCCGAGTTTGAGAGCGAGAACAACATTGGAGATTAGAACCAGTCTGCTGAACGGGTGTTCGATGTTCTGACCTCATGACTAGTCTGCCAAATGCTCCATTCAAATCGGAAGAGACGAAGAAGAGAGCAACATGCGGAGTTTGAGGAGGAAGCATTTGATGAGGAGAAGGAGAGATGTACGAAATCAATCGCTGTCGGAATCCAGAAGGATCATCCCCAGCATCAACCACAAAGTTTTGCTGTGGTCCTCGGAGACTGTCATTCGATATCCTACTGGTGGGAACTTGCGTCTGTGTTTGGAATGAGCTTGGAGGACGAGTTTTCCTTTTCCAGGAAGTCGTCCGTGGATTGCTGACATGAGATGATTGAGATGATTTGAAATAGATTCCGAAACGCTCCCATCGGTTAACTCCAGACAGTGAATCGTCATCATCACTCTCATTCGGATCATGAATGAAGGCCACATCATCGAACTCTTCGTCATGGCCGAGGCTAATTGAAGACTCGCTGCTGTCATCATGAATCACTCTTAATTCTCGCGACACATGTTGAGGGGTCTTCTCACTTGTTTTCCTTGGAGCTTCTCAAGCTTCCTAAACGTTGCCGCTCTCCTCCGTTCATTTCTGGCGCGGCGAGCGACTTCCCTCTCCTCTTCAACCCGTTTTGGGCAGCGTTGTGCTCGAACCAACGATGGAGGAAGTATGGATCTGATAATACATGCCCACTGATCGGAAACGATGCAGAGGGCTTCAAAGGTGGGATCGAGTTGTCGTTTTCTACAGTAAACGATTCCCATTCATCGAGATGGTCCCTTTGATTTGGTTCTTCCAGTTACAGTCAAGTCCGTCATCTGAGTTCACATTCAACTCGTCATCTACTTTTGAAGAGTGTTTGTCTGTTTCCACTCTTCAAAGGTCTGCCCCACATTTCGTAGACTCATCAGCATTTTGTGGGAGACCTAAGGATGAGACCACACTTCTCGAATCCTTTCCGGATGTAGTCAGCTTGGAGAGCTCTTGTCACCGCCCCATCAATCTTATTCATAAATTGGTTCAGTTGTGATTGGTCGTTCTTGTCCTTCGGCATACTGACAGACTTGAGTGCTTTCTTCCACTCTTTGTTCACAACTTGATCCAATGGCTGAAGGAACTCCGAAGTGTGAGGGGAGAACTATAACATCAATTTGATGTGCAGCAAGCCACGACATAAGGTCAGGTTGCGAACGTGAGACGTGGCCATCTAGAATGATGAGAGCACGCTCAGTTGCAGCTCATCGTCCCCAATTTCGTCTGATCGCGCCGCTACTTGCATCCCATCGCCTCCCAGTCGCAGTGAATCATTTGGTGATCACTCCATTCGTTGTGCATCACCCCATCACGTTCGTCTGCTGTGCTTCGATTCCCATCATCATTGCTCTGGCTCTTCGCCTCCCATCGCCCGTTCGCTGTGCATCGCCTCCCCATCATCACCGT